>OY720344.1:88198773-88821074 GCA_963082975.1 Labia minor
TTAAGATTTATAATAATAGTTAAACTTTCATTTTAGTTTCCAAAGCAAAGTTAAGAGAAACAATAATTAAATTAAATCCATTTTAATTAATTTATTTTTGGTGACACGTTTAAGGCTCACTAACTATTTTATTTTATGAATAATATATCATATAAATAATTCGTTTTTTTTTTGTAGAATTGTTAAATACAATAAATAATATTGGAAAAAGGAAACCAATAATTTATAATAGACCAAGTACTTAAACATCAAAGGGTTAACAAGTAAATTTCATCTTAATACTATTTTCTATTTTACTAATTACACTAAATTAAGCCATTTTTTATTAGCTAAATATATATAAGCTTTAAGGAATAAATTTAGAAAATTTTTTTTTATAATGTATGTGTAGTTTATTAAAATAAATAATAATTATTATTCTAATTAATATTAATTATTAATTTGATTATTTTGCTTAGATCTTAGATACATCTTCTGTCTGTTCTGTGGAAAAACATTATTAAAAAAGAGTGACAATTTGAAATTTGAAAAAATTAACAAATTTTTCATTTGAATTTTCATAGTCATGAGTGGTTATGTTTTCATTTTTGACTAAAGATTTGGAAATGAATAATGAATGATAAATTATAATTCCTTGACATTTTTGCAAATTCCCCTTTTGATTTAAATTATTAAAATATTATTCCGGGTTAAGTGTGTTTAACAGATGAACCTATTCGACCAAAATAACCTGAATTAGAGATGATTGATGAAATGCCCACTCCTCCTCTGGTTCATGGATTCATTGGCCCGAATGAAATTGTCTCTAAATCTAGGAGATCAAACTTACCTTAATAACTCTCTTGGACTAATATCCTACTATTTATAGAAGTTAAAAATGTACCTCAAAATTTTTTTTTCTTAGATACATTGAGAAAAATTATGCAAATTTAATAAATTGATAAATCAAAAATTATCTCAATTTTATATTTCTTTAATTAAGTTTATAATGTATATTCTTTTTTGAGTAAAAATTAATTATTTCAAATTTTTATTGAAATTGAAAAAAAAAGTTTGGATTAAAGAATGAATTAAAATAATAAAATATATTTTATATACATTATAAAGTTATTAAAATTAAAAAAGAAATAGATTTATAATATAATAAATTATTTATTTTTTGATAATTAACTTTACAATTTAAAAATATTTAATTATATATATTGTAATTCACACGGTTTATGGAAAATCCTGAAAAATGCTAAGAGATACAAAAAATTGTAATATATACCTATATATTGTGATTAAAAATTAGATAAAATAATAAATCAATTTATATATATATATATAGAAGCAAATAAATAAATTTCATTATAAATTGTATTTATATTGGAAATAGTCAATTCAAAGAAAGAAAGAATCAAATTATTAAAATTCAAATGAGAGGGTTGAAAATCAATAGAATAAAATAAATCTTAATTATTAACCATTTGCACTCGTATTTTTTTCTGAAAAGAGGTACTATCAACTCGGAATTTTTTTTTTCATAATCGATCGTATTTTTTTCTGAAAAGAGGTACTACCAACTCGGAATTTTTTTTTTCATAATCGATTAGGATAAAATTATTTTTATGAGAACATATTACTTTTCAACTTTAAGGTTTGATGGTTCAAATCTCAAAATACAAAATTTTCATCCTTGTTTACAACCCCTGTACGGGGGCATACGAGTACAAAGGGTTAATATATAACTATTATGTTTAATGATTAATGCACATTAAAATAATTATTTCTAAAATATCTATTTCATGTGAATTGACCGATTGTAAATAGAAAAACGCTAATTTTGTACTTTTACTAATTAATGTTTTTTTGACTTTTCGGTTTGACTTAAAATATATTAATATTTTGATTAATTATTTATTAAAATAAAATACAAAAATTATTTTGAAAAACTGGCCTTATTTAATTAAAATAGGATAATATTTTTAATTAATTTTGTAAATACATATGTTACTCTCTACAAAATGAGTTCATGGATAAAAGAATGAATAATCCTATATTAATTATTTAAAAGTAAAATTCACAAAATTAATTATTAAATAAAAATATTGTTTTTGAATTATTGATTATTAAAACAATTTACACTAACATACACCTAGTATGAAAAACTATTAACTATTAAGTTTTTTTTTTGTATTTATTCAATATTTTTACTATCGCAAAAACAGTTTGAGCTAGAATCATGAAATTTGGTACATGGGCATTATTCAAAGTTTGGAATTTTCTATAAACTTTTGAGAAATGTAGCTCAATCAGAAGAGGGTCATTACCTACAACGTTTTGATGTTTTTTTCAGCTAAACTAGTGATTCTTCTGGGCGATATTTCCCCCTGGGGGGCAATCGACATCATAAAGGGGACGAAATCATTTTCAATTCTAAAAAAAAGGTAAGATGATTTTGCGAACAGGCTTTTGAACATTTTCGTTTTTTTCAATATGGTTCTAAAAAAAGGTAAGATGGTTTTGCGATCAGGTTCTGAAAATCCATTTTTCAATATAGCTCTAAGTATCACCAAGTGAACCTACCTTATATTAGGGATTATCATGCAATTTTTATCTGTTAAAATTTATAGGCGGCTAATTATGAAGCCGGCCTTACGAAGTGAGCGTTTGGTCGATTGAGAACCACAACTCTAAACTGACCGTAAATGTTTGATAGTTTTTCACAAGATTAAAAATTGTATAAAACTAGTATGTATAGAATTTCAGCTTGATTGAATCACTGAAAGTACTGGAATTAATATTTTAACACGTTGACTGGAAATCACGTGCCAGCACGTGACGTGGTGCCATCAACAAAGAGTCAAACACACGCGCTGGTTTAATAAATATTTTTTTATTAATTTTAATTTATAATTAATTAAATTAATTAAATTTAATATATAATATATGTGTTAATTAATCCAATTCAAATTTGCGAGATAGTCGAGTGGAGACAGTTCAGATTTTTTTAGTTTTAAATAAGAATCATTAAAGATTTTAAAAACCTATAACACAACTAATATTAAAAATAGAATGAATAGGATAGAACACGCTAATGTCACGGGTAGGCAAAAATCCAGCAGAGTTGTCAAATCTGTATCATATGATTGTGAAAACTATTAATTTTTGGAAAAGATGTGCTATTTCGAATTTCAATTTCAACTGTAGTTTAATGGGTCTTACAAATTTTATAATCAGTTTCAAGTTTTGAAAAATTCATTTCCTCTCCTTATCTCAGCTACGTTTCATTGCAAACATTCTGTGAGTTCCATACCAAAATACCGGATGTAAATATAAACAGTGTTCTCTCCTATAATTTAATAAACAATTAACTTTGTTCGGAAAGTTTTTGCTGCTTAGAAATTTTTTTGTAATACATGTAGATTAAATATTTTTAAAAAATGTAAAACACACAATAGTAAATATTAAAAAGATTAATAATATTTTATGGTTATTTTATGTTTATCTTTTAAAAATTATGTTATGTTCTATAAATTTCTAATTAATGCTTAAATTTATTATATAGTTTCACTGGCTAATTTGTAAAAATACCCCCAGGAACAAACAAAAATTAAATGCAATAGTCTGAGTTCATATGAAACGAGGAATGTTTCCTCGATCAAACCCAAGAGATAAGTGACTAAGATTGGATCCGAATGGTAGTTAAGAGAATCTGTTGGTTGGTTCATGAACCCTGCTCCCTTGGGCTATGGCCTAACCATTGATCCCGCGGGCTTCTACACACCTTCCCCATCACAATCCACCCACGGACATGTGTCGGTCACGCCAGCAGATGTACCAAAAATCTTTGTCACGTTTCTCACTTACCTTTAACATTCCATTCTTTGGTCCTTGAATTTCAAATATTCAAAGAATCATTAGCCAGGGAAGATTTTCTCCACTCATAAATTCAATTAATAGAATGACATACTAATTTGAAAGACACACGAATACAAAGTCCTTTGTTCAATGAATTCGAGGGATAAACTATGAAGTGCAGGAATTCAAAGTGGAAAGTTTGTTACTAACTTATAATTATTGTATTAAAGTGTTTTTCGACAAAGAATATTCAACCTAGAGACAAGACGAAAAGTCAATTGTAAAGCTTACAACACTTGCAAAGCTTTTGTTAATAACTCCACTTAAGCATAAATTTACATATAGATGTTTGGAGTCAAATAGGAGAAAAATTATTTACAACAATATTTATAAATGTATATAAGTAATTACAAGAAATTTTCTAATGAAAAAACAAATAATTCATATAAGTACTTAAGTTAAACATAAAATATAATCAAAAAAATATTTATTATATAATTAATATTATATCTTAATAAATATATATAATTATTATAGTCCGGCTGAGGCATGAGCATATGGTGTAATGCTAGTGCCGAGTATTCTGAACAGCTTGAGAACCCAGTATAAGTGAAAGATAACCCACCCACTCAACCCTAAATACCAACATTGACTCTTAGTTACTCAGTCTAAATCACATAATTCCAAAAATTCCTTCTTAAAAAATTACCTTGAAAATGGCGCCAAAGTGAGCACCGAAACGCTGGTACTTAAATCACAAAATAAATCTTGGAAAGAACCGGGAAATAACTTCTCTTAATAATAATAATAATACATTTCTCGGAAACCTAAACAAACATATATCCACATATATTTCGTCCCAGATTATGAGTCCCTTTTATGAAAATGTCTCATTTAGATACTTAGAAAGATAATTTTTCAAAAGATATGAATGATATATATATATTAATGGATTTATATATATATATATATATATATATAGGATCTTTTTTTGTTAAATGGGCGCAAGAGAAATAAGAGGCATTTAGTCAACAAAATACAGACATTATCGAACACATTTTTAATAGTACAAAGAAAAAAATAAATATTACAAAAATTTCAGTCACTTCAATTGTAATAAATTTATAAATTATTTAATTTAGTACTTGACTCGGTGTTTTAAAAAATTTATAGTGCATGAATTGAGCGTACTATTTTTAGATTATTTAAAGTTTATTCAGAAGAATTAATAAATTGACTGCTCAGATTATTATGAATATCCCCCATTCTTCTATTAAAATTATCACTTTTTTCATAGTCAATAAATATATTACAAAACTCAGAAATTATTATATAAAAATCTTAATAAGAATTTATGTAAAGCTTAACCATATTCACCTGATACCTCCTCCCTCAGCTTAGAGAACCTGTCTATAGATTTTCGCCCATGAATATAAGAATATTAATATTAATTCTATCAATTCTCAGTTTGAAATATTTTAATAAATATATGTAATTAACTAATTAAATGAAATGTTTAAATCATATTTATTGAATATATTAGTAGAAACAAGATTCTTTAATAATTTAAAATGAAAATCATTTAAAGAAATAGATTGCTTTCAAAAAAATATAGAATTTATATGATATATATATAATTATCAATTACTTTAATTAAAATATACTTTTTAAAATAGTTATCTCCAGTGATGTATTGGTAAAATAAAAAGTAAGGGAACGCATAGGAGGAGCAAAAAAAGTCCTATTTCTATTTTTTACCATATATGTTTTTATTTTTTCTTATTCTTACTATACAAAATATTAACGAACACAAAAAAGAAATTAGAGATTTAAGTGGGAGTTGTCGGGACATGAAAAAGTACTGGAACGCGTTCCGGTTCTGAAAAAAGGTAAGGGAACGTCGTTCCTCCGCGTTCCCCTCCCAATACACCACTAGTTATCTCATAAATGAGACCTATACAGATTGATTCTGTTTTAAAAAACTATATATATGTTAACCATTTTTAAGATTAAACATATATCTATCTATCTATTTACTTACAAAATCTGTGATTTATTAGAAAGATTAGATTCATATTATCTGTTGTAACTTTTCCCCATTGTAAAAAAAAAGTTTTTATTGGATAATCATTTTTGTTAGAGAGAGGGGGGGGGGTGATATGGAGGGTGATGTCCCTGGTAACAAATGGACTAAATTTAAAATTATTTTAGGTTTAAAAAAAATAAATTATTGTTATAATACAAAGCAGAATGATGGCGAATGGAGAGACTGATTTGAATTCTTAAATAACATGAAGATATTTTTTTTTATTTGAAGAATATAAAATAAATATCTATATTTGTAAAAAATTACATAACAATAAAATAATAATAATAGTAATATAAGTAATAAATAATAATAATAATAATAAATTTTCATCTTTTATGATATAAAATAATATTACTTACTTTTCTTTGGAATTAAATTTTGATAAAATAAAAAATAGTAGTATGCAATACAAATAAATAAGAAATAAAATATGTCAAAATATATTTGTTAAATGAGAGTTAAAAAGAGAAACTATTTTTATTAAAACCTAGTATAAATTTTGCTACTCTTTCTATCCATGTGTCATACTAGAAGTTTATTTCAACCGTTAAATTCTTCCTTAACACATTTATTCACTAAATGTTTAAGTAAACTTAGTAATTCAAGTATATATTTCCAGTGTATAAACAAATTCAGAACTTTTGTCACTTAAATTACTCTCTTTTCTTCTCACTCTGTTTTTCTCAGAAAAATAACTTTCTAAACTAAAATATTATCTATTTATATTTATTTATTTATTTATTTTGTCCATTATTTAATTAATCGTATTGTATATTTTCAAAATTTCATAATGTTTGTTCTATTATAAATTAAATTAATTATATAATATGAATATGTGATCAAAATTGAATATTTTATAGTTCAAAATCCAAATTAAAAATATAGTAGTAATAAATAAAATTAGAAAGTATTCAGGATATAAATTATATAAATAAAATCATTAACTTAAAAAATTATTAAAAATTCTAAGGCTTAATTTAATTTAATTTTAATTAAAATATATACACACATATATATATATATATATAAATTATTAAATTGTATTTTAAATATATATGTATTGGTATATAATTGTATTGTATTTTATAAATATTATTCAATTGAATATTTAAATGTCATTCAATTTTTTTCTTACTCAGAATAATAATTTAATATTTTTTATACATTCACTTTGTTTGACTCATTTATATATATATCTATTATATTCTAAAAAAATGATAATAATCAATTGTCTTTTTAATTATTATAAAATAATTTATATTTTAGAAAATTTATGTATTTAATGAATATTCAGTCATAATTTTTATAATTCGAATGTAAAACAGGTTATTGACATATTCTGGGAAAAAAGTATTTTTGTTGAAAATTCTCAAAATAGAAGATAAAGCCTCTGTTAGGCAATCTATCGGCAAATGAATGAACTACCTCTTGCCTTTTAATATGTATATATATATAATTTTATGATTGATAAATTTTATAAGAAATATTATTTCCATTTTATGAATGACTATCATGGATATTTTTTTTAATTTGTGATTTATTATAATTATATATATATATATATATATATATATATATTAGATCCTATATATCAATAACAAACATTGATCCTAAAAAAATTAAATTGATCAATACTTGTAAATTCAATTATGAAAAAAAAAATATTAATATTTTTTTTATAAAGTTTTATTTTAAATAAATGTTAAATAAATGATAATAAGTTTAAAAAGAATACATTTATTTAAATTCAAAACATATGTATATTTAATTTTTCTTTTATAATTTTGAATAATATTACGATACTAGAATAATCTACATTTGTATTAACTTAGAAATAAATATTTGAAAATCAAAATATTCCCCCATTTAAATTCAATGGTGGTTTACTTTATTCATTCAAATAGAAAATTAAATAATTGTTTATTTAAATATTCCTAATTAAATTTGTGATTTATTTAAAAAAAAAAATATTAAACGAAACTTTTTACTCTTATAGTTTGTTTTAAAGTAAAATGAATTATTATACCTACTTCATAATTTAATTTTTAAAATTAATATATATTATTATTATTATTTATTAAAATATATTTTTAATTAGAGAGGGAAGTTCAAGATCTTTTTACTCATTATTCATTCAACAGAATGAGAATGCTTGGAATATCACATTAATTATAATATAATAACAATTAATTATAATTTATATTTTATAGAAAAATCATTAAAATTACATATGTTTTGATTATATAGTTTAAGAGTTTCTCAAGAAGTTTATATTATTATAAATTATAAATTATAAATAAAAAATATTAAATATTAAATTACATGTTTTTTTATAAAAAGTATACGACAATAACTGAATAAAAACAAATCCTAAGTGTATTTCTATTAGTTTGAATCAAAGTAATAAAGAATTATTTTATTTAATTTCTTGTTATCCAGCCACAACTTTTCCTCGCCTTGAAATGAGGAAGTCGCACATCCTAAACCCAAACCAAATCCCAAATCGTATCAATTCAATATTAAAATTCTTTACATATCCGCCCCCCCCTCACTCCATGCCAGATTCGGCTGGAGGTTTTCTTAGAGGTCGTATCATACATAGATAGACAGCCTCCAGGAGTGGACAAATGCTAGGAAGAAGATTGTTCTTGAACCTTTATCCTCGAGTTTAGAAGTTCAACATACCACTGAATTTCGCTCTTATGTTTATTATTTTTTTTTACTGAGTAATATTTAATCATTTATTATCATAAATAAGAAGCTACAAGTGGACAACGTGGATACATCTGCAAACATAGAAATTATCTTGAAAAAAAGAAAAAAGCACACCTCGTTAAGCACTATAGAGGTATTCTGTATTTTTTTTTTTTTGATCAATAATTAATGATAAAATTCATTTATAAATTTTATTTATTTTTAATATTTATAATTTATATAGAGAAATAGAAATATTAAATTTAATATTTATTTTTTTAATTTTTTTTTTATAGAAAAAAATCAGATCATTTTATAATGTAATAACTTAAGAATTGCATAATTTATTTCAATCTTTACTATCTCGCCAGTATTGCGATCACGAAAATTCTCGATGTCTAGATTTTGATGTTTTTATACGTTTTGAAGGTTCCTGAATCATATTCACAAGTTGAGAAAAATGTCTGTCTGTCTGTCTCTCTCTCTCTCTCTCTCTCTGTATATGTGTGTAGACAAGATTGTGCAAAAACGGTTTGAGCTAAAATCATTATTCAAAATTCGTAGTTTTCTATCAACTTTTGAGAAATGTAGCTCAACCGGAAGAGGGTCATTAACTACCACGTTTCCATTTTTTTTACTCTAATTGAACGTAAAAATAAAGATATATGTTTGATAATTTTTCACATGATTAATAATTGTATAAAACTGATATATATAGAATTTCATCTTGATTGAATCGCTTAAAGTACTGGAATTAATTTTTTAACACTGCAAATCACGCCCCAGCATGTGTCTAGGTGTCATCAACAAAGAGCCAAAGACGCGCTGGTTTAATAAATATTATTTATTGATTTTAATTTATAATTTAATTGATTAAATTTAATTTAAATATAATTTATGTTATTTAATCCAATTCAAATTGCGAGATAGTCGAGTGGAGACACTCCAGCTTATTTTTCGTTGTATTATATGTATATGAACTATTTATAAAACCAGTTTAACAAAATTTATAGAAATATAAAATTAAATTTAAATGTAAAATATTACGAGAGTTAATTTTAATATTTCTATAAAAATAATTAATATCTATAATATATAATAATCCTATAAATATGAATGCAACTTAGGAATATTATAGAATAGTATACAGTTGAAATTGATTTTTTTTATTTTTTTTTTTTGTTATGGTTCATATTTTCTATTCAATTTTAGATTATTTCATCAGATCATAAGTTAAAAAAAAATTATCTGGTTATATCTATACTCCATATTCGATAGAAATTATTAAAAGTGGGTAGAGATTATTAATAATTAATAAAAATACACATTCCCTACCTGTCTGTGGTCCGACACATGACACGTGATGTTCATTTCTCAAAAGAATAAATATTTCATGTCTCACTAACCTACCTTTTTTTAGATATATGTATATTTATTTATATTCTTACTAAAAAAATCCCTCTAAATAAATCAAAATCCTAAAAATATATTTGACTGATAGTTTTAAAATTTAATAAGACTATAAATCAGAGGTTCCCAAAGTGGTCTATATCGACCCCCAGAGATCTATGACAACCTACAAGGTTTCTACGGCAGCTAATTAAAAATTTGGGGGTCCGTGAAATGAAAATGGGGGTCTATGATAGTGCATCTCAAGCCTATTTACGTACATTTTACTAACTTACAATTCAATATGGCTCTTAAAAAAAAGGTAAATTGTTTTTCCGACATGGCTCTCAAAACATTTTTGATTTTTCAATAAGCTCTAAGAAAAAAAAAAGGTAAAATTTTTTTACAAAAAATCAATTTAGGGGGTCTACCCAAAACCGAAAAACATGGCATGGCGTCTACGATACAAAAAAGTTCTCTAAATTAGTGATTCCCAACATGGGCGATATCGCCCCTGGGGGCCGATCGACATCTTGAAGGGGGCGATTATTTGACTATACGATTTTGGGGGGCGATAGTATTTTTAGGGGGGCTAAATCATTTTCAACTCTAAAAAAAAGATAAGATGATTTTGAATTTTTATTTGTTAAAATTTATAGAGGGGGGGGGGGGGGCGAATTATGAAGCCGGCCTTACGAAGTGGACGTTTGGTCCAAAAAGGTTGGGAACCACTACTCTAAATAATAAATATAACTCAATTATAATGTAAATACTCGCTTATTATGATTGCAATTTAAAATTTAATGATGTCTATTAATATTATACCTATTTTTTTTTAATGATCTCTTTGTGATTTTTTAAGAAAAATGCTCTTGCTTTCACTGTTATTTCGATTGAGAGGAAATTTATTTGATATAAGTCACTAAAAAATAATCTCTAGTACTTATGTAGCAAAAATCATATTACGATCATATTATTTTATTAAATTAAAATCTATATTATAAATATTTTAATTAAAAGAAAAATATTTACGTTTTATTTTAATACTAGCTGCTCAGAGCTCCTTCGTCGCTCTTCACATCTAGACGGGGGCTCCGCCCCCTGTACCCCCCCGAGTGTCCCTATTCTGAGCTATAACCATCTAACTCCTAACCTGTCCCATCTCTCTCACGTTCCTTCCTACATTGTCCACCCTGTTCCCAATTGGTCTTCCACACAGACGTTTTCCAATCAAACTCCCCACCAATATATTTTTCCTCTCCCATTCTAGCCATGTGCCCTGCCGATCCCAGCCTTCTCTATTTTATGACCTATATCCTTGTTCTCCAGTCTCCGCCATTCCCCGGTGTCCTCATCTTTCTTTGGCCCATAAATGCTGGGAAGAATCCTATTCTCAAATACTCTGTATCTACTCTCATCTCCCAGGGTTATAGACCATGCCTCCCACCCATATAATACAATTAATAATTTAATAATTTTGATCCCCTTTGATAATAATTTCCAGATTGTAACCTCGATATAAATTCTTTGCAAATATTATTCTCTCTGATACTAATTATTTTGTCTTATCACTATTAATTTCAAACCCCATCAATTTTCCTGCCTCGATTAATTTTTTTATGCTACTTTAAATGTTATTAATTTATTTAAAAAAAAATCAAAGTAAACAAAATAAAAATAAAATATAAAATTAGCATAACACTAAACTACTATAAAAATAATATTAAAAAATATATTATATATTAAAATCTTACGTGAAAATCCAATTATGAGATCAAATTTTCTTAATTAAAATAATTTACTCACATAATCTTAAAAATTAATAGTATTAAATTATAGCCGTAATGTGAATGTTTTCAAAGTTTAAAAGGCCAATAAGATCAATTGAGATATTGTAAATATCAATAGATATATAAAAAGATTTTTATCTGCACATTGCTCAGAATTTAAATTACCGCCAAATTATCAAATTATCGCCACCAGCGCCTCTATGATCTAGTATGATAACTAAACTGGTAATGGTAACTAAACTATTATATTCTTTATAATTTTTTTTATAATTTTTCTAATTAAAAAATCGAAAATCGGGCTTCGAGGTCTGGTGGCCAGCCCCTTTGTGCTTCCGTGTAAAAAATTCCAGGTCCCTGCGTGCGATAGATTTGGCTGAAGAGCTCGGTCAGACAGACAGACAGACAGACACATTACACTTGCTTTTATTATTATAGATTTAAAAAAAATCTTAAAATATTCTTCTATTGTCTGGTTTAACTATTTGAATATTCAATGAATTTAATAAAAACTTAAAGGACATTAATAAGGATATCATACTTCAAATGAAATAAACCAATAAACAATTAGCAAAGGCTAAAGGTAACCGTACCAAATATACCAATTAATAAATCAAATAGTTAACTGATTAAGATTTATTACTCAATCATTCTAATTATTAGGAAATGAAATTTCATTCTAATCTTTATCAATAAGATAAAGGTATTGTACATTGAATATTTAATTATCATGATTAATATTAATATTTATTTCATTAAAATAAAAATCTTATTTCCTATGCGAATTGAAAATTCGATTGTTTTCCCAATACAATTACAGAAATTAATCCCAAATGCAATGCATATTTGTATTTGAATACTTTAATGAACAAACGTGACATTCTCTATTTGAATATTTAATTAACAGGGGAATAAAATAAGAGAGAATTAATAATGTGAAGAGAAATTAAGAATTGTAAGGTATGTATAGATTGTGTTTGTGTAATATTTTAGGTTAATATTAAATTAATAATAAATCTATCTTATTTGATATTTAAAATTAAATTTAAATTCTAATAGATATCAATAATTATATGAAATAGAGAAATAGAGAGAGAGAGAGAGAGATGATATTCTTAAAATGATAAAATATGTAAATTCAATTTCTTGAAGAGTTAATTCTTATCATATTCTAAATATATTGTATGTAATGTGCGTTTTGTTTAGAATTATTATGGAAATCAATTGTAAGGATTACATACCTATTCTTAAAACCAGATTTTCTTGTTTGATTTTTTGAAAAGCAGTATCAGTCCTGAGTTTTGTAGACAGAGATACACAAGTCAAATTTTAAATAAAATCGTTACTAACAGAATTTTTAAAAAGAATATTAATTTTGATATCTATTATTAAATTACTTTATAGAGACAAAAAATTGTATTTATCTTTAGTTTCTTCGATATGTATGATTCGGTTTTTTAGAGAGATCTCCTTTAACTTCTACATCTTTTTCAGAACCACTGATCAATTATGACTCATTGTGTCATCCTCTAGCAAATATGTCTTGTTTTTACAATATTTGTCTAATACAGTGATTTTTAACCTTTTTATTACCGCGGTACACTTTTAACGGTTTAAAAATTTGGCGGCACACAAAGAAAAAGATAAGTGTAAAAGTAATAAAAATAATAATAATAAAAATAACAGGGGTGGGCACACTTAGTGATACTTAGAGCCATATTGAAAAATAGAAAATGTTTCAGAACCTGATCGCCAAAACATTTTAACTTTTTTTTTTTTAAATCTTATTGAAAAAAAAGTCGGAAATGTTTAAGCCTGATCGCAAAAACACTTTTCCTTTATTTTTACATACATATAAAATAAATAAGTACATCACCAAACAAATTCACACATAAGATAATCTTTATTTCTAACGCTTAAAACAACAGTATAAGTACTTAAAATTTATTTAAATAAAATGATCAAATTTTTACATTATATACTTGTTTTAAATTTTATACCTTTTCTAGACAAAAGAGATGTTTTTACCTCTTATCTTTAATTATCCAATATATTTTATTTTGTTTCAGGTAGTTTGTGAAATTCTGGATCATCTCATCGTCATTAATCATCTACTTTAAATCTAGAAGGAAATGTTGGAAGATTTTGGGATGTTTTGAGCATGCAATTGTGTGGGGGTTTTATTGTCCAGAGTTAAAAGGGGGCAGAGGAAGGGTTCGCTCACACCTCAAGATTCCTTCCGGCCGTCGGGTAGTTGGTATGCACTTTGTGGTTGAAGAAACGCGACACGAATGTTCAACCCACGGCCAACAAAACAACAGGCTATGAACAAGACGAATTCACTAGCCACCTATCTATCTATATGCAGCAACAGGACAAAGCTTATGACGTTGGATAAATCGTTTTTCGAAAGAGATATTTAAGTGATGCATGACAGGCATTGAATTCTAATTGGCCTGGGAGTGATAAAACAGTGATAATAAATAATTTTTAAATTTATGGAAATATTTCGTAGGTTCGTTCTCTAACAAGATTGCCTATAAAAAGCGATAACAAAACAAATGTATTCGTATTTATCTATAAAGAAAAACAAATTAAAATTCATCAGACGGATACGAATCGGTTATGCTTGCTTCCCTTCTTTCCATCCACTCTTTACAGAAATGTAGCGATTTTTAAAGCGACATGCTTAGATAAGATTCAAAAAGTGGATTCGAATGCGTTTCAGCCACTTCACGGAGACGATGCGAATTTAAATAAAAATATATTGTTTTTTTTTTTCATTTTAAGATCAACTATTCGAATTTTACGATAAATCAATCCAAAACGTTTGAAAACGATTCTAGTGAATCATAAAAAGCGATTTTAAGGTGAATTTATTACAAGAACAAAAAAAAAATTTATTTATTTTCTTTTTCTCCGAATAGAATAAAACGTATAGTTTATGATGTTTGTATTTGCATTTTGAATCTATATGTTCTATTTAAGTATATGAAGTTTAACACATCAATTTTTACTGGTAGATTACACTTATCTCATAATAAATCAATCAAATCGTCATTGTTTTCAACTATCGAATAGTAATAATAGTAAAATCAATTTTATGAGAAAGTACTTATCTATAACTATAACTATAACTATATATATATACGTATATTACACATACTGTTTCACGACAAGCTGGTAAAAAAAACAAAACAAGTAATTAACAATAATAAGAACTTTTTGATAAATATTTTAATTTTGGAGATAGAATTTTATTTATAAATGATTATTTAAATCAGTAAACAGCGTTTATAGAATATATCATAGATTATAATTTTAGACAAGATTAAGTTATATTTTTTAAAGAACAATAAAGAACAATAAAGTAAAACATAATCAAAATAAGTATATATACAGGGTGCTTCAAAAAAATGTATACACACTTTGAACTTCCATAGAAAATTTATTTGCCGCTCTACAAAGTTAAATTTCAGGAAAATAGAAAGCTGAAAGTCCAATGTAAATGAAACATAAATAACAAATGTTAATACTGTTCAAATTGGTGACCTGCAGCATCAATACAATTCTGAGTACGAGTCACCACTGATTCTGTACATCGTATCAAAACGTCCAATGAGATTTCTCTACACACTGCTTGAATCTCATTCCAAAGAATGTCTAGGTTACGTGGTTTACGTTTGTACACCTCATCTTTTACTGTGCCCCACAAGAAGAAATCCAGTGGTGTGTAAGGTCTGGAGAGCTTGCTGGAAACTCGATTGGCCCCCTGCGTCCTATCCACTGGCCCGACAAATTTTGATCCAGGTAAGCTCGTACGTCCCTGTGATAGTGCGGCGAGGCACCATCTTGTTGAAAATAAAAATCATATAGCCTTGTAGAGCTGGAAAACTACAATAGTTTAAAGTGTGTATACATTTTTTTGAAGCACTCTGTATATATGAATTAGATAAAACGATTTAATGATTCATTATAGAATTTTAGATGGAAATTATTTGTGATTTCGTTTGACATGAAATGACCTACTATAGTTTCCAACTCTTTAATTTATAAAATGATAATTTGCCAAAACAAAGACCAACACAATTCACAATTCACTCCACACCAATTCATCTCTCTTTCTTGAACAAATTATTCTTTAGTAATTTTCTACAAAGAATTAATTTAAAATCTTATTATTTGTAATTATTTATTCAAATTCTTTAATATATTTTAATTCATACTGATTAGAATAAGAATATAAAGAAAGTAAAACTACTTATCCTTTCTGATAAGTGTAGTGGCAATTCATTTTAAATACTGTGTCCCGTAAGAATTGATAGAATAATTTTTATAAAATTTAAATAGATTATGATGGTTGATTTTTAAATAATCTTAATGATCCTTCAATTTCTAACATAACAATAATAATAAGAATTATTTATAAAAATATTATATTTTTTTTTAAATTGTGATTTGGTAATGGAATAAACATTTTACTCAAGAATAAAGAAAGAAAAAAATCTCTTACATACATTTATATAAATGAAATTATCTAAGTAAAAATGAAAATCACTGGTGTAACCTCTCAAGTGAGACTTTACTTGAAACCACGTGGAACGGACATTACTTACTCACGCGTATCTTTTACTATTTACTTTCATTTAATTAAAAATCCATTTATTTCTAACATTTTATTCACGAAAGAAATAAAAAACAACTGAAATAATTGCTTAATTATATTATCATAAAAATATTTTTATACATTTTATTATTTATTAAAGGAATTCATATGCCAAGTATTAAACCAAATTTTGATTTTATTAAGTAATATTTAATAAATAATTTTTTTCTTAAAAAGGAGAGGTTAATTAATTTTTCTTTAATAATTATAATTATAATTGATTAATGAAAAATAAGGGAGAATAAGTCGGTTGACTGTTAAATCAGAAAAATAAGTAGGATGATAAGAGGGCAGGTCAATAAGTCCGTCACTTTTTGAATTTCCCGTCTCTTAAATGAAATGGCTCCTGTCAGCAGGCCACCATCAACTGGCCCCTGCAGAAATTTGAACTAGTTGGGTCTTTAAATATTATTATTATTATTATTTGTTTATTACTCAAACCCAATGTCTTTGGGAGAAATACAAGTGAATATTACCAGGGCAGGTCAATAAGACCGTGACTTTTTGAATTTCCCTTATCTTAAATGAAATGGCAACACTGCTCCTGTAACAGACAACTATTATTTGACTCCTGTCGGAATTTGAATCAGCTGAGTCTTTTAGTTTTTATTTGACATCTATTAATAGCAGACTACCTGGTGATTTGAGAAGAAAATCGAAAAAGTGAATTTCCATGAAAATCCATGATTTGGGATACGAATTGCTCTCTCATCCGCCCTATTCTTCGGATTTAGCCCCGATTGACTATTTCTTGTTTCCAAACCTGAAGAGATGACTCGGCGGAAACGATAAAATCATCTCACAAACAAATCTATTTTGATTTCCTCGACAAATCTTGTTTTTGGAAGGGATAAAAAATTGGAAAAACGTTGGACGAACTATATAGAGCTCAAAGGAGACTACGTTGAAAAATAAGGTAATTTTTTTATCCAAAAACCTGTGTTTCATTCAAAAAGTCACGGACTTATTGGTCTGCACTCGTACAAATGTAACTTAAATCTATATATTTAATACGATAGTGTCCGTCTGTACGCAAAAAACTCCAGAGCCTAAACTACAAGGAGTAAGGTAAACAAATTTTTCAGAGGTGAAGGGTACCTCAAATGATGAAAAATAAAAAAGAAATTAGAATCTTAGGTAACTCCTGAGCTGAGCTGCGGGTGTTCCATTTTCCAGAAATATATATAAAGGAGAGTGTATGAATGTAATTTGTTTACTTTTTTGCTGTCATAGAAACAGATATATATATATAATATATATAATTAGAACCTCTCTCTCCCTCTATTTAAAATTTTAAAAAATGGAGTGTTCTAGCCAAATAAGAAATTTATTTCCTTATGCCACATTGATAAGTAAATGAATTGGACTGGAAGAGGAGACATATGATTAGAGAAATTGGGGAAAAATCAACCGAAATGTAATTAAACAAAAAAATTCAAGAATTATGATACGGATACGACTTACATACAATTAACATACAAAATGTAGAATTTGAAAAAGTATAAATATTTAAATACTTAAGATCTCTAATCACGAAGGATAATAATATTCGAGAAGAATTTAAATCGACGTTGTAATTGAGTAACGCCTGTTATTATGCAGTAAAGGGGCTTATCTCATCAAGGAGGATCAAAATTAAAATATATAAAACAATTATTTTTCAAGTTGATCGATGACTAGGGTGACCATATTTCGAAAACACCAAACCGGGACAAACGGTATACCTTTTTTTTAGAACTAAATTGAAAAAATTTTGAAAAAAAAATTACGAAATGTCCTAAATATTGAAAAAACAGTAGGGTGTCCCGAAGACATTTTTGGGGCAGAGCACCTAAAGACGGGACGTTTGGTCACCCTATCGATGACTCTGGGAGACGAGAGTAGATTTAGAGTATTTGTGAGATTAATATTGTTTGCAGCATTTATAGGCCAAAAGAAGATGAGGTCACAGGGGGATGGCGGAGATGGCATAACGAGAAATAATGTCCAGATATAGTTAAGGTTATAAAATCAAGAAGGCTGGGATGGGAAGGGGACGTGGTTGGAATTGGAGAAACTAGAAATTGGGAGAAACCGATTGGGAAACATCCGGTGGAAGACCAAGGACCAAGGTGGGTGGACAATGAAGGAAGGGACATGGGAGAGATGGGACAGGGTAGGATTTGGTTGGAGCTCAGGATAGGGACGATTAGAGAAATGTGGATGCTGCGGCTAAGAACTTTCGAAAACTGTAGAGACACAGAGTTAGATAAATATAACATATACAATAATAATATATAATTAATTTACTGATTAAATTAAAATATATTTTACAAGAAAACAAATACATGTCTTATCTACTTATACTGATTGAAACAAAATGGATGAAAACCTTTTACATACAAACTTTCAACCAAATACTATGTATCATTCGGGGGCACAGGAGGCGGAGCCCCCGTCTAGGTGTGAAGAGCGCCGAAGGCGCTCGGAGCAGCTAGTATTAATTAATAATGGGTATTTTAGAAATATCTGATTATAAAAGCGTTTAGTGTACAAAGTTATATAGTTATAATTAAATGAATGGATAGAATAAAGACAGTTCAATAAAATTAATTATGTATTTAATTGTATTTATTTTATGATAATTACTATTGGTTTATTGGTCTTTACCTCTGGATGTCAATAATCAAAATGCAAAATTGTTTATATTAAATAAAAAAAATAATAAAACAAATTAGAGAACTACCTAAACTTGAAAAAAACTTTTTCAATTTAATTAAGACGTTATCAAATCCAATCCAAATGAAATAAAAGTTTTTCATTTAGTGTTTAAAATTAAATAATTTAAACACAAGTAAAAAAAAGTCAATTTAATTTTCTATAAATAAAAAAACATACCTAGTGGAATTTCAATAAATTTGAGAATATCGAAGTACACGTTTTCATATTCATCGAATGGAATACATCAAAAGTTGTCAGATTGCTTGTGTTGTGCTTTGTGTCCAGCTCCTCATCAAACATTCGTTCCTTTGCTGGAACCAACAAGGGACTTACAGTGGAAAAGTGGTATAGGCCAGGCCGCATATACATTGCCACCACCAAAATGCTTGCTTTGAATTCGATCGTTCTTCTTTTATTCAACCTTTGATGGTTGGCAATGGGTCTAGGGCGCTTTGTGTGTGTGTGACTCTGTAACTGTGTATGTGTATTTGAGATGAGAGTGAGTGAGTGAGAGAATGAAAATAGAACTCGAGGGAAAAAGCAACTGAAATGGAGATTCAATTTTCATTTATTTGAAGAAAACTCAATCAGTGTATATTACCAAAAATTACTTTCAACAAAGATGAACATTTCAATTCAGAATCAGTTGTTTGTTATAAGTTTCATTTTAAAAACACAATATACTCATATTAAGAGAAATGTTTTATTTATATTAAGTACTTTCAATATACAATACCTTAAATATGAATGTAAATAATATACATAGAAACAATTTTCAAGATTTTTCATTTATTATTATTAAATTTTAATAAACAAATATGTAAACTGTATTCAGATATTTATTAACATTGTTAAAATCTTAAACGATAAATATAAAAATGAGCTGTGGCCAAAAGTTGATGAATTCATGCTACTGATGCATTAAGTAAATATATCAAATTTTATCAAAATCCGTTGAGTCGTTCAAGCTATACACGTCTATATGGACGGGCAGACAGACATCATGCTAAAAAACTTTTTGTTAACAAAGTGCATGATTCGTGGGGATATGTAAAAATCTTCACATGGGAAATTTAGTGTGAAAACAATACCTTCCTTCCTATCGTCGGTCGGTAAAAATTATATTAATTTAAAATTATCTATTAGTATTATAAAATATATAATAATTATTTTTATGATTATATTATTCTATTATTTAATTATTAATAGTATTAATCCTATATGTATAAAGGCTAAACTAACATTCGATTGTTTGATTGGAAAGTTTATTTCTTTTTAATTATGATTTTAATTGCATATGCTTTATTATAATGCTGTTTTTAAATTATGAAGTCTTTTCATTTTTTAGTATTAAACACACACAATTCAGATTAAAATTTTAATATTTAAATAATACATTGTCACTAGATAATATGATATACTGTCTACTAACTGTACCAAAAATGTTTAAACAATCTGAAGATAGCAATGTTTAAATTTCATAATATATTTTATATTATATTTTTTTCTATTTATTGACTTATATGTAAACCAATTTTACCCAGCCTATAGGTACATTCTTTTACGAGGGTGGGGTAAAAACTTTCCGGCCTGACCAAGAAAAACGATGTTTTTAAATTTTTTTTGCCTTATTTTTCAACATAATCTCCCTCAACACTGATACATTTCTGATAACGGTGTTCTAATTTAGTTAATTAATTAATCGATTAAATTTAATTTAATTTAAGTCTCATCAACAGTTATGAATCGATGCAAAAATTCGTTTGGCTTACGCCTACAGCGCCAAATTGTCGTTAGAAATTGTTTTTCGAAGCAGTTTTTGGTCTACAGTTAGCAAACGCGGCACCCAGCTTTCCATATTCAAATGGTTGTGCAAAATATTTCGCACACGTTCAGCTGACATCGTACAGGTTTCAGCTATCTTGAATGTAAATGTTTTTCTTGGTCAGGCCGGAAACTTTTCACCCCACCCTCGTATATTATATCACGATATATAATTTTAAAAAATTTTGTGAATTTACATATATCTTCATATAGATACCCAAATTTAATTCAGTATTTTACCATTCAAATATACCCTTGATATAAATCATTTGCTCTCAATTAAAAAAAAAATAACAAACAAATCAAATATGGTAGAAAACCCATATTAATTATCTGAATATTAAATACATATCTATGAATAAAACATTATAAATTCTCCTTTCTTTATTTATTAATAGAAATTTTTCAAAATTACATAATTTTAAATTTATTAATAAAATAATTTTTTTTATTTCATAACAAATTTATAAATCTTAGAAAGGAAATCCTTCTTCCTGGGTAAATTTGAAATTATCTGATCTTCGATCTTGTTTCAGGTAAAAACGCACATTATCAAATCTATAAGCGTATTTTTTGAAATTGGAAGTTCTCTTCATGTATTTAAGCGAGATTGTTTTTAATAACACATTTATTGTAAATATTGAAAGGGTAATTCATTTTTTTATTTTTTTTTTTATATATATATATTTATCCAAATTAATCTTAGAGTCAATTTTAATTAATATTTTTTATTTTGTTATAAATATGTTTTATTTTTATCTTATTAATAATTATCAATTTTTAAAATATTTTCAACCAATGATTCATTTGAAGGAAAAACATTTTATGTAATAAATCAGGGATGTCTATAGCATAACTATTCGAGGGCCACATTGCAAAAAAAATATGCTGAGCCTCACATAAATATAATTTTTTTTTTTTTTTGAACCATATTGTTTAGAACCATATTGAAATAAGCGGGAGTGTCCTCCCCTAGACTTTCCCGCATATAAATAGGTATAAAGAGTTGTGAATGAATATTTAGAATGTAATAAAGTGCTACTTCCGGTTAACTGATATTTTAAATGTAAAAAAAAACAGATATGGATATAATATAAATATTTTTAATTTTATTTTATTTATAATATATAAGGGCTGGCTGTGACGTCATGAAGTGCTGGGTGACGTCATATAATTTTAAATTAAGAAAAAACTAATGAAGATGATTTTTCTCGAGGATAAAACCAATACAAAGTGCATAACACGTGGAGATATGCCTTCACGTGAAATTTGATATGAAAATAACCCTTCACTTCCTCTCTTCGATCGGCAATACTAGCACTTCCGGTTTCCGGATTTGCACCAAAAGTTGATCCATTCATCATACTGATGCATTAAGTACATATACCAAATTTCATCAAAATCCGTTGAGCCGTACAAGCTGTACACATCTCTACGGACACACAGCGGACGGACGGACAGACATCATGCTAAAAATACTTTTTTCTGTTAAGAAAATGCATGATTCGTGGAGATATGTACCTAAAAATATCCACAGGTGAAATTTGGTGTGAAAACAATACCTCCCTTACTATCGCCGGTCGGTAAAAAGGAAACGCTACTTGTATAGGTAATCAGATCATGATGAAATTTGGTATCTGAATTTTTTTCATATTTTTAAATCTATATACAAAATATGAAGCAAATATCTCGAAGCAAACTGGTACTTTACTTGAAAGGTAAACGCAACCATTGTAGGTAAAGTACCACTTCCGGTTAACCGATTTTGAAATTTTGATAGAAATCTACAAACTGTGAATAATATCGGTGTACCAAATTTCGAAGTCCTAGCTTGATTAGTTTTTGAGTAAATTTGCTTACACACATTACATACATACATACATACATACATACATACATACACACATACAGACATAATTCCAAAAATGGTATTTTCCGACTCAGGGAGGTCTAAAACGTCAAGATCTATCAAAATTTCGAAGTCGAAATTTTTGACGATTCCAATACCTCCCTTATACGAAGTATGCGGGAAAGTAAAAATTTAAAAAAAGTCTGAAATATTTAAAAGTCTGATCCTAAAATAATTTGTTTTTTTTAGAACTATATTGAAAAAATTTTAATATTTTCATAATTTGCGTTTGGGTCGCAATTTGGGTTTTGGGCCGCACTTTAGACAAGCCTGTACAAAATAAATTAGATAAATCTATACATCTATACTATCATAAATAAGAGTATAATTTCATTAGTAGCATTTGGAAAAATTATATATATGGAGTATTTTAAAAAAACATACATGCATTTTTAAATTGAACAAAAAAAAAGATTTTTAATGAAATACCCATTTAAAATATTGAAATTGTGTTGACCTAGAATTTAAATAATTAAAATCTTATATTTCTCATATTGTATAGTATATATATATATACTTAACAAAACTTTTTTAATTTGAATGTCGTCAACGAGAGAGAAGAGGAGCGTCCCCCAGAGAGTTAACGAATTCCCTCTTAGAAAGGAGGCTCATTATACGTAAATATATATATGAATGTATAATTAAAATTCACTCAGTTTACATTTTCCTTTTTTTTCTTTCTTCTTCCTATGTCAACTCTCAGGTTTATTAATATTTCAGGTTAACTCACTAAAAAGGAAAATTATTAAATTAATTTCAACCACTTAAGAAACTAAACGCTTGCATGAAATTTTCATGTCATCTTACGATGAAAGACTTAGAAAATGAATTACACAAATGATAATTATATATATAATATAGAACCAAAGAGTCATTGTGTGTGTATGCCTCTATAATTATATTTTTACATATTTTTAGTTAAAGAAAGTGAATGATGGATCAGGTGAAGAGATAACTAGGTCGAAATTAAATATAACAAAAAAAACAATTTTCTTTGGTATAATTATTATTGTTAAATTGATAAAAAAAAGAATATAATATATTGATGTTGACTTGTAATTAATAAAGAAAAAGAAAATAATTAAAAGATTTGAATATATCTTGACTAAAAATTTTATCAAAGAAAATAATTACTTTATTAGATATTTAACAAAACAAGGAGACTTTTACTAGTAGAAATGTCCTAGAAAAACTAATGCCAACTCTTATTGTATGTTGATGTAATTTACGTTTAAAACAGTTTTGCATTTATTATCGTTCTAATGAGTAATCATCAACAAAATGCAATTTTCTTGTCGTACAATCTCAACATGTAGAAAATTAAAAATAAAAATTCAATTACCGGATAATTTCCACAAACATCCGAAAACTGTTATTCTAGTAAACTTTACATATGCTTATATATATACACATTATAAATATAAATGAAATACAAAGCATAATAATATAAATATAAAAAGAAAATTATAAAATAACGTGGACTAAAGAAAAAAATAATTTTTCTATAATTCTGACAAAGTTTATGGATGAATTGCTTCATATTCAACTAAAAACGTTGGGCGCATTTAGTTTTATTTATTCATATGAAAAATCAAGTCAAATTTTTGTAATAATAAAAATTTTATTAAACACATAAACTAACAAATTTTTTTATCATGCAATAAAATTGATAGGTTAAGAGCTAAGAAATTAATCTTTTGTTAATTTTCATTGTAATATACTTATATCAAAGTATGTATCAAAATTTAAAAGAACTTTTATTATATTTACATATTATCAATCGAATCCAAAATGGTTGATTATATTTATTAGAAGAAGAAGTTACTTGTTAATGAAATGTTTTAGTGTGATATGTATGTATATAATTATTATAATTTTTGATATTTATGGTATATATACACCTATTATTTTCAAGTTGCACAACAAATCTATTTTTCCGTCTTTCTCCGAAGGTGGCTGATCAATATGGCAAACAAATATAAATATATAATTAAATCTTTCTTTTCTTTTACTCAAAAATAAAAATTAAAATAGTTCATCTCTAAACATATCAAGCTATCAATCTCTGATACTACTGAATTTGAAGATCCTTGGCCATAATACACATATTCCTTCTACGGTTCCCATCTATACAAACCTATCCTAATAAATAAATAATTTTATTTTTATAAAGAAACAATTTTCCAAAATCTCTTATAATTAATTATAGCTTTGTACTTAATTATTGTATCTATAAATAGTATGATCCCGTAATTAGTATATAAAAAAATTAATATGATATTCCTTTTAATGAGCCCAAATTAACTTTCATAAGAGTCAGAAACTATTTTTACATTTTGTCAATTTATTTTTCTTAAAAAACTAAAAATTATTTTGAGAATTTAATATTAACTTCCTTCTAAATTCAATTTAAGGTTTAATTATGTAAAATGAATTAACGATTCTTAAACACTATAAAAATATATATATATCTTTTTTACATAGAATATTATCTTTAAAAAAGAAATCTCTTTCCAAAGCTTACTATTCTATACTTCTTATTATAGATTGTCCCGAAGACATTTTTCGGGACGTTGGACAGTGTACCTAAAATCGGGACAATCTCGAAAAACTGGGATGTTTGGTCACCCTATATATATATATATATATATATATAGGGTATATATATATATATGAATAGATAATTCTTTTAAAAAGTAATTGTATTCTCATTTCTTTATTTATAAAAATATTTTTATTTTATTAATTTTATTATCGTTGAAAAATGGTATAATTATGACAGAAATGCAAAAATCGAAAGAAAATCATTTTGCAGTTTAGATTTAAAATAACTACTCATCAATGATTAATATACATAAACTATTTAGAAATCTAATTTAATTAGAAATATTTAAATAAGAAAGAGAATAAATTAATCAAATAACATTTTATGCATAATTAAACCAATTTATTTATACTAAGCGAATATATGTCGGTATGTATGTCTATTCTTCGTATCTTAATGATATAATGTGATATAAGTAAATAAAAAAATAAAAAAATTTATTTGAGATTTTTTAAAATAATTTTTTTTTATTTGCATTGTATATTTAGTAAAGAGAGAAAAAATAAATTCTCTAAAAAAAAACTTAGAATAGACAGTTATAATATATTAATGATTTTAACTTTAAAAAAGAAAAATTGTTAAGAAAGAAAAAATATATAAAATAATAATAATAATAATAATACAAAATGGAGGGAATAAAAAATTTTTTACTCGACGTTAAATTAATTAAAAGATGATTCTATTTTCTCTATAAAAAGATAATAAATAAATAGGAAGTTGGTGCGAAGATGTGAATGCATAATAATAAGGACAACAGGTGGTCTTTTATATCAATCCCCCACCTTCTCACAACCCCCACCTACTATCATTTCCTCCAACCATATTATAAAACTGTGGAAATATCCTGAGTTTTTCAATTAAAAAAAAAGTTGAAAAATGGATTTTATCTTCATTGATTTCATCGTTCTAATTTTTTTTTTTGTTATTTATAAATAGCTTTATATATTTTTTATTATTTTCACCCTTTAATCTTTTCGTTCTATTGAAACGATAAAAGTCCGATAATATATATTTGAATTGTAATATCACGATTAAAATGAATATTTGATAATTTTTTTTTTTTTAAATAAATATTTTTTAGCGTCATAATAAAAAAAGAAAGCCGAAACAAAAACATTTATATTCTGTTCTGTTATCGTAAGTGTCATTGTGTAAATAAGCAATTACGTCAGCTGACATTTCAGGTTTAGATTTAATTTTAATTAAAAGTTATAATCATAAGATTTTTTAAAATTAAAATATAATCAGTAAAGTTTTTATCAACCTGACTTAATAGACAACCGATTTCTTCTCCCTTGATTTTCATTAATAAATAACATATTAATTATTAATAAAAATATTTTTATTTATATCCAAAAGTATTTCTGAAAAGATTATAAGCTAGAGTTTTTTTATATAAATAATTTTAACATATTTTACACGCTTTTATTTAGTTTCAACTCGTGCCCTGTCGTCAAATGAAAAACGTAAATCCTACTCAGTGGCGTACCTAGAACTTTTGCCGCCCGGGGCGATCTCCAGTTTGCCGCCCTATCTATTATAAGTCAATCAAATAGTGGTTTTTATAAATTAATACACATAAAAAAATTATTAAGTTATTTAATCAATATTAATTAATACACAGAGAGTAAATTTTAAACCTAGCAGACCGCCTTCCGCAGGCACTTTTCAAAAAAAATGATATTTATAAACTGATATCAAAAAATTTTAGTTAGGAAAAATTGCCGAACAAAATTGTAAAGATGCGTTTACGAATTCAACGAATTTTAATGAATACAATAAAATAAAATTATTATCCTGTTCTTGGAATTAGAATTCAAAATTTACACTAAAATGCATTTATATACACCGAGGAATAATATTCGAAATCATATAGTTAATCATAATTTATATAAACCAAATAGTAAACTTATAATAATCATAATAATCATTTATTAATCAAGAAAGAAAAAAAATAAATATGAAATGAATAAGGTGCTTTTTACAACTATAACTAAATATAAAAAATGCCGCCCCAAGATAAGTGCCGCCCGGAGCGGACCGCACCCCCCTAGGTTCGCCACTGATCCTACTTGAAATATCGAAGACATATTGGAAATATAAATAATATAAAATATAAATAAATAAATAATTATAGTGGAAAAGGAAAAAAAAACATTTGTGCATATACAATGAAATGTCCTTCGTATTCTTTTCCTTTCCCTGCATGTTTGGCGCCTACGATTTCATTTTTTAGATATGATTAATTGTAAGAAAATCGTGGTGTGTGTGGAGAAATTATTATCCTTTTTAGTGCATTTAAATAAAAGCGTGTTTTTTAAAAGTTTTTTTTTATATTTTGTTTTTTAATTTATATCCCATTGATAAATATAATTATATCGTATAATTTTTATCGGATTATAATTAATTATGTATTTTGAAAATATAACAAAATAATAGTTTTTAAAATGCAGATATACAATTTCTTTCCATTTTATTATAATAAAATTTCCTATTTAGAATGAAAATTAATAATTATTATAATTAATATAGTATAAATTTGTATTGAACCGAATTAAAATTTGTTTAATAATAATAATATTAAAATATTAAATACTTCAAAGTTACATATTTATATTATAAATGAATAATTAATAAAATATTTTCCTTTTCAGATAGAAAATTTAATTGGGATTTTCCATGCATTCGCATAACTAAATTTATTATGACATTGCAGAGAAAGTGCTTTTTTCTATATCAAAATTCTATTGCCAATTTAATATTTATTAATGAAAGTCAGCAATTTCATATTTTATATTCTTACAAACAGAATCCGATTTCACGTCATAAAATTGTTAACATTATGAATGATTCATTTGTCATCACGATACATTGAATTAATTAAACGATAGAATTATTATTAAACAGGACCTTATTTGGTCTTAGGATGACTTGGAGGTGATGTCTATTTGAAAGGAAATTTTATTATACTTATGCTGAATAATAATCAACTAATAATTATTTTAACAAACGTTATTTGAAATAATGAATTACTAATTAAAATGGCATCAATTGAAAAATTTGTTCAAGATCAATTTATACATTATATAATATTTATTTATTCCAGTTTCTAGTCAAAAACTTCACAGCACGTTCCTTTTAATTCTATATATAATTTCACCAATAAAAATTATATTGAAACATTATTATTAATACTAAAATCACGATCGATTAAAAAACTGTTTTGAATTTTTTTTTTTTAATACATCTTAATTATTATCTTGCTAAAATTCTTATTTACTACTTTTGATGAACAAAAAGTAAGTTGAATTTTGAAATAAAACGCAAACTGAATATCTATTCAATTAAATTTATTTTTTTGCCCCTAAAATATCTTTATCGCACCTCAATACACTTTTTCCAACAAATTTTCCATTCATCGAAATATTTCTGGTAATCGACTTTTGGTAAAATGTTCAAAGCAGCCAGCAAAGTCTCTTTAATGACTTAAATTGGCCCAAAAGGATGTCCACGCTCTAGTAATTTAAGTCGAGGGAATAGAAAACATTCAGAGCCATATCAGGTGAATATGGAGCTTATGGAACAATAACACTTTAATTTATTGTTGAAAAACTATTGATTAACAATTGCTATCTACCATAGTGCAATTATAATTCACCATCTTTGGATTTTTGGATGAGAAATTCGTTTAAATACTATAACTGGTAATTTTCAAAAAACTTACTCATGAAATACATAAATAAATAGAAATTAAGATATTATAAATAATAAAATGCCAATACATAATTTAGATTGAAAACAAACATTATATTAAAAAAACACTTTATTAAGAAAAAAATTTATATGATTTATTTAAAAAAATAAATTATATTAGATTCTTTCTAAATTAAGAAACTTATTTACGAAAATAAATAAAAAATTTTAAAATATTTTAAATATAAAAAAATAGGTATACAATATCAATTAAAAAAAGATGGAGGCAAATTTCAATGTGACTGACATAGTGACGTCATTTAAATTTACTATTTTAAATTAAGAAAATACTAATAAAGTTGATTTTCTTAAGGCTCAAACCAATACAGATCGATTTTTCTTTATAAATATTATTTATGGTGTGAATTTCAAAAACATTCTTCTATAATTATATAAAGATGCAGATCTAAATTATAAATAAATTATGTTTAAAATTTTATAAATTATTATGGGTGAGAAATTGGATATTCTAAATAACAAAATATATTTTTTTATATATTCATTTATAAATAAAACTGAATTCAATTAAAATTTTCTATTTCTAAAATTTTTCCAAAAATATATATATAGATAAATATCATAAAATATAGTAAGTATATATAGTAAATATGAATGTTTCTATTTCCTTTATTTTTTATTGTAACAGAAAGTACTTTTATGTAAGACAATAAAACTAAAATGTACTTTCCTTCATTTAAAATTCACCAAAGGTATACCTTTGTTAAGATATAAACGTTTAATATATTCAGATATTAATTATATTGACAAAACTGGTAAAAAATGTTATAAAATATTGATAAATTATTCAGGAAATTAGATTAAATAAATATTATCATAAAATTTTCTAATATTTAGTTAAAAAAATAAAAGGGGATTTTTAATAATGGCGGAGTGGGCCCTTGTTTTCTATCTCTCCTCTATTCATAAATTGTCCTAAAGTTATTTCCCTGTACTTCACCTGAAGCATATGTACCATTGAGGTCTATCCTGTTTATTTGCTTTCTAAAGAGTAAATGCAAAGGTGAAAAGGAGGCAACGGAGTGCAAATATCAACAAGACGAATAAGCCAGCGAACGAATTAAATAAATTCACTTGACTAGATGCTAGAAAATACACTTTATAATAATATTATTAAAATTATATGAACAATTTTAACTAAACTTATTTATTTAGTATAATAATAACGTTTTAAATTCATTAAAATGATTCTATTTGTAGAATATTTTTATTCTTCAATAAAGAAATTATTATTTAAAAGCCTTATGTGGGATATTATTATATAAATAATATTCAAAAGCGTATAAGCATTATAATGCATATTCTTTCTGTTGTTTAGAAACGCTCATAACTTCATTATCAAAATAATAAATAAATTGCTTGTGTATATAAAATACACATTTATGCGAGCAGCATTTGAAAATATATATAAAAAAAAATTATGACATAAAATAAATAAAATACATAATTAAAGAAAAATAATTGATTTTTAAACAATTTCAATCATCTACGATCATATATATGTAGTTAACTAGGAAAGTAATAAGTTGTCCTGTGGTCAGGTCCGAACCGATCGACGGTTTGAAATAAATTAATTTCCAGCTACAGAAACAATTTCAAATAATTTTAATATATCTATTAATGTAATAAAAAAAAGATATGGATATAACATAAATATTTTTAATTTTATTTTATTTATAATATATATGTAAGACCAGGCTGTGACGTCATGAATGGCTGGATGACGTCATATAATTTTAAATTAAGAAAAGACTAATAAATATGATTTTTCTCGAGGATAAAACCAATACAAAGTGCATGATTCGTGGTGATATGTAAAAAATCTCCATATGTGAAAGTTGGAGTGAAATTAACCCTTCCCTTCCTAACGTCGATCGCTAATACTACCACTTCCGGTTTCCGGATTTGCACCAAAAGTTGATCAATTCATTCTAGTGATGCATTAAGTAAATATACCAAATTTCATCAAAATCTGTTGAGCCGTTCAGGCTGTACACATCTATACGGACAGACAGACAGACGGACAGACGGACGGACGGACAGACAGACATCATGCTAAAAATACTTTTTTCTGTTTAGAAAATGCATGATTCGTGGATATATGTAAAAATCTCCACATGTGAAATTTGGTGTGAAAACAATACCTCCCTTACTATCGTCGGTCGGTAAAAATCATTATACCAAATTGTAAATAATTTTTTCTTCTGATTCTCAGATAGTTTGAAACCACTTTTATTCACTTTTATTCACTTTTTTTAAGATTTATTTAATAATAAAAAAAAAAATTGATTTAAATTTTTAGCAAAGTGATTTCCAAACGTAATCGTAGATTTTGTAATTTGTTGTGCTAAATATGGATGTTTGAAACGTATATTATACATATTATGTCCATTAATGTTTTCTCTTAAAAAGCGAAAGTCTCCGAATATTTAGGGAATGATAGGAAATATTTGCCTTTTCATCTCTAGATATATATGATTATTCAGAAAATTACAATTAAATTTAGTTATGATAGTAAGATAAAGTATTTCAATGTTTTAGAAATTTAATATTGCTTTTAGTGAGTTTGATATGAGTTTACAATGGTTTCCAAGGACGCCGTGAAGACATTAAACTTTGTGAGGTTATCACTGTGTTCTTTGATTTTAACATCATACTACATCAAGAATTTCACGATCAATAAAGACCATTAAACAAAAATCGACTACGTCAATGAAGAAAATATAGAAAAAAAAACACTGAGAATTTTAGCAAATTTTAACCGGTTTTATAATTCATACTCTTCTGATTCATAGTTTGATAATGAATTTTGGTCATTTATGATGTTCCAGCCACCATATTCTACAGACATGGTCCTGTTAAACGTTTTTCTGTTACTCATTCTGAAGTTCTTACAAGAGTATGATTATGTTAGAACAAATTATTATTAATATTATGATATAAATAAAATAATTTCCGAAAATTAATTTTATCTGAATAGTTTTTAAATCTGAATGACAATAAGAAAAATTATATTGAAAATATAGAATTTTATAATATGTATTTTTAATGTAGATGAAATAAAAGAATAATATCGTATTAACGATATTTGAATGATTTATAATGAATTGCTATTGATATATATATATATATATATATATATATATGGTAAATTGACTCGTTTCGTGTCTTTTTCCATTTAATAGATTTACCTCTAAAAGTGACTGGCCTCTCCACTTATTATCCAAGTATTTTGTCTTTATTTTCTTGTAAAGCGGCCGTTAATTAAACCAATTGGAGAGGTCTTATGACGTCTCAGCTAATTGAACCTAGGACCTCAGGGGTCACATCGTCAGCTGCCTTTCTGGGAGTCAAGGCAATTGGAATTTTATGAATAATATAGCCTAACTAATAAACCAATATAACATTTTAATTTTATAATTCATAGAAAGTTTCTTTTATAACAAACTTAATCAATAAAATAATTAATTACGGTAATAATAATAGTAATACTAATTATGATCATACTAATGTTATACATTAAATCTAAAACTAAATTTAGAAGTTATATATACAATGGGTAGATTTTCATTTCGGTATTCATTCATAACTTTTCAAAATTTGTAAATGTTTAAATTTTAGATCCTCACAACAATAATTACTAATAATACCATTAATGAAGTCTACCTTTCACTATATATAAATATAATATATTAATTATATAAAATCTGATTAAAACATGAACTATATTTTATTTTTAAAATTTCAATATAAAAAAAAAAAAAATATAGATTTTATAGAAACTAATATGAACGAGAATAAAAAGTATTTTCGTATTCTAAGTTTTGATATATAGAATTAAAAATAAATCAAAATTTTAAATGTCCTTTTAATATTTTTTAATTGATTGTTGATGTTTGTTTTAATTAAAATAATGTTAATAATAATTTTAAACAAATTTTCAGAAAAACTAAATTTACGATTGGAATTTATAATTTGATAAGTTTATATATTTGTTCGTTTATTTTACGAGGGTGGGGTGAAAAGTTTCCGGCCTGGCCAAGAAAAACGATGTTTTTAAATATTTTTTTTTTTTGCTTTATTTTTCAATATTCAAAATAGCTGAGACCTGTACGATGTCAGCTGAACTTGTGCGAAATATTTTGCACAATCATTAGAACATGGAAAGCAGGGTGCAAGGTGGGTGTCCGTTGTTAGACCAAAAACTGCTTCGAAAAACCATTTCTACCGTCAATTTGGCGCTGTAGGCGTAATCCAAACGAATTTTTGCGTCGATTCATAACTGTTGATGAGACTTAAATTAAATTAAATTTAATCGATTAATTAATTAACTAAATTAGAACACCGTTATGAAAAATGTTTCAGTGTTGATGGAGATTATGTTGAAAAATAAAGCAAAAAAAAAAAAATTTAAAAACATCGTTTTTCTTGGCCAGGACGGAAACTTTTCACCCCACCCTCGTATAATGATATGATATTTAAAACAAATTTTAAAATTATCTTTACTACTTGTTCTATTTTAAACTATAAATAATTTTCTGATGAGGTTTATTTGTAAAACCCACTTATACACACACACCCTACAAATCAATAATAAATACAAATCACTACGTGGTGGTAAAAAAAAAATATAAGGATCAATGATGAAGGAAATGGACCATAAGCGAACAAGCAGTTTAGGTAATTATATGGCCCAGTGAACGGTCCTCACGTGTCATGGAGGTTGTCATCCTAGCAGAGGGGCTCTGTTAATTAACCCTTCCCCAATAGATATGTCACTCTCTCCCTCTCTCTCTCTCTCTTTCATTTGTTAAAATTGCAGATACCTTCTCTATAGAATTAATAATAATCTCTTTCAAATTATATTACTATGTTTAAATAATTGAATTACTACACCGAAAATATTGTAATGGTTTTGAAAAAAAAAGAAAAACAAGGTTTTTTCATTCATCAATTTCTTAAATAAATAAGTAAATATGATCCTTATATTATCATGATTTTCATAATATAAATTAGGATCAAATAAGATTATATATATATATATATATATATATATTATATACCCACGGTGGCCAAACCATGGCACGCGAGCCACATTTGGCTCTTTTCGAGTTTATTGTGGCTCAATTAAAAAATTTAAAGTCATGACAAAAAAAAGGTAACATTTTCGATTTTGTAATATGGTTCTAAAAAAAAGGTAAATTTTTTTCCCGATTTGGCTTAAACATTTTCGATTTTTCAATATGGCTCTAAGTATCGCCAAGTGTAATATACCAAAATATAATATATATTACTCCCATTTCACATTATTCCCGCTAATATTCTCTTTACATTTAATACTGCCTAAGATGTAAAATTATTAAATAATAATCAGTAGAATGTAGCATAAATTGTGCAAGTTAATATAATTTATTTGATCTGGTGGGGAATGTATTTGTTTAATAAATGAGAGATGATTTACTACACATTCAAGCGAGTCTAAGTAGAGAGTAACAATTGTGAACAATTCATTTAAAAAAATGTATAGTGTAGTATACAAAAGAGATATTTATAAATTTTTACTTTTTTTTTTTAAATAAAATATGTCAAATATTTTGCTTTTAAGGGGGAGGGATGGAATTCTAGTCTCTTCTGAGAATTCCAAGCTATACAAAACCTAAGTTAATGCCTCGAAGGATCCCTTATATTTTTATTTTATATCAATCTTTATATTTATAGTGATATTTTTTTAAAAAATAAAAATCTATTAAATGTGAATATAGACAATGATAAACATATACAATATATAAAAATGATTTAATTCAATTAATCTAATATTTGTGAAATTTTCAAATTGAGTTTGACTATTGAACTATTTATTCGGTCGTCCTTAAGATACGTTTTTAATTATATCTATGTTCCATATTTTAATCATTAATCAACCTAAAGAAAGAATTAATATATTAAACTCAAAGTGAATTTAAATGATAAATCAAGAATTCATAAATAGTTTGTAATTGAAAAAAAAAAAAAAAAAAATAATAATAATAATTAATGAATATATAAAATATTTAATTTTGTGTACATCAACTGTAGTTTAAAAGAAAATTTTGTTGTTGATATCATTTGTAAAAGGTAATAAAATTACCAAGAGCGCTTTTTCTAGGCATTAAACACATTAGAGACTTTCATACGATGTCGGTGCTCATCTGCTCCAAGTTTGCGCCCGCGCCATGCAACGTGGACTGGTCTTAATTATAATTGGATTCTGCATAATGCATGAAGAACGAGAACAGTTTCTAAGCTTATTAATCTTGTTGTTGTTTGTGTTGTTGTTGTTGATACCTTAATTATTCAATATTTTGTTTTTGATTAAATACATAATTAATAATAATTCTATAAACCACATTTGTTAGTTCTTTTGTGTGCATTGCTTTCTATTTTATATATTCCGTTTTGTTCATATAAATTGTTATTGAGGGAGAACAAATTTTAATTCATTTTGTCTTTATGGTAGCAATACATTTTTAATTTACAATGAATTCAACCATTTTATCATTGAAAACAATTTACTAAAATAAAATTGAAATGTTTTATTGATTAAATATCATCGGTTTGAAAAATAATAATAATAAAATATTTAATTATTTCTGGATTAATACATGTACTATATTACTAAACGTATAAAAGTTAAATTTATTTATATTAAATAATATTGTTATGAGATTCTAGTTTAATTGATGGATGTTTCTTCATAAGCTTTGCGAAATTTAAAATTCATTTTATTCAATTCTATATCACATTAATCTTGATCTTTTCGTATAATTTATTATTAGTTATTAAACCCTATATTTTTTATATATTTTATTGCGTTTTATTAAAAAATAATAAAATTCAATAATTAATTAATTTACTAGAAAACACATCCATCTTAGTGGGAATTTTAAAATTATAATTATTGAAGGGAATTTTATTCACTTTTAAATATTAAACATTTATAACTAAATAAAACATTATCTTGTTTTTGTTTTGACAATTAAATTGATATTTAAAATTGAATTGATTTTTAAATTAAGAAAATATATTAATTGCAATATTTCAGGAGGCAGGCAGAAGCAGCTTAGCCGTGCTTGTATAGTGGCAATTTTCTACAAATGAAGTCGGCGTTCGATTCCAACTAAGAACAAATTTTTCCAATAAATTTAATTTAACATCAGCTAATTTAACTTCAGGAACTGACAAGCCTGGCATAACCCTGCTCCAGGAGGATTACTTCAAAATAAGCAACCACACGCAACAATAGATCGTGATGAGAAGGTGGTACTCAATCCACCCGTTCTGGAGAACCTGGATCTTCACGATCATATAAAATGAAAAATGAAGTTAACACCCAAGGAAAATATTCATATATGGACACACTTTACATCAATACCCTTATTAAAAAGCGGAAAGTTACATAATCTAATAATGAAACTCGATCGGCAGAAAATCCAGATAATTGCTCTTCAAGAAGATCTGTCAAAACAACGAAGAATATATAAAGGGATAGCACGTGTGAATAAGGAGAAAGTGGGAGTTTTGCGTGATCCCAGATAGTCCAAACGCAAATAATAATAATAATAATAATAATTACAATATTTCAACATTGTTATCTGCAGGATCATGTTCATTCATGACAAACAGGCACCATTAAAAATTAGTATTTATAAATTTACATATTATATAATCTTCCCAAATTAAAAGATCTTCAAAACGAATTTTATAAAATTTATAATTAAATAAAATACTAAATTCAAATTTTCGAAATATAAAAAAATATAGAATGAAAAGAACACTTCTGTGTCCAATTTATATTGAAATATAAAATAAAATATTTTTTTTTTACATAGAAAATACGAGAACTTGAGAGATAGCCAATATTGAAATGTGATGGTCAGAGGAGGAAGAAGGTACTGACTCCGAGGGAATATCGATCTTGGTGAGACAATGGGGTCATGATTGTTCTTCCGAAATATCTAAGATGCCTATTGAACTTTCACATGGCTGGTCTAAAAGAATAATTCTATTAATAATTAACATATTTTTGCAGAGAACACACTTTTATAATTTATTATATATATCTAAAATATTAATTATATATTATGATATAATATACATACATACTATGTGTAACTTATGCCATATTACTTGCTTTGTACATATACATTTTATATTACATAGTTACTTAATACTTCTCACCCGCAGTACATAAATATTACTAATTTATTAAAATAGAGTACTAAGAAATTCACAATTTATACATAATAACATATTTTTTAAGAAAAGTCAACAATGTTGTAAGTTTTCAAAACCATTGTAATACTTCATAATAAATTTACAAAAATAAACTATAGAATGAGCAAATAGGGTAATAATAAATACAGAGGATAATAAATTAATTATAATTTAGTTTATTTGTAATTAATATTAATTGTATAATAAAATAATATAAAAATATTAATAAAAAGTTTTGGTTATAAAAAAAAAATTAAATTTAAAAATATATTCTTATGAGTATCAAAAGATAAACAAGGAATTTAAATTAAAATTGATAATAATACTAAATAAATAATTAAATATAAAACCATTTCTAATATGCCATAAAATATTTATGATTCTTATGAAATATATTGTATATTGTAGTCCATATTAATCAAATTTCTTTTCTTTTTTTTTTTTTTTTGAGAATTTTTATTTTTCCATGAAATTGTCGGTTTAACCAAACTCCCATATTCGTCACGTGTGGTACTCATTATAATCTTCGTGATTTAATAATTTTAATTATTTCTCAGAGAACATAAAGACCGTGCAATGCCTCATTATAAACAATCCGCCCTTCTCTAGTAATACGCTCATTTATTTTAATGTAAGAAATGCAAGGAATATTAAGAAAAACTTTGTTCTCGGGATTTATGTAGTACTTATCATCAATCCCTAACTAACCTGCAAGGTGATTTTTTATTAAAAAAATGAGAAGTTTGTAATTTAAGTTTTTATTATTGTATCTATTGTTCTGGTATTTGGTTTATATATATATATTGGTTTTAATTATACATTTATTTTAAAATAATAGTATTTACATTTCGTTCCTAACATCGTCGAGTACCAATAGGTAGATTTGATTACATAACAGCTACATTTCATAGTGCTAATTTAGAAATATATACTATCCAAATTATGTAATCTACAATACGTATGTAGTAAAAAATAAAATGAAATTTAATTCTTAAATAATAATAAAAATATAATAAAATACATATATTTATAAATATATATAATAGAACGAATTTAGATATAAGATAGTTAATTATTTGGATGATGACATTTTAAGAATGTAAGCCACGGTTTATCACTGTAGAGAATTTGGAACGAAAAAATATCTAAAGAATGTCGGAACGAGAAATTACACTAACTCTATGCATCTAGAAACAAAAATATCAAATACTTTCTTGTTGAGAGATAAATAAGGCAAGTATCTTATTTTTATCAAAATTTCCTATTTTATATATGTAAACAGAGGTAACTATGCAAATATTGCTTTAAATCTTTCCCTTCAAAATCATATTTGACAACACAATATTTATATAACCTGTGCTCTCGATTCTATACCAGTACGTGTCTGTCTTATTCTGGGTTTATTTATAACTCTTTATAAAGAAACTCATTTTATATAACTCTAATATCAAAAAAGAAAAGAAAATATCGTTTAAAAAACCAATAATATTGTTTGTAATATTAGTAAAGTATAACATTTATTAATTATTTTACTTTTAGTAAAAATCTCATTAAAATAAAAAAATTACAACTAAAATAAACTACTGAATCCTAACCGATTCTATTGTGTCAGACTCAACCCTAGGAGGGTAGATCACTCAGAAAGAATGAATTTTTTTCTGTCACCCTAAAGTCTATCTATTCAACAAATAAGTGAATAATAAATATAATATAAAACTTAATATACATCAATAAATATTTGAATAAATAATAAAAAATTATCACCGCTCCATAAGACACTATAAAGGGATTCCCATTGTGAACATGACTAAAAATAATAAACCTAAACTTAAAAATATACATCTGAATAACAATAATTTTAATTAGACAGTCCGTGAAGTTGGAAGTTTATTGATACATAGTACATTATTGCTTTATGCGCATTTCAGTCGTTAAAGCAAGGTCAGAAGTTTGAGATCATCTCAACTTTAATATTGAATTGAATAAACCTTCTTATGTTGAATCGGGGGGGGATGCGCATAAAGCAAATATGTCAATACATTTGAAATTTCATCGAATGTTTAATTATTCTTATTAAGATATATATTTTTAAGTTATTTTTTTGCTTACATTACATATTAAATTGTTTCAACTCTATTAAATTTAATAAATTCACATATTTATTATATAGTTTAGCTAATTTATATTTATGGATGCATTATTAAAATTATATTAATTTATACACTTTGAGTTACAAGTTGATCAAGCATTCATATTTTTCGAACAATTAGACGATCTATTCTTTAGGATGGTGGGTATCAAATAACATTTATATGAATTACAAGTTAAATCAATCAAATTGATTCCATAGCACATGAAACAAGACAGGCAGAAAAAGAAAAGATAAAATATGGGAGTATTAACAAAAACGTAACCTCTCAGGGGAGGAGATCATACGGAAGAGAGGATGCGTTTTATTTATTAATTCCTTTAATATCGACCAAATTAATTAAGAAAATATAAAATGATAGACAAATAAATGACATGATAATCTAATTGAAAGACATCTAAACAAAAAAAAAAGAAGAATTATGATATTTAAAGACTGATAAATAAATATCTAGAAACAAATATTGTATTAATAATAAATAAATAAAATGATAAAAAATTACTTAAAAGATAAATATGAGGGAATAAAGGAAACCTATTATTATAATACCTAGACAAAAGTTACTTAGTATTATCAAATTCTTTTAATATCAAATAATATATATTTAAATGAAAATATTATATTCATTAAAAAAACATTATCATCATAAAATTAAATAAAATACTACTTACTTTTAAAGATGAAAAATATAGTATAATTAGTTTAATTAATGATCATTATTCTCAATTCTAATAAAAAAAATTAAGTAAATCATACCAAAAACACTTTATTGTAAAGGATATTAAAATAAACTATGAACATAATCCGCAAGGGAATCGATTGTGACCTTGCCTAAATTTCACTCATATTTAAACGAAATTATTCTTAATAATATTAAATTAAAATATATTGATATATGTATCAAATAATATGAATTAACAATAGTGCAAAAAGATTGGACGCAATCTTCGGTCGTATGATAGGTGTGGAGGGGGAGGACTTTAGAATTAGAAGGATAAAGGACAATTGTTTAATCTAACCGATGTATGATGGCTTTTGATAAAACTTTACCAGTAGATTCCTTTTTTGATTCAAAACAAACTTGCATTAAGAAGTGTGTGGAGGTTGCTTCTATTTTACTAGATAAAAATTATTAAAGTTTGCATATAAATCAATTGATATTCTATTTATGTTTTATTATTTGATTACCAGATGGCTCCACTAATTTTTTGTTTTTATAAGTTCGGTTTCGATATAATATAAGATTAAAATCTATATATTTAATACGCTAGTGTCCGTCTGTACGCAAAAAACTCCAGAGCCTAAACTACAAGGAGTAAGGTAACCAAATTTTTCTGAGGTGAAGGGTACCTCAAATGATGAAAAATAAAAAAGAAATTAGAATCTTAGGTAACTCCTGAGCTGAGCTGCGGGTGTTCCATTTTCCAGAAATATATATAAAGGAGAGCGTTTGTATGTATGTAATTTGTTTACTTTTTTGCTGTCATAGAAACAGATATATATATATATATATTTAATTAGAACCTTTCTCTCTCTCCCTCTATTTAAAATTTTAAAAAATGGAGTGTTCTAGCCAAATTAAGAAATTTAAATGCCTTATGCAACATTGATAGGTAAATGAATTGGACTGGAAGAGGAGACATATGATTAGAGAAATTGATGAAAAATCATCCGAAATGTAATTAAACAAAAAAATTCAAGAATTATGATACGGATACGACTTACATACAATTAACATACAAAATGTAGAATTTGAAAAAGTATAAATATTTAAATACTTAAGATCTCTAATCACGAAAGATAATAATATTCGAGAAGAATTTAAATCGACGTTGTAATTGAGTAACGCCTGTTATTATGCAGTAAAGGGGTTTATCTCATCAAAGAGGATCAAAATTAAAATATATAAAACAATTATTTTTCATGTTGATCGATGATAGGGTGACCATATTTCGAGAACACCAAACCGGGACAAACGGTATTTTTTAGAACTAAATTGAAAAAATTTTGAAAAAAAAAATTAAGAAATGTCCTAAATATTGAAAAAACGGGACAGTAGGCTGTCCCGAAGACATTTTTGGGACAGTGCACCTAAAGACGGGACGTTTGGTCACCCTATCGATGACTCTGGGAGACGAGAGTAGATTTGGAGTATTTGTGAGATTAATATTGTTCGCAGCATTTATAGGCCAAAAGAAGATGAGGTCACAGGGGGATGGCGGAAATGGCATAACGAGAAATAATTTCCAGATATAGTTAAGGTTATAAAATCAAGAAGGCTGGGATGGGAAGGGGACGTGGTTGGAATTGGAGAAACTAGAAATTGGGAGAAACCGATTGGGAAACATCCGGTGGAAGACCAAGGACCAAGGTGTGTGGACAATGAAGGAAGGGACATGGGAGAGATGGGACAGGGTAGGATTTGGTTGTAGCTCAGGATAGGGACGCTTAGAGAAATGTGGATTTTGCGGCTAAGAACTTTCGAAAACTGTAGAGACACAGAGTTAGATAAATATAACATATACAATAATAATATATAATTAATTTACTGATTAAATTAAAATATATTTTACAAGAAAACAAATACATGTCTTATCAACTTATACTGATTGAAACAAAATGGATGAAAATCTTTTACATACAGACTTTCAACCAAATACTATGTATCACTCGGGGGCACAGGGGGCGGAGCCCCGGTCTAGGTGTGAAGAGCGCCGAAGGCGCTCGGAGCAGCTAGTATTAATTAATTAAATAATTTTCCTATATCCAAACCGAACTTATAAAACCGAAAATTAGTGAATAAGTTAATAATTAGTGAATAAAACATTATTAAATGGCTGTTCATTCATAACTAGTTTAGGTATATGCAAATTTTAATAATTTTTATTTCGTAAACTAGAAGCGACTGCTACACACTTCTTAAAAATATTGTTTTGAATCAAAAAAGGAATCTACTGGTAAAGTTTTATAAAAAGCAATCATACATCGGTTAGACTAAATAATTACCGAATAAAGATTCTTTTTAGGAAGGGTCACTTCATTTGAACTCCAATTTTAATGTTTTTTTTTTATAATTTACTATTATTATTTATTATAAAATTTATATCCTAAAAGATTTTTTAAATTTTACAATTCCCATAAAATATGGAAATTAAATAAACATAAAAAATAAAAACCGATTAAGGATATGTTAAAAAATGATTAATTTAAACTTTAAATATAAAAGCATGGGTTTTGTGACAAATGATCATTTGAATCTAGGACAATATATTTTATTTATTTATATCAAAATTTGTTATAATTATGATATGACAATGATGAATAACATTTTGTGTGATTATATTATATATTTATATGTATTATAATACAGGTAAATGGAAAATAAAGTTGACTTTTGGAATGTCTTCTTCAGTGGTATAAAAATACATTCTCGTGTAGGGGGACTTGGTTGGTGCCGAGTCGTACCGGTGTTGCATTGATCGCAGGCTCAGACACGAAACTGGTACTACCAACCACCAATCAGGGCTAATTGTTCGTTAATGCCAAGTCTACGAGTAATGCATTTGATTTAAACAGATATTGGACGGTGAAACTTTTCCATTGGAATTAGAGTAAAAAAAAAAATTTAGTAACAAAAAAATAATTATCCGGGTTAATTTATTGCTGCAGGCAACTACTTATAAAGGTTTTTGGGGAAAGAGTTCTCTGATTAGAAATCAAAATAGATTTAACATGCCACTCGTAAAAATAAAAATGATTATTATTAATTATTATTATTTCCAAACTAATTTTTATTCTTTCAGAAATTAGAGTCATTTCTTAAAATTTTAAATACTAATATTATATATTTACAAAAAAAATATTATACGTATTTTGTTTTATTTGAATAGAAATAAATACTGTTTTTACATTAGATTGCTACTTGATATCTATAAAATAATTTTAAAATAGCAATTTTTAGAATTTTAGAATATATGAAAAAATCATTAAAAGACATAGGTATAGATTATATGGACTATATTTTTAGATCAGTTATTAAAATTCACAATTTAGTTAATTAATTAATTACAATTAAGTATATTAAATATAGTTTTAGTTTTTATTATTTTAAAATCAAATTTAGTCTTACATATTGGTGGTACTGGATTATTAAATTATAAAAAATTTATTTCGTATTTTGATTTATTCAGCATATAAAATAAGCTCTTTTAAAATGAATATTTTTTTTTTAATTTTTGGTCATCTTTATGAAAATTTATAATATTTTTTGAATTTGAATGTTTTTTTTTACCAATTTTTAAGAAAAATCCAAATATATGATTCAAGAATTTTTGGTGATTGGAAATATTGTTTAGATTGTTTGATCAATTAGTTTTAATTAATTTCATCAATCAGTATATTTATACATAATTAAATAACCAACATACCTAATTTTCATTTGTCAATACATTAGGTCAGAGAGAGTATAACTTTTTGTAATACGTGAATTACCTAATATATACAAATAAAGTAAATGTGCTTATTAATAATTTTACAAAATGCCTAAATATTGTAGTTATCAAAGAATTGAGACAAAAATGGCCATTCATGAACTATTTAATCGATAAACAAGAAATATATTTTTCATAAAAAACTAATAATAATTTATGTAAAGCACGATATTGCTCAACCGGTGCTCTTCACAATACACAATGAATACAAAAATATTAATTCTAGGTATTCACAGTATTATTAAAAAATTTAATTAAATTTATAATAAATAATTAAATATCATTTAAATTAAATAATTTATATTACATTTTTTTATAAATTTAAATGAAATGATCAATAGTTTAGTAAAATGAAGATATTGATGTTTATTTTTTTTATTTTATTTTTGTAAGAATTAAATGAAAAAATTAAAAAAAATGAAAATAGAGTATTTTAAAGATCATATATATAAATCAATAAGATTATTAATTATCATATTTAATATTTGTATATTTATAAATATATAAGTTATATGACCGCAAGCACTCATAAACATTTGATCTCGAACAATGCTTAACAATTAGAATAATTTTAATAGGAATTGGCATAACTAATCAACCCTTAGACTTAAAATTCTATTACACAAACTTGGGTCTGTCTTAATTGTCATACCTGACCCCTTGATAAGAGTTCTATACAAAATGTTTCTTGGAAAGGTAACATTGACAATGCATTACCCCTGTATTGAAATAACTCAAAATTCACATATATAATATAATTGACTATTACACTTGACCTTTTGGAAAGAGGGTAATTTTCCTCACATGTGTTCACACTCTTGAAACTGACACCTCTCCATCACCTACCCCTTAACTTAAATTAATATAAATAAGCTGTCGTTGAGGCAGACAGTTTAGTTATCGTCAGACATAAAGACAGAATGCTATAGAGACGTTTTAGTGATTCCTGGATACTCATTTTCCCCCTTTCAGTCATTTAATGATTGTAACTTAGTCTAGTTAATAAATAAATATATTTTTCTTTCTTGAATCAAATATTGCCTCTTATTCTACCTTTTAATTACCCACCATTCCAGCGGGTAAGGTAAAGACATAATTGGCATAGCCGGTTATCATCACTGACGATATCATAATTAACGCCGATATCATAAATGGCATTAGTCGGATATCACAACTTATATCTATAAGTATTTTGATATATCCATATATTTTCCAAAGTCCTATTAATTAATAATTATTAAATAAATAAATTATTTATTCATTATTTAATAATTTATACTAATATATAAATTAAATGTTTTGATTTTGATATCATTTGATATTGTTTAATTTCAAACATATTATTAATCACTTTAAATAAATATATAAGATCATAAATAATAAATGTTAAAATATTTACCTGTAAGTGAGGAACTGTTGACCCTTGAGGCAAATGCAGCTGCTGCAGCGGCAGCTCTCGCCTCTTGGCCTGCTAATAATTGGGTAACATACAATGATGCAGAGGAGACTGGCGCTTGTTTAGGAACAACAGCAGTTGTCGTATCCACAGTCTTATCTGCTACGTTTACAGCGGCTGCGTCTTCTCCGTTCATCTCCGTGCCGGGAGATCACCTGAAAATTCATCATTCAATTATTACATATAAATCAATCATAATTAATATTATTACTGTTAATTATAATACTATCTTTGTGATACTACTATATTCGGAATGTTCTTCACTATATTAGTCATATATTCATACACTGTACCTTTATAGTGGTGCATTTCTTATATGTATTATAATTATTATAATAATATTATCGTTTTATATTACTACAAACATAGAATATATAATTCTTTCTTTCTTTATATTTTGTTTGTTTTAACAGTAATCCAAACTAACACAAAACTCAATAAATAGATCATGGACTGAGTGATCAATATCCCAGAGGAGTATTTCTCATCGGTATAGTCCTCATGAAGAGGTTTTTCTTTTGAAAATAGCAACCAACCGGGAATTCTAAACCTTAATAAATAATATTATTTTATATTTCAGTCGCACTCAGTGATAACATTAAAAAAATAAATAAAGTACATTTTTAAAATCAAGTAATTGTATAAATATATATTGTATATGGGGTCAACTTAGAGGAAATTTAAGATTTGTTAAATGTGGATTTGATTTAAATTTATTTTGAGACTTAAATGTCCAAAGATAGAAATATTTATAGAATGGGTTTTAATATTAATAAGGCGCCACAGGGTGGAATCTAGCGCAACTGGCTAAGATCTGTTGATTGGAATAGAATAAAATAAAAGTGTTTAAATTTTTATCAGTTTGATTGTTAATAGATGTAATTATAATCATAATTATAATTTAGACATAGCATCATAAACTGAGTAATAATACATGCCCAAATTGTAAATAATATTATTATTTCGATTATAAATGTAGTTTTCAGGTTTTTATAAAAGCCTTTTTCCGGAATAAAATTAATCACATTATCATTAATTGTATAATTAATCATTATAAATTAAATTAACAAAAGGAAAAGGAAATAATGTAATAATTTAGATTCTAAATACATTTTATTTATATTATTTCGTTTAACAACGAATGTGCTATATTGCACAATTTTGTTATATTTTTTTTTATTTCTTGTTAAATTGTATATCCCATATAGGTTTAGGGATAATCTTCTTTGTAAATATCTTTAGTAATCTGGCTCAATAAACACATTTTAAACAAAAAAAAGCCCAACTGGCTCACATTCTCGTGGTCCCGGGTTCAAATCCCGGGCCTGGCAAGGGAATTTCTCTATGCGACGGAGTCAATCCAGCCTCCAGTCAAGTACTTAAACATCAAAGGGTTAATAAATAAATTTAATCTTAATACTGTTTAGTATTTTACTAATTACACTTATTTAAGCCATTTTTTTAATAGTTATATATATATATTTAGGCGCCACAGGGTGTGATGGCTAGCGTCGCTGACTCACATTCTCGTGGTCCCGGGTTCAAATCCCGGGCCTGACAAGGGATTATCTCTAATTGTGGTCTATTGGACGGAGTCGGGATAAACTTTGGAAAGCTACTTGATAAAAAGTAGCGCCTCCGATCAAGAAAATCAAGGTAAAATGTTGATAGGACCCGTTCTACTGATCATAGGACACCTAATTGATATAACCAACTTGATAGACGTTGACCTTGCATAGGATGTATAAAAGTCAGAAGTTTTAATGTTAATTTTTATCTATTTAAAAAAGAATATTCTTGGGTTTAGACAATTATTAGCGCTAAATTTCATAGAATCACAAATTTTAAGAACTGGTATCTTGGTTCGATGCTTTGGTGGTGGCCCGAAACTTCAAGAGGATGGTTCAAACTTCAATAAATTAAATATTAAATTTATAACTACTTAAGAAATAATAATAATTAAATAATATTAATAAATGCGAGATATGACTAAAAATGGCGTTAGTACGCAATCTATATATATAAAAAAAGGTTTTTGTCTGCACATTGCTCAGAATTTAAAAATTTTTGCATATCTTCGCGTTTCATGACCTCTAGAATCCAAAAGTGACTTTAGAATTTTTCACGTCTGTCTGTCTGTCTGTCTGTCTGTCTGTCTGTCTGTCTGTCTGTCTGTCTGTCTGTCTGTCTGTCTGTCTGTCTGTCTGTCTGTCTGTCCGGAAAATTACTATTTTATAGACTCAGAATTGGCTGAACCGATTTCTTTGAAATTACATCACAATATTCTTATATACCTCTAGAGTAACATAGGCTATACATTTTATTAATATCTTATCAATAACCGCAGAAATTAATTTTTTAAAGTTTATATAATTCTCCGTGTTGTTCATTCAAGAGCAGCTCGCGGCTCACTGTCGGCCTAGCGGAATCATTTCAAACAATGAATTATCATAGAGTTTCCCAATCGAAGAATTATTATAATATTTCCCTTTTTATTTTAAATTCTAATATACAAATATCAATTCAATTAAATAATTTATTCTAAAAGTTCTCAATTTAATTAAAATATTTATTAGATCATATTTTTATCTTAAATTATTTGTTATTTAATTGAATATTTCTTCTTTTCTATAATATATATATAATAATATATAAATTTTATCATTGAATAATAAAAAAAAATATTATTTAACCTGAATTAAAATGACTGAATTATATTATCTTTGTTTTTTATTTTAATTTAATTACTCTATTATTAATTACTAAATATATATATATATTATATATAAAATTAAAATATGATGATATAAAGTTGTTTTAAATTTTTGACATTTTTAAATCTATATATATAAAAAAAGGTTTTTGTCTGCACATTGCTCAGAATTTAAAAATTTTTGCATATCTTCGCGTTTCATGACCTCTAGAATCCAAAAGTGACTTTAGAATTTTTCACGTCTGTCTGTCTGTCTGTCTGTCTGTCTGTCTGTCTGTCTGTCTGTCTGTCTGTCTGTCTGTCCGGAAAATTACTATTTTATAGACTCAGAATTGGCTGAACCGATTTCTTTGAAATTACATCACAATATTCTTATCTATATATATAAAAAAAGGTTTTTGTCTGCACATTGCTCAGAATTTAAAAATTTTTGCATATCTTCGCGTTTCATGACCTCTAGAATCCAAAAGTGACTTTAGAATTTTTCACGTCTGTCTGTCTGTCTGTCTGTCTGTCTGTCTGTCTGTCTGTCTGTCTGTCTGTCTGTCTGTCTGTCTGTCTGTCTGTCTGTCCGGAAAATTACTATTTTATAGACTCAGAATTGGCTGAACCGATTTCTTTGAAATTACATCACAATATTCTTATATACCTCTAGAGTAACATAGGCTATACATTTTATTAATATCTTATCAATAACCGCAGAAATTAATTTTTTAAAGTTTATATAATTCTCCGTGTTGTTCATTCAAGAGCAGCTCGCGGCTCACTGTCGGCCTAGCGGAATCATTTCAAACAATGAATTATCATAGAGTTTCCCAATCGAAGAATTATTATAATATTTCCCTTTTTATTTTAAATTCTAATATACAAATATCAATTCAATTAAATAATTTATTCTAAAAGTTCTCAATTTAATTAAAATATTTATTAGATCATATTTTTATCTTAAATTATTTGTTATTTAATTGAATATTTCTTCTTTTCTATAATATATATATAATAATATATAAATTTTATCATTGAATAATAAAAAAAAATATTATTTAACCTGAATTAAAATGACTGAATTATATTATCTTTGTTTTTTATTTTAATTTAATTACTCTATTATTAATTACTAAATATATATATATATTATATATAAAATTAAAATATGATGATATAAAGTTGTTTTAAATTTTTGACATTTTTAAATTGGGTATATTTTTTAAATTTATTAAAATGTCTTTTTTATTTATTATGTTTAAAAGATTCATTTTTATTATGTGATATTAATAAAAAATAACGATGCTCTGTGCAAGTCGAATCATGTTGCACATAATTAAATAACAATTGCCAAACAAAGAATATAATATTTTTTTAAATTCTTATATTTAAATATCATTTCAATTAAATAATTTATTCTAAAAGGTCTCATTTTAATTAATTTAATAAAATATTTAAATCACCATTCAATTTTTTATTAATAGGCTTCTTTTTTTATTTTTAATTTTTAATAAATTCTCTTTTTTTGATATGATATTAATAAAAAATAATATTAAATTGTATATATAAATATAAAAATTAGAATATTTGAATTTTTTTAAATTTTAACACATGTAATCAATCATATGCATTAAGAATGGAAAATTTTTAAAATCAACTTGCTATTAAATTCAGAAAAAAAATACTGATATATAGAATATATAGACTATTCGAATATAATTTAAAACTCTTTCTCTCCTTCTATTTTAAATTAAAAAAACGGAGTTTTAAGAAATTTAGATGCCATATGCAACATGGGTGGGTAAATGAATTGGGCTGGAAGAGGAGGCAATTTATAATTTTCTTCTAATTCAGATTTAGGACAAATCGTACAACATTATATCAAATCTCGCTAAGAACATTCAATATTTTTGTACACAAAATATTCAGAGTATTGGCTAAGCGTATCACTCACAATCAGTTTATATTGAAATTTATATAAATTAACAAAGTAAAAATTTTTATTTGTTTAAATTTTATTATAATGAATCAAAAAAAATTAAATATATAGATCACATGATTAAGAGAAGCAAAAAACTTGACAGAAAATAACTGTTGGATGGAGGTCGGACATGACAGAAACTGTAAGCGAAATCTTCATATTGCGACGAATAATTTTCAAATCCCCTAGCACCACAGAATTTAAGTTTCTTTTAAGGAAAATAACTATGATCTAAAAAAATTAATAAATGAACTTAATAATAAAAAAAACAAATAAATCAATTAATTTAAATTAATACTATTAATGAATGTATATATTGGTCATTTATCTATAGTTTTATACCGTTAATTTTTATAAATTGTCTCAAGTCTCTATTTTTGCATTTTCTCAAGTTTCATTATAATTAAAAATATTCAATAATAATCTAGCAATGAAAATAAAATACCAAAATGTAATGATCAAGAAATATTATACTCTATTATAACATATACAATACTTATAAACTATAGGCGGAGGAAATATTAGGAGATATCATTGCGGGTTCAGGCCAAATCGACCAACATTAATTAAGATATTTTCATTATGACAGATATTAGGAACAAAACCGCGAATTCAATATTTCTGTTCACTAATTATTTGTAGACTTTAGTAAAACATACGCATAACTCAATAGATCCGGATAAACTTTTTCAAATTTTCAATCTTCAAATTTCTCTTGAAGGTAGTAAAGAAAGAATAAGATGCGGAAATCAATTGTAAAATATTAGGTTACTCAGACGACTTAAATATAATAGGAGATTCGGCAATTGCAATTACAGATAGCGAGGAAAATTTAATGGAGGTTTGAAATTAATAGTGATAAGAAAAAATATTTAGTAACAAAGAGGAAGAGTATTAACATACAAAATCTTAATATACAAAATGTAGAATTTGAATATGTAGAAAAATTGAATGTAATCACGAAGGATAATAATATTTGAGAAGAATTTAAATCGGGGTTGCAATCGGGAAACGCCTGTTATCTGCAATAAAGAGGCTTATCTCTTCAAAATTATTATCAAAGGGAATATATAAAAAGATTATTTTGCCTGTTGCATTATATGGGTGGGAGGCATGGTCTATGATCCTTGGAGATGAGAGTAGATTCAGAGTATTTGAGAATAGGATTCTTCCCTGCATTTATTGGCCAAAGAAAGATGAGGTCACCGGGTATGAGGGAGACTGTCTAACAAGAAATTGCATGGCCTCTCTGCATCTTCAGAAATAGTTAGGGTTATAAAAGGGAAAAAGCTGCGATAGGCAGGGCACGTGGCAAGAATGGGAGAGGAAAAAGATATTGGTGGGAAGACCGATTGGAAAACGTCCGCTTGGAAAACCAATGACGCGTAGGAAGGGACGTAAGAGAGATGGAATAAGGGCTCAGGATAGGGACACTTGGAGAAATGTGGTTGTTGCGGCTAAGAACTTTAGAGTATCTTTGAGCCACATAGGTAGATAGATATAACATATACAATAATAATATATATAATTAATATAGTGATTAAATTAAAATATATTTTTTAAATAAGAACACAAAAAGAAATGAATGTTTTATGTAATATACTGATTGAAACAAAATGGATGAAAACCTTTTAATACTTTCAACCACCAAATACTATGTACAACTCGGGGGTACAGGGGGCGGAGCCCCCGTCTAGGTGTGAAGAGCGCCGAAGGCGCTCTGAGCAGCTAGTCTATATATATAAAAAAAGGTTTTTGTCTGCACATTGCTCAGAATTTAAAAATTTTTGCATATCTTCGCGTTTCATGACCTCTAGAATCCAAAAGTGACTTTAGAATTTTTCACGTCTGTCTGTCTGTCGGTCTGTCTGTCTGTCTGTCGGTCTGTCTGTCTGTCGGTCTGTCTGTCCGGAAAATTACTATTTTATAGACTCAGAATTGGCTGAACCGATTTCTTTGAAATTACATCACAATATTCTTATATACCTCTAGAGTAACATAGGCTATAAATTTTATTAATATCTTATCAATAACCGCAGAAATTAATTTTTTAAAGTTTATATAATTCTCCGTGTTGTTCATTCAAGAGCAGCTCGCGGCTCACTGTCGGCCTAGCGGAATCATTTCAAACAATGAATTATCATAGAGATTCCCAATCGAAGAATTATTATAATATTTCCCTTTTTATTTTAAATTCTAATATACAAATATCAATTCAATTAAATAATTTATTCTAAAAGTTCTCAATTTAATTAAAATATTTATTAGATCATATTTTTATCTTAAATTATTTTTTATTTAATTGAATATTTCTTCTTTTCTATAATATATATATAATAATATATAAATTTTATCATTGAGTAATAAAAAAAAATATTATTTAACCTGAATTAAAATGACTGAATTATATTATCTTTGTTTTTTATTTTAATTTAATTACTCTATTATTAATTACTAAATATATATATATATTATATATAAAATTAAAATATGATGATATAAAGTTGTTTTAAATTTTTGACATTTTTAAATTGGGTATATTTTTTAAATTTATTAAAATGTCTTTTTTATTTATTATGTTTAAAAGATTCATTTTTATTATGTGATATTAATAAAAAATAACGATGCTCTGTGCAAGTCGAATCATGTTGCACATAATTAAATAACAATTGCCAAACAAAGAATATAATATTTTTTTAAATTCTTATATTTAAATATCATTTCAATTAAATAATTTATTCTAAAAGGTCTCATTTTAATGCAATTTATAATTTTCTTCTAATTCAGATTTAGGACAAATCGTACAACATTATATCAAATCTCGCTAAGAACATTCAATATTTTTGTACACAAATTATTCAGAGTATTGGCTAAGCGTATCACTCACAATCAGTTTATATTGAAATTTATATAAATTAACAAAGTAAAAATTTTTATTTGTTTAAATTTTATTATAATGAATGAAAAAAAATTAAATATATAGATCACATGATTAAGAGAAGCAAAAAACTTAACAGAAAATAACTGTTGGATGGAAGTCGGACATGACAGAAACTGTAAGCGAAATCTTCATATTGCGACGAATAATTTTCAAATCCCCTAGCATCACAGAATTTAAGTTTCTTTTAAGGAAAATAACTATGATCTAAAAAAATTAATAAATGAACTTAATAATAAAAAAAACAAATAAATCAATTAATTTAAATTAATACTATTAATGAATGTATATATTGGTCATTTATCTATAGTTTTATACCGTTAATTTTTATAAATTGTCTCAAGTCTCTATTTTTGCATTTTCTCAAGTTTCATTATAATTAAAAATATTCAATAATAATCTAGCAATGAAAATAAAATACAAAAATGTAATGATCAAGAAATATTATACTCTATTTCACTATTATAACATATACAATACTTAAGAACCATAGGCGGAGGAAATATTAGGAGATATCATTGCGGGTTCAGGCCAAATCGACCAACATTAATTAAGATATTTTCATTATGACAGATATTAGGAAAAAAACCGCGAATTCAATATTCAATCTGTTCACTAATTATTTGTAGACTTTAGTAAAACATACGCATGACTCAATAGATCCGGATAAACTTTTTCAAATTTTCAATCTTCAAATTTCTCTTGAAGGTAGTAAAGAAAGAATAAGATGCGGAAATCAATTGTAAAATATTAGGTTACCCAGACGACTTAAATATAATAGGAGATTCGGCAATTGCGATTACAGATAGCGAGGAAAATTTAATGGAGGTTTGAAATTAATAGTGATAAGAAAAAATATTTAGTAACAAAGAGGAAGAGTATTAACATACAAAATCTTAAGATACAAAATGTAGAATTTGAATATGTATAAAAATTGAATGTAATCACGAAGGATAATAATATTTAAGAAGAATTTAAATCGGGGTTGCAATCGAGAAACGCCTGTTATCTGCAATAAAGAGGCTTATCTCTTCAAAATTATTATCAAAGGGAATATATAAAAAGATTATTTTGCCTGTTGCATTATATGGGTGGGAGGCATGGTCTATGACCCTTGGAGATGAGAGTAGATTCAGAGTATTTGAGAATAGGATTCTTCCCTGCATTTATTGGCCAAAGGAAGATGAGGTCACCGGGTATGAGGGAGACTGTATAACAAGAAATTGCATGGCCTCTCTGCATCTTCAGAAATAGTTAGGGTTATAAAAGGGAAAAAGCTGCGATAGGCAGGGCACGTGGCAAGAATGGGAGAGGAAAAAGATATTGGTGAGAAGACCGATTGGAAAACGTCCGCTTGGAAAACCAATGACGCGTAGGAAGGGACGTAAGAGAGATGGAACAAGGGCTCAGGATAGGGACACTTGGAGAAATGTGGTTGTTGCGGATAAGAACTTTAGAGTATCTTTGAGCCAAATAGGTAGATAGATATAACATATACAATAATAATATATATAATTAATATAGTGATTAAATTAAAATATATTTTTTTTAAATAAGAACACAAAAAGAAATGAATGTTTTATGTAATATACTGATTGAAACAAAATGGATGAAAACCTTTTAATACTTTCAACCACCAAATACTATGTACAACTCGGGGGTACAGGGGGCGGAGCCCCCGTCTAGGTGTGAAGAGCGCCGAAGGCGCTCTGAGCAGCTAGTAGTAAATAAATTAATTAAAACAAAAAAAAATTGCAAGAATGATTTTTATTTCATACTTAACCAAACTATAATCTAAATTCACATAGTTTTAAAATCATGTAATAATGTAATTAAGAAGTCAAAGTGGAGGAATGTGGAGAGGAAAAAGTAAAAGTAAAAAAAAAAGTTGAAAAAAGAAACGGGAAAAGTTGTTCAAGATCAATAACACTTTGACAAGAAAGTACTTGATTGAATTATAGGTCCGCCAAGGGAGACAAAGACAAGCCTGTGTGAAATAAAATGAACAATTATCAATATTGCTTTTTAATTTTGTTGCTTAAATTAATCACCTTCAATCAACTTTGATTTTTCATTTTATTCACTCTTACAATTTTTTTTCTTTTTTTTTAATCATCATGATAATTATTCATAGAGTCAGAAAATCCAAAGACAAGAAAATGAACGTTAAGTGTAAAAGCTTTATGAGGGGTAGAAAAAAAAATGTTAAAAAGCCCAATTGAAGGCATGTCAATGTCTTTTTATAGAATATTCATTTACTAAAAGGAAAATATTAATGGACTTAATTAAAGATTTTTTTTTATTTATTTAAAAATAAAAAATTTTAATTTTATCTTTGTTTTTGGATTTAATAGTATTTTTAAAATATATTTTAAAAAGTTTATTATTACAATAAGAATTTTTGATAAATGATACAAATAGTATTAATATTAATTTTCTAATTTTGGGCTTAAAAATTGAAGGTAAAGGATTTATTTACGATGAAAAAAAAATCAAAACAATGTTGATATTATTTGATTGCCTTCTTATTTCAATAATAATCCGTGAAAATTATGGTAAAAACCTTAAATCCTATGATCGGATAGAGTAAAACTTTAATTATTTTAATTATTTTTCAAATATAGAAAAAAAGCTTGATTATCCAATTCAAATTTGTGTGACACTCCAGTTTTTACCGACCGACGATAGTAAGGGAGGTATTGTTTTCACACCAAATTTCACATGTGGAGATTTTTACATATCTCCACGAATCATGCATTTTCTTAACAAAAAAAAGTATTTTTAGCATGATGTCTGTCCGTCCGTCTGTCCGTCTGTCCGTCCGTCCGTCCGTATAGATGTGTACAGCCTGAACGGCTTAACGGATTTCGATGAAATTTGGTATATTTACTTACTGCATCAGTGGGATGAATTGATCAACTTTTGGTGCAAATCCGGAAACCGGAAGTGGTAGTATTAGCGATCGACGATAGGAAGGGAAGGGTTATTTTCACACCAAATTTCACATGAGGAGATTTTTTATATATCACCACGAATGTATTGGCTTTATCCTCGGGAAAAATCATCTTCATTATGTTTTTCTTAATTTAAAATTATATGACGTCACCCAGCCCTTCATGACGTCACAGTCTCGGGTAACGCCGGGCAACGCCAGCTACTTCAGCTATATATTATAAATAAAATAAAATTAAAAATATTTATGTTATATCCATATCTGTTTTTACATTAATAGATATATTAAAATTATTTGAAATTGTTTCTGTAGCTGGAAATTAATTTATTTCAAACCGTCGGTCGGTTCGGACCTGGCCACAGGTCAACTTATTTTATTTATGGAACCAACTACACTATAGAAGAAAACATGTCAGGAAAAAACTAACATTGGTGTAGATACCCTATGTTTATGAAAACTGGTTTGTCCCTTATAAACAAAATATATTATATGTATGTTAACGCAAAAAAGATCCCAATTGAAAATATGCTTCAGTGCATAAATCAAATCCCTTCTTTACGTTAACAAGGTTTAATTATTTAATTTAAAAACAGTTTGTCAAGGTCGCCAGCTATCTTATTTTTTAAAAGGAAGATTAGCAAAACCTTTTAATTCAAGTAATACTTACAAGCAGACCAGTTAGACTTAAATAATTCTTAAATTATAAGAAATACATAAATCGTCCCTTGGTGATCCGAAAACTACAGACACGTGGCTTCTAAATCTTATTTAAATAAAATAAGAAATAAAAACACTGGAAGCTCTCCAAACGACAATCAATTTAACCCACCTAAATCTCCTTAAGGTATAAAGAAATAATTAATAAATAAAACAAATTCAATTTCGTTTTTCTGATATATTTATAAATGATGTAATGTATAAAAAAAAAGCAAAATGTGCAGCATCGTACACGTGGCGGAAGTGAAACTTCTTACAATCTAGAGAATAAGATAAATTTTAGTTGAGAGTGTGAGTGAGAGAGAAATAGAGAAAAATAAAGGGATCATTTCGAAAGACATATAACAGTATAAAATTTTCGTAACAAATATTCGCTTTATTATTATTATTATCTACTCTATCATCATATCTACATTGCCTGTACTATTGTCGCTTGGTGCTTCAATTGGTAATACTGATATTAATGGCTTGTGATAACTAAAATAAGATATATATGTTCGTGATTCGATATTTTCTATATAACGTGTAAAAACAGCATCTATTGTAGTTCCAGATTTTGTTGTTGATTCCTTGGGATCGTTATTTATAAGCAGACCAAATGTTTCTCGAAGAAAGTTGATCAACGGCAACGAATCATCTCAGATCCAAAATTTACATTAAAATCTCCCCCGAGAATTAGAGGGATTTTATCTTCGCCTCGTTCAAGTGCATTAGCACCTGTGTGGCTATAAACCAGTAGTGAACGGTGTATGAAATAAATAATATCGTCTAAATTTTGGTCGTTATTTTTTTTCGGCATAGTGAAATCTGTGGAGTAGAGAAAAGCAGTTTTAAATGCAATAATAATTTTAAATTGATTTAGTAGTGTTAAAGTAATGTTGAGATTCGGATAAATAACGTGAATGGTCATCGACGCACATAACTGTATGTGTTGGCGTGTGAATCGCCGACCATGTTCACACACACAATTACATGCGTCGGTATGCGTGCACGCTGTATATTTGACTTGAGAATTTTAATTATTTCACGATATATATCTTATCTTATTATGCTAGCTAAAATTGTATATATCTATCTATTTATCTATAACCATTGGTTCTCAAAAACCGCTCTAACGATTTTTTTCAAATTCACACTAGATATAGTATTTATAAAGAAAAATTGAGTTTTATTGATTACATCTCTTGAAACTTACAGCTTCATTATTAATTTCTTAATTGAAAATTATATATGGGTGACGTAAATGGCATCCATTTTGAAATTTTACTCCCGCCTTTTTTTAATTTTGTATTAATATTTTTTTTATATTTAAAATATTTTAAAATTTATTATTTAATTTCGAAATAAAATTAAAAATATTTATTTTTAATAAAATATATATATATATTTATTAATCCCGCTTTTTTTTTAAATGATATTGTATTAACATTTTTTTATATTTAAAATATTTTAAAATTCATTATTTAATTTCGAAATTTTATATTTAAAATATTTTAAAATTTATTATTTAATTTCGAAATAAAATTAAAAATATTTATTTTTAATAAAATATATATATATATTTATTAATCCCGCTTTTTTTTAAATGATATTGTATTAACATTTTTTTATATTTAAAATATTTTAAAATTCATTATTTAATTTCGAAATTTTATATTTAAAATATTTTAAAATTTATTATTTAATTTCGAAATAAAATTAAAAATATTTATTTTTAATAAAATATATATATATATTTATTAATCCCGCTTTTTTTTTAAATGATATTGTATTAACATTTTTTTATATTTAAAATATTTTAAAATTCATTATTTAATTTCGAAATAAAATTAAAAATATTTATTTTTAATAAAATATATATATATTTATTAATCTCTCTCAAAAAATATGAAATACGTTTAATATTAAAAATAAATAAATATACATATGAAATTTGTTATTTTTTAATATTAAAAAATATTTAATTTGAGATTAATTATATAAAAAATTTTAAAAAATTCAAAAAAACTTAGCTATAATATTTGACATATGATAAGGTTAATTACAATTTTTTAATAGACATCCTTAATAAATAGAAAAATAATAATTTTTAAATAATATAAATAATATTTAATTATAATCTAATCAAAGAAAATAAAAGTTTGAATCTATTTGATAGTTGATCTTTTTACATATAATTAATCTCAAATTAAATATTTTTTAATATTAAAAAAAAATAACAAATTTCATATGTATATTTATTTTTATAAATGTTTAGGCAAATTTTGAAATTAATATATATTTAAATTCAAATTGTATTTAATTGCGATATCTACTGGACAAGGTGGAGATCTCGCCCTCTTTTGATCATAAGTCATACTAATTTTTATTCTTTGACCCAGTAGAAGCTGAGAAATATTATTCCGGGTCAACGTACTGGCGCGCATGTGGACCTAGCGAGAGGGTATTAGAACGAAAGACAGCACAAAAGCAACACGCAGATAGCCTCTTTCTCAAGACCGAAAGACCGGACAAAAGAAAGACCCAGATAGCCTCTCTCTCAAGAACGAAACACCGCACAAAAGAGAGACGGAGATAGAGGCTATCTCATTCTCACTCGTTATATCTATATCTTTTTTCTCTCTTGCGTTTCGTAACGCGTTACGAAATTTCAATTTTTCAATTCACTCTCCATTCTCAACCAAATGTCAGGACGCCGCTAAAGAAGTTTCACTTCAAAAAGATAAAAAAATATAAATCAGTATACAACCAAGTTTAAGATGAAAACAAATAAAACAAATAATCTTAATTTAAACTAAACAAATTAATAAACAACTAAATTAATAAAATAAAATCGAGATCGCACAATGGTAACAAGAATTCTCCAGTGGACCTCAGATATGCAAACAACTCAAATTACAAATTAAGATTTAATTAAACATTAAATCAAATTAATTAATATACCAATTTCAATACACCTGAGCAGCGAGAATTAAAGAAGGGAGAATTTTACAAACCTAAATGGTTTCTGTTCGAATAAGAAAAACAATTAGAGAGGTCTTCCAATATGACCTTACCCAACAAGATATCAGCACAAATAGACCAAATATTCACGTGGAATGAACTGACCAGAGCCCAGAAAACACTAGACGGCACCAAAACATTCAAATTTCTCACCCCGTGTCACGTGACTCGTCTTGTCTCCTGAGACCTTAGACATTTCAAAATTTCAAAATATTCAATTTGCGGGAGATTTGATCTTGCTCAAACAATGTATTATATTATTCTATTTTTGCTTGAGGTACGAAGTGGAAAATTAAAAACAAATGATTGATATTCTATTCATTAATTTGATTCAATATTAAATAAAAAAATCATATGAATAATAATATCTATATTGAGCGATATATATATATTTTATAAAAATTTACTCAACTATAAAATATACATATATATATATATATATAAAGAGATAAACAGAAGATTATTGAATTTGTTTTGTAGACTGTAATTATTTTTTAATTTCATTCAAAAACCATTCTTTTTTTAATTTATTTTTTATTGTTGTTGTTGTTGTTTTTTTTGGTGATGTATGTTATTGAGAGAAAAACATGAAGCAGTTTCTAAAATAAAATGTTTTAAATGAACATTTCGTATTTGTTTTTGTATTTTAATAACTTTTTTAGTATATATTTTTTTATTAAGAATCCCTCCATATACGAAAGAGTTTATTTAACATGACAGCATCGTTAATAGATTTTGATTCTTATTTTATTGAATAATTTGCATAATTTGTTTTGTTCACATTTTCTTGTAATATTTGTTTAACAATAAGTCTATATAATACAAGTTTAATTTAGTTAAATTAAAAGTGTAATATATCTTTAATTAAAAATTTATTCGTATTTTTCGGTCATGTTCCGCTACCGTGTTAGTGCTCACTTGTAGCAACTATTTAAACCATTAAGTTCGAATTTTAATTATTTCTATAATTTGATATAATACTTATTTCTAATTTTAATAGAAATATTTATGTATTAAAAAACATATAATCATTGTGTTAAATTTACATTGTAAAAATTATTTTCTCTTATTGTCGTTCAAATAAAATGAAGAAACATTGTGGCTAATAGGATTATGTATTCAATTCAGTAAATTAAAAAAAAAATCTGATATAATGCATTAAATAGTGAAAGTGTTGTTAAATAGACGATAGAGAAAGAGGGGAGAGAAGCAAAGTAGGGGACTTCATTCAAATTCCGTTACCAGGATTTTTCATCGTTAACAAACTACCTTCCTTCGTTTCACTTTCAAAGCCACAAAATTTCATATAAAAAAATGCTTTTTCACTAAACAAAAAAAAAAAAAAAAAAAAAAAATTCATGATTCAGTAGATTTTTTTTAAAGCTATAATTCATTCATACTCATAGAAAAGTTAGGATAAATGATGAGATGCGCCATATTCTATTGACAAATGAAGAAGTATAAATTCATAACCCAAAGAATATACTTATATGATTTATATATAGATGCATTAATTTTGTAATAAAAAATTTTCATATTATATAAATATATCCAATACAAAATTCATTTTATTGAAAAATGTCCATTTATCTATTTTTACCGACCGACGATAGTAAGGGAGGTATTGTTTCATAAAAATAATTTAATTAATTTATTTTTAAATAAATTCATATATTGTACATGAAGATTTCCATCATTATAGTTATATAATTAATGATAATAAAATTACTACTCTAATGAAAAACAAACAAAAAAATTGAAATTTTCTAAAATATATTTTATTTGACTTAATTTATTTCCTTCATACCTGTTGAATGCTATTTTTAATAGAGATGTAATTACTAAAATTTACATTATACACCCAATAAACTATTACGAGAACATAATAATACTTTTGTATACGACATATGACAATAAATAAAATAACAAAAATTATTAAATAAATATAACTAAAATAATAATTGTTTAAATCAGCTGGAGTGTCCCCATTCGACTATCTCGCAATTTTGAATTGGATTTATTAACAAATATATTATATTTAAATTAAATTTAATTAATTATAAATTATAAATTAAAATTAATAGATAATATTTATTAAGCCAGCGCATGTTTAGCTCTTTGTTGATGGCACCACGACACGTGTTGGCGCGTGAGATTTGCAGTGTTAAAAATTTAATTCTGGTACTTTCAGCGATTCAATCAAGCTGAAATTCTATATATAGCAGTTTTAATACAAGGTAATGATCCTCTTCCGGCTGAGCTACATTTCTCAAAAGTTGATAGAAAACTACGAATTTTGAATAATGCCCATGTACCAAATTTCATGATTCTAGCCCAAACCGTTTTTGCTTAATCTTGTCTATATACACCCACACAGACATTTTTCTCAACCCTAGTGAAAATGACTCAGGGATCTTCAAAACGTATAAAAACATCAAAATCTTGACATCGAAAATTTTCGTGATCGCCTTACTATCTCGCCAGAGATAGTAAAAATGTAAACAAATTACGCTTTTAGAGATAATCATTAAATATAATTATATTATTAATGTAAAATACAATTATAAAATTAATTTTAACAGCTATTAATAAAAAAAGTTCTCAAAAATGAAATCTTATTTTTGAACTTGAAGTACAGATAATACAATAAAATCAATTTCTCACGATTCTATACTCTAGATGAAAAGTTATAACCGCTGTCACATTGTATTATAGTGAATTATTGACAAAATGTTATCTTTTGCCTTTTATAAATGTTTTCTTTATAGGGGTCTTAAAATGTTAGTATCCTGGTTGAACCCCTCTTTGGTCCCGCATAACTTTAATTAAATGTTATTACAAGAGATATTATAAAAAAAAAATAATTTCATATTTATTTTAATTCGTTATGTTCTGCGATCTCTTTATTCATAATAATAAATTATTGTCATTAATTAATGAAAAATTTTGAGTACTTGAAAATAGGAGAAAGATAAAATAAGCAGGGAATGGCGGAGAGTACATAACGAGGTCTCTATGCATCTCCAAATATAGTTAGGATCATAAAATTGAGAAGACTGCGATTGGTGGGACACCTGGCTAGAAAGGAAGAAAAAAGTGCGAAGAGAAGTGTTCGGTGGGTAAACCAAGGATGTGATGGACAGACTATAGATATAACTATGAGATCGAGATTGCGAAATAAAGAAGTCAAGAATTGTATCATTTTTAATTAATAAGTCTAAATACTTAAAATATTTATTGAAATATCAAATTTATAAATTATATTTAAGCAAAATTCAAATCTAAATTTTAAAAAAAGAATAAAATTAATTTAATTTAATTTATTAATAATTATATGTATATATTATCATATTTTCTTCTTCGATATTATAATACTGAAATATTTCGAAATATATAACTTGAACATATCATAATGTATATAATTATCGTCGCTTCCAGTGGCGTACCTAGGGGGGGGGGGGCGCACCGGGCGGCACTTATCTTGGGGCGGCATTTTTTATATTTAGTTATAGTTGTAAAAAGCAACTTATTCATTTCATATTTATTTTTTTTCTTTCTTGAATAATAAATGATTATTATGATTATTATAAGTTTACTATTTGATTTATATAAATTATGATTAACTATATGATTTCGAATATTATTCCTAGGTGTATATAAATGCATTTTAGTGTAAATTTTGAATTCTAATTCCAAGAACAGGATAATAATTTTATTTTATTATATTCATTAAAATTCGTTGAATTCGTAAACGCATCTTTACGATTTTGTTCGGCAATTTTTCCTAACTAAAATTTTTTGATATCAGTTTATAAATATCATTTCTTTTGAAAAGTGCCTGCGGAAGGCGGTCTGCTAGTTTTAAAATTTACTCTGTATATTAATTAATATTGATTAATAATTTATTTATGTGTATTAATTTATAAAAACCACTATTTGATTGACTTATAATAGAAAGGGCGGCAAACTGGAGATCGCCCCGGGTGGCAAAAGTTCTAGGTACGCCACTGGTCGCTGCCTAGATTCTCGTGGTCCGGGTTCAAGTCCCGGGCCTGGCAACGAAATTTTTCTAGCTGGGGTCTATGGGATGGAGCCAACCCAGCCTTCGGGATCAACATTGGGAAGCTACTTGATAAAAAGTAGCGGCTCCGATTAAGAAAATCAAGGTAAAGGTTGATAGGACCCATTCTACTGATCATAGGACACCTAATTGATATATTATCGACTTGATAGGCGTTGTACTTCCGTAGGAAGTGCAAAAGTCAGTTTTTTTTTTGTTTTTTTTTTTTATATAATGTATAATGAATATAATAATCTCAAATATGGGTACATTCAAGCCGACACTAACCAACTTAGCCATTCCAAAAAAGTATAATTATTGTTTATAATTTTTTTCTATATTGAAATTTTTATGGAAAAACTCTTGGAATCATTTATTTTGAGATCAATTTAGAGAAGTGTTTATATTATAAAAAAATAAATAAATAGATGATTTGGCAAATCTAGTAATTATTAATTTAGTTTTAAGTAAATTTTAATAAATATTTTATATATGAACCAAAGTTAATTGGTAATACAGGTTTCAAGTAAGTTTTTTTTTTGTATTTAATATTCAACTCTTTCATTTTACATCCTTAATACTGTTAGAAAAGAATATGTCTTTCTAATAATATATATTAATTAGTAAGGATTTAAATGAATGTATAAAAACGAACCAAAATAGAAGAGATCTGTTGCTTAATCAAATCCCATTGGAATAGGATTAAGATGAATCTCTTCAATCAGTGAAATAAATCCCTTTTCTCTGTGGGATAATCTATACAAGGGAGGCAAATTTCACTATCCTTAAAATGAACGTAAGTTAATTCTTACGGGAATAACAAACAGGAAATTCAAAAACATCTCATAAGTTAACCGTAACTGTCAAATACTAGTCATAACAGTCAACGAGATAGGTAAAAGACAGAATGATTGGCGTATATATTTGTATGTGTAAATACAAAAAGCATTTGGGAATAATTGATAAAAAAAATAATTAATTATTAAATTGGACATATATTCCTGTCTATGAATATGATAAAAACAATTGAATTTAATATGAACTGAAATAAAGGTTAAAGTAGGATATGGTAATATCGGTTAAATCATGGGAAAAATAAATAATAAATAAAAAATAGCCATTAATAAATAAAATGTAAATTAAAAATAAAGATAGTCAAAAGAATAATGAATTTCGAAAAAATAAATGAGTATTTATTACTTCGATTGTTTTTACTAAATAAAGGATATTGAAATATTGTCCTTAAAAAAAGATTTGTCTCGAAATAAAAAATTTCTAAATGTAGTTTTTTATTATTTTCCTGGGGGTTTATATACAAAAGACTGAATTAATAAGTCTCCATAAAATACATAAAAACCATTTATTGAAAGAAACATAATTAAATATATATATATACTAGCTGCTCCGAGCGCCTTCGGCGCTCTCCACACCTAGACGGGGGCTCCGCCCCCTGTACCCCCCCGAGTGTCCCTATTCTGAGCTATAATCATCTAACTCCTACCCTGTCCCATCTCTATAGTTTTTTATATATGTTTATTTATGCAGGAAAAATTAATTAAATAAAATTTAATATTAAAATATTAAAATATATATCGATATATATATATATACATATATATAAAAAGATTTTTATCTGCACATTGCTCAGAATTTATATTACCGCCAAATTATCGCCACCAGCGCCTCTATGATCTAGCATTGTAACTAAACTAATTTTATTTAAATACCTCCCCCTGGACACACCTTACCAATTAGCGGTTTAATAAAAGAAGTCTGACATGCCCTGAGACCTACTGAATATGCATAAAAAATTTCATTAGAATCGGTCCAGCCGTTTCGGAGGAATATCATTTCAAAGCTTTGTGACACGAGAATTTTATATATAAGATAATGTGTTAATTAATAAATAATTAATCTAAAATACTAATTCGTGATGGACTCTTTCTGTCTTCTTGAAAGTGGTCAGTCTGAAGAAAGTAGTTGAAATATTGAAATTATTTATTTATTTATTTATCATTATTATTATTCTATCTATGTAATATCTATTTCTGTGGCTCTATGGAGTTCATGGCCGCAGCAACCAAATTTCTCCAAGTGTACCTATTCTAAGCGACGACCATCCAACCTCTACCTTCTCCCATCTTTCTCACGTCCCTCCATACATTGTTCACTCACCACGTCCTTGGTCTTCCAAGCGGACGTTTCGCAATCGGCCTCCCCACCAATATATTTTTCGCCATTCTTTCCTCTTCCATTCTAGTCACGTACTTTGCCTTCTCGATTTTATATTATTATATTTTAGATATTTAAAATTCAATGCAATTTTACATTTAATTTTCAGAAAACAATAATAATTATAAATTCTGTTATGAATGTTCAATTTTATTTATTTTATAAGAAAAAAATCCCTTCCATAGTATAACCTCAAAACACCCATCAAAAGGGGTGTTTATTTTCTAATTAGAATTACAATTTCGTAATTTTATGTTGGATTATTTATATTAACTGAAAACGATAGAAATTAATTAATAAAATAGAAATAAAGAGCACATCATCATTGATTTCTCATTCTGAGTGGCAAAACTACATTCCCCAACCCCATCTCACTCTCTGTTTGTTGTAGAATAGAAGACACAATCATTCTAGTCAGAGACTGCTACCAAAACAGCTCAACTAATCAAAATGTTAGTTTAGTTTGGTTTGCAATACATTTGAAAATCATTTATTACACTCTCTTATGAATTATTTTTAACCCTTGTTTATTCTCACCATCGATGAGTTCTTTAACTAAAATCCAGTTCGCGTTTTCTTCTATAATCGATTTGATCTAACTTATTAAAGTTTGTCTAATAGAGTAAGAACGGTCTTTAAGTTTAATTAACTAATCCTTATGATGTTTATGTCATCTTTTTAAAGGCTTTTCCTTTATCACAATAAAGTTATCCCTTAGGGCAGTTTAATTTTTATTTTCTTTTATATCTAAATATTTTGTAAACACCTGTTCTATCTAGTATAAGAAGAGATCATAATTAACCAAACTAATTAATACTTTAATTAAGAAAAAAAAATTTTATCCAACAATTTTTTATAAAATATTTTCTTATGAATTCACCGTAGACTTTTATTATTTAAGTTTTATAATAATGCATATATTTCTTTTTAATAAAAACTTTCCTCTTCAATCTCTAAAAATAAAAAATATATATTAATTGGCTTTTGGTAAATAGGAAATAGAAACTTATTGATTTAATTACCAATTTTATATTTAACAACCATAATTGTTAACAAACCTTTTCTTTAAATTTTAAGGTAAATAAATAATAAAGACATGTAATAATAAACACCACGACGTCTCATACATAAGACTACGAAAACGAAGAAGAAAAGACATTAATTCCAGGATCTTCCATTCTTTGTTTATATTCTTCTCCGTTATCTTTTTACCTTTTCATTCTCATTTTATTGATATTCAACATATTATTCACTTATTCAATCTGTTCAACAATGTTTGTTTACATTTAGAATATGAACATATTTATTATTATTATTTTGAAAGAGAGAAAATTATTTTCTATTATTAATTGTTATTATTATTGAATATATATTTTAAATAACTTTATTAAAATATATTTTTGTTTTTGTTATAAATAAAATATACATATATATATTATCATATAACTTATATGTGAAATTAATTTTATATGAATAAATTTTAATCGTAATTTAATGCTAATTTTAATATTTAAACCCATTTATGAATTTATTTTTATATTAAAAATATATTTAAGAAATAATTTTCACGAAACTAAGAGTTGTAGGAAGAAGTTGTAGGAAAATATCAGTTTTTTTAAAAAATTATAATTAAGTATAGGTATCTACTAAGAATAAATTGAAAAAAAATACATATGGTACGATGTTTGAAAATGGGGAGGTAATTAAAACTGGAAAATAATTTTATTCTTTTTTTTAAATGATAGAACCTCATAGTATTATTTGAAAATTATAAATGGGTCAAGAAAAATGTATAAAAGATAAAGAAAAATTGATCCCAAATTAGATTTTATTATAGAGTTAAATGAAAATAAACAAAAATAAGTTGACCTGTGGCCAGGCACAGAACCGACTGATGATTTGAAATAAATTAATTTCCAGCTACAGAAACAATTTCAAATATCTACTAATGCAATAAAAAACAGATATGGATATAACATAAATATTTTTAATTTTATTTTATTTATAATATATAAGGAAGCGCTGGCTGTGGCGTCATGAAGGGCTGGGTGATATCATATAATTTTAAATTAAGAAAAAACTAATGAAGATGATTTTTCCCGAGGATAAGGTGTCAAAATAACCCTTCCCTTCCTATCGTCGATCGGTAATACTACCACTTCCGGTTTCCGGATATACACCAAAAGTTGATGCATTAGGTAAATATACCAAATTTTATCAAAATCCGTTGAGCCATTCAAGCTGTACACATCTATACGGACGGACAGACGAACGAATGAACATGCTAAAAATACTTTTTACAATCTCGCCAGAGATAGTATTGCGATCACGAAAATTTTCGATGTTGAGATTTTGATGTTTTTATACGTTTTGAAGGTTCCTGAATCATTTTCACTAAGGTTGAGAAAAATGTCTGTGTGTGTGTGTGTGTATGTGTGTATGTGTGTGTATGTATGTAGGCAAGATTACGCAAAAACGGTTTGAGCTAGAATGATGAAATTTGGTACATGGACATTATTCAAAATTCATAGTTTTCTATCAACTTTTGAGAAATGTAGCTCAACCGGAAGAGGGTCATTACCTACAACGTTTTGATTTTTTTTCCTCTAAAGTGACCGTAAAAATAAAGATATATGTTTGATAATTTTTCACATGATTAATAATTGTATAAAACTGCTATATATAGAATTTCAGCTTGATTGATTCCCTGAAATTACCAGAATTAATTTTTTAACACTGCAAATCTCACGCGCCAACACGTGACGTGGTGCCATCAACAAAAAGCCAAACATGCGCTGGTTTAATATTTATTATTTATTATTTATAATTTATAATTAATTAAATTTAATTTAAATATAATATATTATGTTATTTAATCCAATTTTAATTGCGAGATAGTCGAGTGGAGACACTCCAGCTAATTTCTGTTAAGAAAATACATGATTCGTGGAGATATGTAAAAATCTCCACATGTGAAATTTGGTGTGAAAACAATACCTTCCCTTCCTATCGTCGGTCGGTAAATATATATATATAAATAATACAATATTTTTTATATAAAAGATATAAACATGTTCCCTTATAAAATAATATTTATTTTTATTAAAAATATTTCAATTTTAAGATATGTCTTGTATTTGTAAAACACTGGTTAGGTGTAATAATAATAATACTATAATAAACAGTAGCTAATAAAGAAAAGTCAAAAATGGAATCGAAAGTGAAAATAACAATGTATGATATTGACATAAGGATATACGAGTAAGTAATAAAATAACAAGAAATATAGAATCACAAAAGAAAATATTGTATTTATTTAAAGCTTAGAATGTTTACTCATATGATTATTAAAAAAAAGAAAATTAAATAAAACACTTAAAAAAGAATTTAATAGGAGTACCTTGATAGAATAGTCATGACTAATTTCGTCCCTTCATAGGTTTCTATTAACTCATTTGGATATTGCCCCTCTTCCTCTCTCAAAGCCTTAAATCAACAAGATACCGTGCAAACATAACTAGACCATTGGAGGTACATCTCTACTATAGAACAATCTCTATCAGACTCCCTTTATTTATATACTCGTTTAGGAGATTGGATTTTGCATTTGTGCTATTATTGTCATTAGACAAACATGGATATACAATCCCAACAATCTGTATACGATCTCGGTTGAAATGAACCACAGGAAGAGTGCAAAAATTAATCTTTCCTATTGGATTGAATTTATAGCGAATTAATATTTGTTGTTTCAAGCATACATAGAAATCAATTCTCTTGAAAATTAATTTTACTTGAGGGTGAATTTTAACAAAGTTGACTCTTGCGAATTGCTTGAAATATTCACTTATCTTTCTATCATTTAAATATATATATATATATTAACAATAATAAAAACATGTACATAAGTAATATATTAAAAATATGTTGAGAAGAAGAAAGCGGTGTAACAACCGAAATAGGCATAGTGCAAAATAGTATATAGTGTCTATATTGAAGATAATTAATTCATTCAGTTCAGTTGATCAAAAGATAATACATACAAAGATATACAATAATACTACTGAATAGAGATTGTTTGCAGATAATTATCATGATTAAGAAAAACATTGAGCATAAACTAAACGTAAAGAGCAGGAACTAAAAGAGATTAAAGAAAGACAACGTGATATACATCTAATAATAATATTATACATAATATACGGGAAAACACTCCTTGACGAAATTAATAATAAGTAAGTGTCACAACTTGAATAATATATGAAGATGACCTATTATGAAATACACTCCTAATCTGCAGCTTCCGTGTGATTTTGAGTTAATAATTATTATAAATTAAACAATTTTGATTGAAAATTTATAACAGGGCTTCGAACCGGAACTGAACCGAAAACCGAAAACCGAAAAAAACCGGTATTTTTGTCGGAACGAAAACCGGAGCTGAACCGAAAAAAATAATATCGGTTTATTTCGGTTCAGTACGTGTTCAATCCAGAGTTGCCACCAGAGGTGTTTTGGCAACACCCAAGCCCGAATTTTTTTCAATTAGTTATGCCTCGCACTGCATGGTGTCGCTAAAAACTTTGTTTCAAAAATTAGTGTCCTAGTCATACTCTCCCTTCGGTTGTGTTGGCAGCGTCTCGTAGTCGCAATACAGAATTTAATGTTTTCATCGTTTGTTTAATACTGATATTTTGATTTAATGATAGTATTAATTTTTTAAATTATTTATTCCATTTGTTACAGGGTTATGTATTGATATAAAGAAAATGATTCATAAATATAAATAAAATTATTAAATAAATTTAAACAAATATTGAATACCTTTGACCAAGTACGAAGATTAGACAGTAAAAAACTTATTTTAGAATTTTGGGAGGAAAATAAAAATACATATCCTCATTTTAACAAAATTGCAATGGTGGTTTTAGGAGATACTGCAACACAAGTTAGTGTTGAAAGAGCTTTCTCTGGTTTAAAGTTTATTTTACGAGACAATAGAAATAGTTTAAATGAAAATATATTAGAAGATATTTTAATAATTAGAGGTATAATTTTCATCTTTTATAATTCTAGTTATAATTATAAGTAAATATATCCAAGAATCCTGTATACTTTAACATTAAATATACGAATTTGTTTCGTTTGTTGAGTGTTTGAAAGTAGAAGGATGTAAAAAAATATTCATACTTATTTGTTTCGTTTAATAAATTATATTAACATCTTATATTATATACTTCTAATTATTATACCTTTAATTAATTATTATTATTTATATTATATTGTATCAATTCATGTAGTATGATAGGGTGGTAGCAAGAAATATTTTTATATATTTATGGCAGACTCGGCATACCCCGACCTAAATTTCTAATACAAATAAAAGGTCTTTAAAATTAATTAATCGGAGCTGAACCGAAAACCGAAAAAAACCGTTATTTTTGCCGGAACGAAAACCGGAACCGAACTGATATTTTTTTTTTTATTGAACCGGAACGAAAACCGAAACGAAAAAAATAACGGTTCGAAGGCCTGATTTATAATGAAAAATTATAATGGTATATTTTCAGAACAACTTTTGAAAGTTGACCTAATACACAGGTAAGTCAGTGTCATTTTGGAAACACTTAGTCATATTAGATAACATGCAGACTAATAGATAAACACATATATATTATAATTTTTAACTTTTTAATTATTTTTTTCAATCATTTTAAAAAATAATGAATATATCAATACAAATATTTATGTAGAAAGTATTTATCAACACAAGTAGTAAAAATCAAATTTGAAAAAATAATTAAGTGTCTTTTATCATTGTTCAAAAAAGTATCCCATATTCTATTGCAGGAGTCGGCAACCAGGTGCCCGCGAATTAGTTACTGTAAGTATTAAATTATTACAAAAAAAAGGTAAAATCTTTTTTCGATCAGACTCTTATGGCTCTAAGTATCACCAAGTGTGCCCACCACTGTTATATATTTCTTGTAACCTGAGCTGCAGTATGATTTAATTTAAACTAGTACACGAAGTGTAGATGTAAATCGTGTTTTGTTTCCATCTGGTTTATGGTAAAAATAAAATAAAAAAATGGATATGAAACACGAAAAAAATTTACAATATTGAGTAAGGTGAATACTTTTAAGCATTATAAATAAAAAAATATCGAGCGTAAATTACAATGTATTTCTCTCTGTCGCAGTTGAACACACCTCAAACAAAAAACACCCGTTTCATAGTTTCCAACCTATTATAACACCTAATAACTAAATTATTTTTTATTATAATATTTATACTCCTTTGATAAGTATACAATACAAAAATAAAATAATGAAATTTATATATTATTCCAATTCATAATACTTATTATTTTAAAATAAATTTCATTTAATAATTAATTTGTCTTAAATTATATCTTCTTCTTCTTAGCCTTATTTCCCACGGGGTGTGGGGTCGGCTCTTCTCGTTAATTGGCGCCAACTAAATCTGTTGTTGGCGTCGTCTGTAGAGAGACCAGATGCCATTAGATCTCCCGTTATACGGCAGGACCAGCTGGTTTTAGGCCTCCCACGCGGTCTTTGGTACTCAACCTTCGATGACGGTGATGATGGTGTTGACGACTTTGATGTAGATGTGGACGATTTGAGTGAGGTTGATGGCAATGATGCTGATGCTGACCGGTGTGACGATGTTCGTGTCGGTGATGATGTCGATGTTGATATTGATGTGGATGTAGATGTTGGACTATCTTCTTTAGCCCACCTCGTCCATAGGTGGGTAACCCTAACCAATTTCTCACATCGCCCGGGTGCTGACAATGTGCGTCGCTTGCAGGGGACGCCCTAGCCGTTAACCGTATAACATTTCTCCATTAATTGTTGATGCGACGCGAAGATGATCCAGCCGGCCTGTCGCTACAGCCTGACGCGTGGATTGGAAAGAAGGAAGAGGAAATAAAGGGGGATTGGGTCTGGATGGATGATTTGAGTAGGGCATGCACTCCCTTGGTCGAGGAATGAGAGACAATGCATGTGCTCGCGTAGGGCAGTGGGCGCCACTCACTGAGGTAGATCTGTCTCTCACCGGGATCGTGAGAAGGTATCTACCCGCTTAAATTATATAAGATATTTAAATTAAGAATAGCAAATTAAGCGTTCGTGCATGCCAGTAGCTTTTACTAGAAATATTCATCATTTTCATTCAAACACGCTTCAGTTAATTTAGAATAATATTAATTGTTTGTGTTAAATAACAATTGCATGTATACTTTAATGAGATAACCTAGCAGACAAGATTAAGCAGGTGTGTATTGAATTTTATTATTTTTTTTTTAAATTATTACCAATATAATAAATAATTCAAGCATAACGTGATGACATAATGTTATAAAAAGTGTTTTAATCACATTTCATGTCATTGAATTTGGATAAAAATATAAAAATAAAATGTGGTACTCTTAAAAAACAATTATAGTTTATACATGTGAATAATATTAATAATAGTGATAGCATACATGTTTTTTTATTTTTATAATTACGATATGATTTAATTTTGTAAATATTCAATTAATTTTTCGGATAATAATTATAATTGTGTAAAAGTAAAGTTTAAAAATTGAAGATCTCATCAAATTATAAAATTTAATATAACAAAATAAAAAAAATGAATAAAGCAAGTATTATTTTCAAATTAATAATGTTGGAAATATCAATGGTCCAAATATCGAGGAAAAAGTGTGAATTTTTTAGTAAATTAACAGAGATTTGTGTGTTTTTTTTTAAATTTAAATTAATATTATTCATCAATTAAATTATTTTGGACTTATTATTGTTCAGTTCAATTCGATTGAGTATAATTATCCTATAGATACATTTATTAGTATTTTTTTATTTTATAAAAATTATGTCATGAATCAACATTTCAATTCATACGGTGGATGATAAAATCAATATAAAGATATACTTGAGAAAAAAAATTATATTCTGTGTGTTAAAATTTATTAAACTTATTAACAGAGCATAATATAACATATATAACTAGCTATACATTAATTGCGATCCAATAAATGGCAATAGATAAAGTATGGAATAATTAAAACATTTTAAAGAAGCTAATGCATTAGGGCCGATAGATGTTTGAAAATAATAATTTTCAAAAAGCTTAAATAATGGCTGTTGCACACAATGTATTCAGTAAATGAACCTCGTGTATTCTTTTCAGAATCCTTAAATAAAACATAGCGTCACATCTCACTTAAAATTCTCAAGAAGGTGTTCCTTTTTTCATTGGAATATTTATCAATGAACGTCTGGCAAAGTCAAGCGAACTAATTTCTCAACTTGACTTTTACGCTAATGTCCCCTCGTTGTTTATGATCGAGTCCTTTATATTATTTATGACAATAAGTAAAACTTAAGTGTGTCAAACATTTGTGCCCCCAAGCAAGATAATTGACTTCAGGCAAAAGCCTTTTTGCAACCAAGTCAACATTAGCTATGATATAAAACGATAGTCAATGGAATTGATAATAAAAGAGACGGTCACTAGAACTCTATAAATATACCAACTTAATAATTCAGAGGAGAGGGGGAGGGGGGAGAGAATTTTAAACTTGCTACTATTCCTACTAAGTTTCTTCATGATTAATAAATTAATATGATAATATTATGAATTAATTATATCAAATTTATAAGAAAAATAAAGAAATAAAATAAATTTATTGTTATATAATGAAATTAAAAGTGAAAATATAAAAGTAACAAAGTTTAGAACAATCACATATATATACAATCGACAATTATGATTTAGTGAATGATTTTAAATAATTTATTACCTTTAATATAATATGAGTGCAATTTGCTTTAAATAAAATGATAATGTTGTATACAAATGTATTAATATATATATATATATAAATATATAATATATAAACAATCATGTTTCATTGATTGGTAAGTAGGTGTCGTATATAATGGCAGCATCATCTGATAATGGTAATAACTAAGTTACCTGTGATTGTTTACCATTTCTGATTAATTTAGTATAACTATAAAGCGCAAAATACTACTAAATATACACATTTAAATAATTAAGTCATTTTAGAATAATTTAAATAATATATAGTTAATTATATGAAATAAATAATTATTATATAATTTTCTACTTTCTAAAAATAATTAAAATATAATAAAATAAATTTTCTCACTGAATTTTTTAGGGATCATAAAGTGTTTATTTATCCTTCAGGTAACATTCGTATCAACCAATTCAAATCATTTATTTTTTTCAAAAAAATTTATCTATCTATCTCTGTGGATCTATGGAACTCGAAAGTTCTTGGCCGCAGCAACCACATTTCTTAAGTATCCCTATTCTGAGCTACAACCCTCCAACGCCTACCCTCTCCCATCTCTCACGTCCCATCCTACATTATCCACACACCGCGTCCTTGGTCTTCCAAGCGGGCGTTTTCCACTCGGGCTCCCCACCAATATATTTTTCGCCATTCTTTCCTCTTTAAAAAAAAATATAATAATAATAAATAATAAATTATCCATTTACAAAATATTTTTAAAAAAATGTGATATTATAAAATGTAATATTATTAAAATATATTTATAATGTATATAAAAATATAGACCAAGAACGCGGTGTGCAGAAAATCTAGGTTGGGACGTGAGGGAGTTGGGAGATAGTGGAAGTTGGATGGGCTGGATCAGGATAGGGAAGGAAGGACTTTAGTTGTTGCGGTCAAGAACTTTTGAGTTCCGTAAAGCCACTTAGAGAAGATATGGATAGGATTGAAGAGGAAGGGCTGTTATCTATATGCCAAATAAATTACTTCAATCTGATATTTGTCACTCATGTCTTGTTTATTAATCGTAAATAAATTGGAACATAATCTTGTCATCAAATTAAATATTATATATCAATTTGAATTTTTCAAGATATCTGATAAATAGTGTATATATATTATAAATTTAAATTTATCATAAAAAAATTCACATTTTAGAGTTCCTTATCTTAATGAAACAATTGATTTTTCTGGAGAATCAATTCAGCATTTAATTTGTTTAGAAATCAAATTTCTAACTTAGATTAGATCAATAAATAGATAGATAAATGTGAAATAAAAGTTTAATTGAAAATGTAACAATAAACAGTTAAATGCTTTATTTATATTTATTTATATATTTATTCATTTCATTCAAATCAAAATAAATTTTTAGGTAGTTATATTGATTATTTTAGTGATTTTCAAATGAGAAATGACAAAGGGATCTTAACTAAACAAAATCAAAACTAACAATTTATTAATTATAATTAAATGAAAAAAATAATATAATAAAACAAGTAATGATTTAATTTTAATTTTTCTTATGATAATTATGGGAATTGAATTTTACTTATTAAAATAAAATAATTATAAAATAAATATTTATTAAGTTTCAGAAAATTTCAAATATCAAACGAAAAAAGTGCATTAAAAGAAATGAATTAAATTAAAATAAAAAAAATCAGGTTGAATTTTTTTTAACCATTAGTTGACTATGTTTTAAGCACTTTTCTAATGTTCATATAATATAGAAAATAGAGAACACATAGGAATTGTTTTAGGGAGAATATTATTTTTTTTTTAATTACAATCATTAATTCCACCTTTGTTTTTTTAAGACCAGAGAATAATAATCAAATTATAAAACTAAGAGATATTCCTTTCAAACCATTTGTTTCAATTAAAATTGTTATAAATATTAATTTGATTTGTTTTTTATTATTATTATAAAACACCTATATCAATTGCATTCCTGAATATGTCTGTCAATATACAATAAAAAAAATTAACTTAATCCTCTTTTCTTATCAAGGAAATATTTTTGAGTAGATAGGACATAATACACCTTTGTGATGATTAAGGCGTAGAAACAAAATTATATTATAAGAAAAGACAGATCATAGCTGGAATGTTAATCAATGGAAGAGATGGTATCTTCATTGTATTTTGTTTTGTTTTTTTTTTTTTTGCTCAACAGTACAAAAGAATGATGTCAGCTTCAGAAACAATTAATGACAGCAAATATTAATAAAAAGAATATTGAATATCTGTTATTGAAATATTGTGAAATTATAAAACAGATAATATTGTAATAAAAGTAATTTTTTAATATAAATTAATTAAATCAATTAATAATAAGGTAGTAAGAAAAATAATTTTCCTATTTTTTGATATCTCAAAAAGACTCGCTAAATGAAGGTGTTGGAATAGGTGAACTAAATAAGATATAACTCTCATAGGATATTGCCAAAGTTCTACCATTAAATACAAGATAGCCATTTCTATTAAAAGTTCACCACTCTAAATGCATATAGATAAGTCATCTAGTTAATAATAATATAATAGTCAACTTTCATCTTAATTTTCTTGAATATAATAGAATAGAATATGTGAATTTGTAGAAAGGAAGATAATTATTTATTGATAAATGTTAACAAGCTGTGAAGAGCACCGAAATCCCTGATTCACCTAAGTGATGTATTGAATTTTGAAAATTTTGGTTTTGAAATATTATTTTTCTTTGTTTTATTCTTCAGATTTTTTTTTAATTTCACCACTAAACTAATAAACCTGATAAATTTCAAAAAATAAAATTGTTATTGTAATGTTAATAAGATTTGTAGTTCTTTATTTTTTTAATATAAAAAATTTCTTATAAAGAAAATTTTTAATTTTTTTTTTTTAAATTTTCATTTTAAATTTCAAAATAAAAATAAGTGATCGTTAGGGATCTGGAATAAATATGTAATAAATGTGTAAATTTGTTGTAAATTAATATAAATTTAATCAATTTATAAAAAATATAGTTTTTTTTAAAAAAAAAAGAAGAAATTAATATAATCATATTTTGATTTACTTTATTTTCTTTATCAATAATTATAGATTGTAAATGTTAGAATGTGTGAATAATTATTTTGCAAGTATTGTTCTTATCATTTGTTAAGAATATGATGATCACCTTGAAACGAATATTATTTTATTCTGTATCGTAGGTATATATATATATATATATCAATTTCCATTTTAGTTTTAGTGAAAGATCAAGAATCGATGTTAGTATTTTGGGTTTATTGGGTGGGTAATTTTTGACAACTTAAGCTTTAAAGAACCTTTGGCACTAGCACTGACACTGAGATACTGAGATACGTCTGGCTTAGATGACTTATTGTTAGTTTGCCTCATGCCCTCGGGTCTCAGTGTCTTTTTTTGGGCTTCTAAAATTTGTATTTATGCTTGAGGAAATTCTTATAATAGTTGTAATATTTAATCATTTTTTTTTAGTTTTATAATAATAAATAAATTATCAAGGCTCAGGAATGTCTAAGGAATGAGCATTAAATTGAATAAATAATATTATATTATTTATATTTTTTTAAAATATTCTTATAAGAATTCGTTTAAATTTAAAAAAATATATTTGAAAAAAATAAATTAAGTATATATGTTAGTTATTAATCAATTAATAAATTCTCTATCTCTCTATATATAGAATATAAATTTTTTAATTAATTAAAAATATGGGAAATATTTAACTAATAATAATCTATCTCCATTACTAAGATATTAAAATAATTCGCTGCATTTTACTCAAGTAACAAAAAAATAAAATCAAATTCATCACTTAAAAAAAGAAGAATTTACATCCTTTTAAAAGTTGTGAAAGTAAAAATCTTTAAATATAACATAAAAAAGTGTTCATTTTCATATCCTCCCCTCCTCTTTAATTTTGAATATAATATTTATGAAGCTCCAAATTTCTCATCACCTTTTAGGTCATTAATAAAGAAACATTTGTTAAAGCTTTAAAAAAAAAATATAACAAAAAAAAAGACTTCTCTATTCAATAATACCTAATGAATATTCACATTCATTATTCATTTTGATTTATCTATTTTATGAATTATTGTCAATTTGAGAAGAAGAAAAAAAAATAATGTTTTATTATGAAAGTTTATAACATATTGTATTACTTTTGAGGAAATGAATTTTTAAACCAAGTTCCGTTTTAATTTGTAATAAATATTGAAAATGAAGGATTATTCTACTTTAATTATAATACTTTTAGAGGTATGTATATACAAATTCAATTAGTAAGTTTAAATCAAAAGTTTTGGTTACCTATTTCAAATTCCATCTTTGATTCAATCTAATCAAATTAAATTCGGATGAAGGGACTAGAGAATAGAAGGTTTAAACAGAATTATAAATATAGAAAGCAGATGATAATAATGACATAAACGTTAAATTATAACGAATGTCATTAATTATTCATTTCAAATTTATATGATTTTGAACTATTTAATTATGTATATTCTTTTTTATTTTGAAGTTTACAATTTTGTTTTATCATTGTGCAAGATACTATTAAAAATTAATTCGATTATTTATTATATTAATCGTGAGAAAATTATTGAAAATAATATTTATATCAGATTTTATAAAAACTTCCAATTTAAATTTTAGATTTTTATTATTTTTTTTTTTTTTATATTTTTCAAAAAAATGTAAAACTACTACTCCTATTAATTAAAATTTGGTCATTTAAATAAATATTTTAGAATTTGAAATAAACTATTCAGAATGTCAGAAAAAGATAATGTACATGCAGACCTTCTATTGCACTTGAATGATAATAATGAGAGGTATTCGTTCTGAAGGATGTCCATTGGATATGCTTCTACTGCAGTAGACATCAAGAGGAGGGGAGGATATATAAAGAGAGAAACCTCAACTACAAACTGACAAGAATGATCATCATGTACAGTGCATTAGTGTGGGCGTGTCCTGGAATTAGGCGCCGGATCATAGGAGAGTACACTGTTTATTTTTACAATTTTTGGTAGGCAAATCGCAGGATGTTGAGATAAAGATATAAATTTTCTCAAACCTGGGACTGATTTTGAAATTTTCAAGAGCCACTTAAACAACAATTTAGTTTAATTGTTTTGAAAAAAAAACATGTTTTTTTTCAAAAACTAATCAGTTTATACAATTATATGCTACAAAATTGATAACCCTGATGGTTTCTTGCCTACCACTTACGTCAGCGTGTTCTCTATTATTGAAGAATGATAAAGATAATACAAGTGACAACGAAAGACAACGAAAGACAAAAACAATTACAATATTTTAGTAAGAGAATTTTCGGAATGAAAAGCACGCAGAACGAAATTTTAATTTCTTTATTTATATTATATTATAGGAGTACATATTTATTTAAATTTATTTATTTATATAAATAATTAGTTCAAATTTTTTGCGGAATACATTTTTTAGTAAAAAAAAATCCAAAGTACCTTTTCTTGAAATAAATAAAAATCAAAATATGAATGTATAACATATTATTAGTAGATTTTTTATCAAAAAATTATAAATTTAATTATATACATTGATTAATAGAACTTTATTAGTTATTTTTTATTTTATAAATTCTTAAGACGACCTAGACGTAACCTAAAGCATAATCAATTAATGATATGATGATATTAAATTATATATCAAGGGATGAAATGGCAAACAAAATAAAACCCGGATCAATAACTTCTATCCTAATGAATTAGAGGCCGTGACATCATTTTTTTTTTTTTTTTTTTTTTGAAAGAAAAGAGTCATTTTTTTATTCTTTTTATCCGACCTTCGAATCCCTCTTATTCAAAGAAAGAACGAAAAGTCATCAAAAATATCAATATGATCACCCATCCAATGTCAAAATCCGTTTATATTGATTATATACTTACATGATATGTATAATAACATTCGTTGGCTATTGTATTTTCAATAAATATATGAATCCAGTTGAGATCTTTTATTCATAAATCAGGATCATAAATTTAAATATTATAGTGAGTTTTAGTGAAATATTCTATAGTAGTTTGTGTAACTGCTGTTTACACAAAAAAGAGTCAACAGTTCTTTGTCACTTTGTGAACATCAGATTTAAGTATTCAAGTTGAATATATGATCTAGTCAGAGCAGGTTGACCTTAATAAAATCTTTAAATAATCGCGTTATATTATTTGTTTCAAAACACCATTAGTTCCCAAATTCCAGAAATTGATAGTTTTTGAAAATATTATTATCTTATGTTTGGCAAATTAATATCTAAAGGTAAATAAATAAAATTCATAATAAAAATATTAATACTTTGATGACGGAAAAAAAACAATTAGAAGACTTTATTCTTTTGTCTTTAAAACTCCGAAAGAGATATCATGATGTTTTGTTAATGTTTATGACCCCTTTTCTCGGCAAATAAATTGCACAAGTTTTGAAATACGTTAAACAATATAAATTTATTGAATAATTAAAAGTTATCACCCCTAAATTGGAACTCTCTTTAAAGACCGTATGAATCCATTTCCAGTCGTTTTGAGGGCATTTATCACATCTGTCGACCTACTTTGTATCGAGTAGTCAAAAGGTTTTTGAGATTAGCCATTGCCAAAGGAAATGAACCTCAACCCCTAGCTTTATATATATATATATATATATATATATATATATATATATATATATATATATATATATTCATAATACCATCATTATAGTTCTGGGATAATTGGAAAATTATAAACTTTCCTGATGAAGGTCACACAAAGTTTTAAGATTCAAAAGAATTTCATTTAAGGTTTAATGAGCAATTTTTCAAGCTTATTCATCAATAAAAAAAAAAATAAATCACAAACCTTTTGAAATATAAAACTTGAATTTAATAAGAAATAATTTTAGAAAATTATATCAGTTGCTCTCTTTTTCTTTCCTTTAAAAAAAGAAATAACTTGAAAGAGAGAAAAAGTTATGGATGAGGAGAAAATGCTTGCCATAAATAAATATTTTAAAAATTGATTCAAGAAAATAGAAGCAAATGGATATTTAAGTAAAAATAAAATTAATTTAATATAAATACGAATTTGGTTTAGATAAAATAAATATAAGAGGGAGCAAACAAAAAACAAAATGAATTCTTCGATATATATACAGTGTTGGTTAAACTATTAGGCTCTAAAATCTTTAGAAGTCCCTCAACATCGGATTTGATATATATATAGATATACTTATAGATAGATAAATATTTAGATTTCCAAAGTATTGTGAATTCACGGACAATAAATTAAGGAAAAAGAATATTTATAGTTCTGTTCAAATTTGTTTTATTGTACATAACACTTAAAATTTTTCTTTATTTATATTTATTTATTAATAATTTATAATTTGTTTTGAGAAATAAAATTATACTCAAAAACCGTTGGGTAATAAAATCATATTCATAAAATTATTAGTTGACATGTCTGCAACTTTCAACTACATGAATGCTATCATCTTGATTAAACCCGCACTGTATATATAACCAGATATATCGGTTTAACTTTATCAGAGACCATCCTTAATGAAAAATATATTAAACCTACATTTTTTAGTATAAGAGTAGGAACACTTGCATAAAAATACTAAATCAGTAGATGACACACATACTTTTTTTTATATTTAACTTTTTGGAATTATGTAAATTATATAATTTTTAACTAATTTTAAACTACTAGATATACAGTATCGAACAGATTAATTAAAACAAGATGAAAATTTGTATAAAATCTTTTATTTATCTTTCATTTCAATAATAGAAACAAATTATTACGATTAATATTTTAAATGGCCTCAATTAAGAGTTTGATCCTCTTTGGCATTGTATCCACAACTTTTTTGCTGATTGTAAGCATCCTTCATCTCAAAATAGTGATAATTGTGGATTTTAATGTTTTAATCCAATGTAGACAATCGACTCTTGCAAATTGTCCACAGATTCTTTATCTGGTAAATTCCCTGGGCAATCTAATATGGTGATACGGTTTTCCGAAAAAGATTTGACCATTTTTTTCGCAGTATGGCAGGGAGCAAAATCCTGCTGGAAAACTCACTCAGCATTTGGGCACTGCTTTTTCAATTCTGGTATCATTCTTTCTACCAATATGGACTGGTACTTTTCACTATTCATCATAGCTGTCATACATACATCAGGCCCTAGTCTATAATTTGAGAAACACCCCCAGAACATTTTTTAAGGGGGTGTTTGGTGGTTTAGATGACGTGTGACTAGCTCAGTTTTTCTTTTCCCCTTCGAATGAACCGAGATTATTGGCTTTGCACGATGAAGTCACTCTCATAAGAAACCAAGACTCTTTTTCAATCTTCAGCCATCTAATTTTCATATTTTTTGGCCCATGCAAGTCTGTGGGCTTTCATTGTCATTGTTAAAAGATGTTTCTTGTTAGGTCTCCTTGCTGGTCTTTTCGCTTCAAGATGTCTTTGACGAACAATCATGGGAGTTATGTGGACACCAGTTTTAGCCAATTCTCGAGGAAGGTCTACTACAGTTTTACAGCAATTATTTCGGCTAGAATTCAGTAATCGCTGGTCATCTCGTTTATTTGTCGTTCTTTTGCGCGACATTTCCTCTTTCTCTTCACTGACCTCTTATGGCGATTGAAGATCCTTTGCTTCAATGTTTTTGTGGTATGCTTAGCCATTGTCACGATCATTACTCGTTTATTCATCGTTACATCCATCTTTGTAGGTAAGGGCAAAATGCTGAAATTTAACAACTTTTATTTGAAATAACAAAAAATAAGAAAAAATCACTCATCCGATATTAAAACACGTGCTACACACTGAGCAGTGCTTGCTAGATTGTGTCAAAAATAAAAATAACCACATATTGCCATTTCAAATAGTAACAAGGGCGACAAAGTGCAAAAATACAAGAAAATTTTTTTGTTTCAATTAATCTGTTCGATACTGTATTTATATAACTATATAAATAATGCAAAATGAATATACAGTGGGAGGTTTTAATTCTGTTTAATTCTAATTCTATATTGAAGTTGGAATCAGTAGTTATGCTACAATACCCATTATTGTCAGCATTCGCATCTCTTTGAAAATAAATATTTAATCTTTAATCTAGTTGAACTTGGAGAGAATCGATCTCTCGGCCACAAGTTCGGCGGAAAATGATTATAATTTCATTTTTGTTTTTAGTATAAGTATGTTTTATTAGTCAAAATGAAGATATAAATATCCCCCCTCCCCCATAATATATAAAAAGGAGTTACAATTATGTATATATAAAAATATATGACTCAAAGATTGAAATTATATTTACGTTAGCATTTTATATGTTAGAAAAATTACACTTCAAATTTATATTCGAGTTATCAATAATCTTATTATCAAGGAATAGATTATAACCTTGGTTCTCGACCTTTTAGTATTCACTTTTTTTTTAGAACCATATTGAAAAAAATTGAAAAATAATCGAAAATGTTCAAAAGTTTGCCCACAAAATCATCTTACCTTTTTTTTAGAACCATATTAAAAAAAAGTCGGAAATTTTCTCTTGGGTATGCTCGCGCCCCCCCCCCTCCCCCAGGTTGAGAATCACTGGATTATAAGAAAAAAAACCTTTATCTATATCTCAAAGTTATACTATGAGTTATATATATATATATATATATATATTTATATTTACTGTATAAACAAAATATATTTATTACAAAAATTATCTCACTTAAATAAAATTTGGCATGTGTTAAGTTCACAGTAATTGAAAAATTAAAAATAATATAATATTCATTTTTAAATGACTAATTGTTAAAAAAAAAATTATAAATTGACAGCATAGAAAGAGATTAGACACGTTTAAAACAACTATAAATGATTAGGCAATATTACTTTTAAAAAAATGAATAATATTCATTGGAATAAATTAAATTTCATAATTATCAGTTGAGGATATTGTTAGTAACATTTAATATTTACCTAAATTGTTAGATTTTATTAACACTCGCTCTTTGTTTCCCTTATCGTAAACGTAAAGTAACTCCCAAAAGATAAGTGTGTCAATCCCTGATTAAACTAAAGAAATAAAAAACAACAGTATTTTAATATTATATCTACAAACTTTTTTTTTTTTATTTAAATAGAGATATAGAGAGAAAGAAAAAGAGAGATTATCCGGAAGTGAAAAGTTTACCTGCTGCTCTGGACTTGCGGTGTCCTTCCCACTGAATGCCATGTTGATGACCCGGAAGAGATGAGTGATTGATGCTGCCAGACCCAAAAATCCAGAGAAAAACGGATTTTCAATATCATTCCGCCAGTCTCAACGTGATTAATACATTATCAGGTTGTTTATTAAATTTGTTTTTGTTTTTTTTTTTATTATTTAGTACTACACTACATATATATAAATATGTATGTTTAAAGTTTATAAACCAAATATAATTTATTACATTAATTTAAATAGTTTTTTTTTGGATGTTAAAATTTACTTTTTCAAATTTATTTTTCATATGTTGGATATCTCATTTTAATAGGTAAAAATATTTTCATTTGATTTTGATTTAATTATTATATAACTAAATATAAGTAGAATAAAATTATTAAATATAGTTTTAAAGAGATGGCAAAGTTACGATTTCCCCAAAGTACAGTTCAGGCTTGTTTGCATGCTCTTTTGTTTTAAATTAAACATCGCAATCACCGCAATTTAAACACATTTAGATTCAGAAATTATTATTAATATAATTATCTTTATTATTATAATTATTATTATTATTATTAAAGTTATGAATAGAATATGACTTTCTATATTAACTATTTTATTCATTAAAAAAAAAAAATGATTATAATTTAGTGGTATCAATTTATGTTACTAATTAGAAAATATTAAATGAGTTCGCGTTCTAAAACATAAATTGATAAAAAAAGAAGATTAATCATGCAGTATAAAATTAAAAAACAAAATAATATCAATAAATTTAATGAAATTTAGAAATTGTTCATGCAAAATCTTTATTTTTATATTTTACTTTTTAAATTAAAATTTTAATCAGAATTAAAAAAAATATATATACATATATAGGTATATGTTATTTATATAACATAAAATCGAGGTTTATATCATATATTAATATTATTATATAATATAATTATTATTTGGAATTTAATTAAAATAAAAATGTGTTTCAATAAGATGTTTATCAAATAAAAAAAAAACAATATATAATAATTATGAATAGGAATTATAAGTAGTCATTTGCAGGATGAGAGATACCGAGTAATAAAGTAAAAATATTCAACAAATGTAGGTATTTATTCACATAGAAAGAAAGTTTTCCGTTAATTCTTTCTGCGATAAAATTATATATACCAATAAAAATGATAAATTTATTAAATTATATAAATATTTTAAATTTTATAATGTAATTAAAATAAAAACAAAAATATATCTATCAAATTGAGGTGTTGGAAAATATTTTAAAATGAATAATATATATTATAAGTCCATGTGAAATTATTCAAATTGATATTTAATAATGAATATTGAATTTTTGAATTTTTTCTATTATTATACTATAGTATATAATATATTATAGTAAATATTCAGTATTTCAGTTTAACTATAAGTAATATTTTATAAACTTATCTTATATATTCTCAAACAAATAGGAAGATTTTGTTTTTGAAAAAATTATTTTCTATCTTTGGAAAATATTTAATACAAGTATAATAAATAATTTATATATATGTTTAATTTAAATACCCACTCTCCTATAGTTTTCTAACTGAAAATATCTTTAATAATAATTCAGGCTGCATATATAAATGTTAATGCGAATTTAACATTACAAATCCGAGTTATATTAGAAAAATATAAATATAAATAATTAATTAAAATTGTTTTTTTTTTATATTTTTAAAAAATTGTATCTATTTAAAATTTAATTTAGATTGCAAATAATATTTTAATTAGTATAATTAATTAGATGAAATCATAATAAAATTAAAACAGAAACAATTCACAATTTATATATTTATAAAGTTAAACTAAAATTCTTGTTTTTTTTTTATTAGGTGAAAATAAATGTTTCAAATAGAAAATGGATAACAAATGGAAATACACAATCGCTCTTGTACCTCATTACACATATAATTCATTTTAATTACAAAATAAAAAAACTATAATTATATAATTAAATTTAGGAATTTAAAAAATTAGAGATTTTATTTCTATACCGAATATTTATAACCGACCGACGATAGTAAGGGAGGTATTGTTTATTTAAATAATTTAAAAATCCTAATAATAAATTCACTTATTAATATTATTTTTTATAATGTTATACCACCTAAAACTTTTATCTATGTTTTATATTCAATATTTGATATAACTTTTTTTCGTAATTTAATCACTTATCAACAACCCATAAAAAGTTGTCTGTAGTTTAGGTTAATATTATTCAATTTTGGTAATTGTTCAAATAATAAAATGTAATAAGTGAAATTAATATTAATTTAAAAATAGACAGATATTATCAATATAGGTATTATATTACTAGATTTTATTACTTGAGTTCCAAGTTCCGATTAAAATTTACTGCAAACCACGTTTTTTTTAATGTTTAATGAAGGTTTTTGCTGCAAACTTAAGATAGCTTCCAACTTCAGGGTTTTCGAAGCGAGAGCGGATCTCCGTTACTGTCAAAATAATTGTTTTGAGTAGTTAACGTTCACAATTCATCAACTGAGCAATGGCAAGATGACGGCGAACATCTGCGAGAAAGACGTCCTTCTCTTTGAGAGGATACGGACACTGGGCTAACGCGTCAACGAGACGATTTCTCTGGTAAGAACTTACTACCGGGCAACCCATCCACAAGGCGAAAGTCGCTCGTAAAACCTGGCCATTTGCACCATCCACTGCTTGCCCGCAGATGTTGAATATCACCCATCTAAACGAAAACACCCTGCTTCAGTAAACGCCCACAGGCAGTACTCTCCGAGAGTTGACTTAACAGAAGTATATCGTCAAATGGGAAATAGGAAGCTCGGAGATGAGGACGTGATGCAATATTTCATCTACATCCAGACAAATGCAAGTATGGGAAAAGTCCAACCAAAAGTTTTGATTGACCTTATAATCAAAGGTATAGACAGTGGTCTTCAAACTTTCTGGAGACGCGGAACCCTATACGGTAATATATTTTTCAACTGAACCCTATAGAATTAATATTAATATTAAATTAATACTTTAAAAAAATTCGTTATATTCGGGCTTTACAGTATTTTAATTTTATTATTATACCTAACAACGATAATGTTAAAAAAATTACATATATGTAGTTATGTATATAAAGAAAACTTAAAAAATAACGATAGTCACGGAACCCAGTTTGAAGACCACTGGTATAGACGATCCCCAAAGCAGTATGTTCCAGCAAGTCGTTATTCAAGTTTCTGGATAAACTGAACATACCTAATTAAAGAAGTGCAATCAAGAGCACTTTAAAAATTCCAGATGAGAAGACAATCAAACACAAATATTCCTCAGAAAAATAATAATTGCTAAGAATGCCAGGCACCAGTTGAACAATTGCCCAGCGACAGTTTACAAATGTTTTAATTCCAATCAGTATAGCCATAGGATTAATGTACAATAAAGCCAACTAATACCAAAGAAAACACCCACAAAAGTACTCACTGACTATGAATTAATTAATTAAAAAAAAGAATGAATTGAAACTTGTAACTGAAGAAGAAAATTAAGAAAAGGAAGAAACAACTGATAAAGAAAATGCAAATTAAATAAAATTGAGTGATGATTCTGATAACAAATTATCAGATGGAGAAAAAACTTCAATTAAGAAACATCCATCTTTGATCGAACAGTTGACTTTTAACAACAAAAGGACCTTATATTCAAAGAGAAAGCAGAAAAATAAAAGAATGGCTATAGGCATTAATTCAAAAATGCTCATGAGGTTACTATCAGGAATAATAAGAGATAGAATATACCTCTTAAAAGTTTGAGGGTGGTAATCTTAAGGATCCCATTCTTTCATCAGTTACAGCAAAATTCAATCTTTCATTGACAGAAACTTTGGGGATGGAACTATTTATGATAAACGAGTATGCAAAGACCCTTTACATACACATAAAGGTCAACAAATCATTGCCAATTGAGATATTGAGATATTGAGAAAGACGATAATCCCTCGAACAGGGAAAAGGAAAAGCTGCCTCTCTTGAAAAGCAACTTTATGAGTATAATCCAGCCAACAAATGAAGTGTTCAACGTCGAGCCAGTAAATTTTCCACACATATATATATATATATATATATGAAGCATTATGAATATTTTATTATATGCGATTTAAAAATTCATTTGAAAAACTTTTTTTTCTAAAATGATTTCAATAATTAATGTTGTTTCTGATTTTTAATTCTTTTTGTAGATAGTTATAATATTGAACAATTTTTTTAAATGCTTAGCTTAATAAGAATTTTCAGACATTAAAACATAAAACAACAGTAATCAAAAAAAAAACTTATTTAATTGAAAAAAATAAAGGAGACTGATAAAACTGAAATTTAAATATTTATTTTAGATTAAATTCTTATTTAAATTAATTAAATCAATGAGGGCCGAAACTTATATTTTTAATGCTTAGAATTTGAAAGAGCCAAGGATCGAAACCTGCAAAATCCAATAATATCAAAATTAAAATAAAAAACCCAATTGTTTATTTCCAAAAAATCTCCCCCCCCCCCCCAAAAAAAAAAAAAAAAAATTAAAGATAAATCTATCTGTATTAAATAATATTTTATTGTAAAAAAAATCATGTTTTTTTTATTTATTTAATTTTGGTATACTCAAAGTTGATTTTTATTAAAATAATTAATTTGTTAAATTAAAATCTGTCTTTTTGTGAACAGAAAAAAAAATTGTATCCCATTTTTCTTATTAGTGAAAAGAGGATTAAAAATAAATAGTAATTAAAGAATTTCTAAATATTTAATTTAAGGATTTGTTATGCAATATTTTATATAAATAAATTCTTAGTGAAATAAAATACAAGCAATTTTACTCACTTACTACTCTTTTCTGAATTTTCCTACATTAAATATTTTCTTTTCAAATGTTGACAAGTTCTCCTTCTTTATATTATTTTCAGTCAAATAAGTGAGTGATATCCAGTGGTAATAAGATCAGAGTAGATTTTGATTAGCAAGATAAAGGTGCCCAAATATATTCGTCGTTTATTAGTCAGACGCCTTACCTTTTCTTTATTAAACTTTAAACTCAAGTAAATGTTCAACAACTCAAAGTTGAAATTATATCTGCCACTTAAATAAATTTCTAATTTTCTCTTGAAATTTTAATATGAATTTGTAATTATTTTCCAAAATAAAAAAATCGACATGTTAAAATGATTTACAAATATTATTTTTATATTTATATATTTCTCTCCTATAATTTAGTATTATTAACATGAGCTAGGTCGAATATAAATTTTAAACGATTGGATTTAATGAAAATTATAATTATATTAAATATCGATCTTAAAATCTCCTGAATTCATTGAAACGAGTAATTTCAATTTACGAAAATATTATTCCATTATCATAAATGTTATTATTATAGATCAGTGAATTTCATGAGACTATTAATATAAATAAAATTGAAAAATAGTTTTTTGTTTTACGACATTCATTAAAAATCGGTGCAGTTTTATGAGTTTATGAGTAGGGGAATTTTATATTTTATTAATTTAAATATATTTAAAAATACGCATTGAAATCATGTAATCTCGTCCAGAGCAGAAGTCTTTAAATATCTATATAAATTTATAAATTTATTAAAAAAAAATAAAAAATATAAACAAGTAAATTTCAAAAGTTTAAAACCTTTGTTAAAAGAATATATATATATCTATATATGCCCACAAATGAATTCCAAAATCAAATATACTAATCTGACAGTTGCTGTTTCTCTGTCTCATGTGACACAATCAGATAAGCTAAAACATCCATCAGAATGGGTTTATTTTTTTGTATTAATTAATTATAACAATTTCCTTTATTATTATTTTTTAAAAAAATAATTGAATTTATAATAAACAGTCAAATATAATTAGTCGAGCCTTTAAATATCTAACCTGTGGTTCTACGGAACTCTAAAGTTCTTAGCCGCAGCAACCACATCCCTCCAAATATCCCTATCCTAAGCTAAACTCATCCAACTCCTATTTTCTCCCTTCCAACATTGTTTACCCACCCGTTCCTTGGTCTTCCAACCGAATGTTTCCCAATCGATCTCCCCACAATGATATTTTTCAAAAATCTATCATCACCGATACTTGCTACGTGTTCTGTCCACCGCAACCTTCTTGATTTTATTACTCTAACTATGACAGGAAATGCGTAGAAGTCATGCAATTCCTCGTTATCCAGTCTCCGCCAATCCCCGGTGACTTCATCTTTTTTTGTCCCATAAATGCTTCGAAAAATCTTATTTTCAGATAATCTAATTCATTATCTCCTAGGGTCACAGACCACTTTAAATATCTATAAATTAATAATGAATTTATTAAAAAAAAATAAGTTGACCTGTGGCCAGGTCCGAACCGACCGACGGTTTGAAATAAATTAATTTCCAGCTACAGAAACAATTTCAAATAATTTTCATATATCTATTAATGTAATAAAAAACAGATATGGATATAACATAAATATTTTTAATTTTATTTTATTTATAATATACAGCTGAAGTAGCCGGCGTTACCCGAGGCTATGACGTCATGAAAGGCTGGGTGACGTCATATAATTTTAAATTAAGAAAAACATAATGAAGATGATTTTTCCCGAGGATAAAACCAATACATTCGTGGTGATATGTAAAAAAATCTCCTTATGTGAAATTTGGTGCGAAAATAACCCTTCCCTTCTTATCGTCGATCGCTAATACTACCACTTCCGGTTTCCGGATTTGCACCAAAAGTTGATCAATTCATCCCACTGATGCATTAAGTAAATATACCAAATTTCATCAAAATCGGTTGAGCCGTTCAGGCTGTACACATCTATACGGACGGACAGACGGACGGACAGACGGACGGACAGACGGACAGACGGACAGACATCATGCTAAAAATACTTTTTTCTGTTAAGAAAATGCATGATTCGTGGAGATATGTAAAAATCTCCACATGTGAAATTTGGTGTGAAAACAATATCTCCCTTACTATCGTCGGTCGGTAAAAAAACAAGTAAATTTCAAAAGTTCATCTCAAGAAGTGAATTTTGAATCCTAGTTTCGTCATTGCCATTCTAATATTCAACTAAACTCATTTCATCTTTATTTATCTTAAATTTAACTTTGATGAAAGAAATATTAATATTAAAATATAAATACATAGCGAATAAGATAAACTCAAATATGAAATAACCAAGGATCTCTGATCAATTCAATTATTTTTATTCATAAGTGCTCTTCTAAAAGCTTTTGTGTTATAGTGGTATTGGATGTATATATATGGGTATAATATAAAACAATAGAATTTTATCCTCGTTTAGAAAATGAAAAGCTTTTCAATCCATTATCTAAATAACGTAATTGATATTTAACTCATTTGGAATTTAATGCCTAGGGAAAGTAATTATATCGCCTTTGGTGTATTATAACATACATTTTATGACATATATAATAAACAGTACCTGGATGGAGCAGCTGCTTAGTACTCAAAAATACATCTCTCTCTCTTTCTATATATATATAAGTTTATATTTTATTTATCTATATCTCTACAAAGAATGTGTATTTACGTTGGTTAGAATGTACAATTTTTTTATTAATCTTTATGTTTCATAAAATAGAGAATTGAGATACCTATATTGTTCTAAGAGTATTACGTGTCAGTTGGGAATATATTCTCAGAATTAATTGGCTCAAACGATATTATGAATATCCTCCATTCTATTCTTATTTTACATGTATACATATACCCATGATTATATATTGTTTCTATCAAGATATTATATATATATATATATATATATATAAAACCCAGATAGTACATTTTTGTGCAAACCTTAACCGATGCCTTTTTCTACCTTTGTTCAGAGAACATATCTATACATATCCACAAATGATAAGAAAAATCAATTTTACTAATCCCAGTCAGTATCTGTGTGTCTTGTCTCATGTGACGTAATCAGATAACCTAAAAAATCTAAGGAAAGGCTTATTTTTATTTAATTAATCTTAACAATTTCTATTCTATTATTATTAAACAATCAAATATAATTTAATGATTAGTTTTTAAATTTATATAGGGTAATGTCGTTGGCCCCCCTTTAAGCTGTGTCAACTTAGGTTTGTAGAACATAGATACTGATTTTGATGAATAAAAAAAAATTTTTTTTTCATGACATTTTCAATAAGACCTTTAAAAAAACCCTAAAAAATACAGTTATTAGCCCCCTGTTATAGTTATTGGCCTAGGTATTCTATAGTGATTATACAACAATACAACAAACAATAACATAACCATAGTTAATAGCGCAATTTTTAAAATAAAAATCTCTTATTATTTGTGTTTTAGTGATAGGGGCCAATGACTGCCTAGGGACGAACGACTGTATACTTTACCCTATATATATATATATATATATATATATATTTCGTATAATAAAGTAACAAATAATTAATATTTTCTGTTTAATATCAAATTTTTTAATGGAATATTTTTCAATAAACAAATGTATTGGTTTGTTTAGTTATATATAAGAATAAGAAAAAACTCAAATATAAAGGCGCTTTATTATATTTATTGATATAAAATTGTTATGTAAATTATATTTATTATTTATTAATTTAAAAGAAATTTAAACTTATCATTAAAATATGTATTTAAAATGTTTAATCAATTAATTAGATTCCATTATATTTGTTTAAATTTTAGATAGTTACTATTCAAGGAATGTTTTAGAAAATATTTTCTTTCATTTTATCATATAATAGAATTTCAAGATAAAGACAATAAGTATTTTTTTGATTTATGTAGAGGTTATTTGATTGCCTGGGGTTGTGTCCAATATGAATTCAGAGCGTCCAAATAATATCAAAATTTGATTTAAATCCATTTGCTGTTTGATCGAAAGTATATATTTTTATATCCCTTTTCTTTATTTATCTATCTATCTATCTATATATATAGAAATAGAGATAGATAGATAAAGATAGGAATAAAAATATCGATAAAAATTAATTCTTAAAGTGATTCAAGTTTATTTATTTATAAAGATATTTCCCTTAAAATTTGCTGTACTTTTATATTGCATAGGCATTTAGTGACATATCTATTTAAATTTAAATTTATATGAGAAATAATAATTATTCGAATATAATGAAATAAATTATTAAACATTAAAATTGGTATTTGATGATGACATTAAAATATTTTAACTTATTTATTTATATTTTAGTATGATATTTTTATTTTACTTAAAAAAAATATTCCTTATTTTAAGTTGTTTAGTTACAAAAAACAAAAGAAACATAGAATATTTAAAAAACCTTAAAATGGCTATTCTTACTATCATAAAAGAAAACCTATTCTATGTATAAACCCTTTCTTTTTCTTTATATAAATTAATTTAATGGAAATGTGAACAAAATGAATGTATATATATACATATGTATATATATATATATGATATGTTATTTAATCACACAAAAGCGAAATATTATAATATTTTATATAATCATATTAATATAATCTAGTATAATCAGATTTCGAAATGGTGTTTGTTAACAAAATTCATAATAACAATAATAATCATAAAAGTATATCGATGATATTGTATTTCGATGGAGACATCAATTGGAATGAATAGATCAATCAAACTATAAATAAAAGGCAAAAACAAATTGTAAAGCAATGGTTAGGAAAAACAAAGGGAATGAAAAATCATCACGACTGAGTCATCTTTAATAACGCGATGTCGCCTCTCGACTCTCTTGAGAGAGGAGAGGAAAAATATGGCGCTTCACTTATTTAAATTATGTGTCATCTTCTCGTTTGCCCAGTCTTTCGCTCTTTTCTCTATTTATATTGAACATAAAATAAAAGTACAAATGCAACAATTCTAGAATAAGAGATATTTTTAATAGAAAAATCCAAAACAATATATATATATATATATATATATATATTATAATAATAATAAATGTATTCCTTAAGGCGATAAGGGAGAGAGAGGACAAAAAAAAACATGAAATTTTACAAAAGAATTGTACATAATGAGTTAAAAGTGGTGTAGGAACGTCCTAAAAGATCCCTGAGTTAGTGTATTAAAGGGGATGATGATATCTGATAGAAATTGTAGATTTTGAGCAGACAGACAAAAATAATGGTCATAAAAAAATGATCAATAATTAATTAAATAATTATCATGGAAGTGTTAAGTAAAAAGCAACATTTAAAAAAAAAATACAAGGAATAATGAGATGTTTTATAATTTAATTTAAAACTCTTCACCCTTCTTAACTTTAAAAAGTAATAATGTTTGTTTATAAAAGACAATATTTTATAATTTAAAACAAATAAAAAAATTATATAGATATATATGTTTATAATGTTAAATATTAGTTTAATTTTTTTTTTTATAATTATATATATATAAATGATGTTTTTACAAAATATAATTTTATTTTTTTGTTTGATGCCATATTATAACTAATATTCTATATTATTTACATCAATATTTATCTAAGTAATAGTGTTTTAATTTAACATAAGAATTGAATTTTTGTATACTATTATCAGTATTTATACATTAGGTTTAAATAATTTTAGTTATAATATAAATATTATTTTTTTCTTATTATCTACAAAGAGAATTGAAATAAAGCATGAAATTATTATATAAGTTTAAGATTTTATATTTTTTTGTTTATTTATTTTTTTTTAATTATAATTATGTCAGAAGAAAATGAGATCATTAATCAGATTTAATAAATTATTTTATTATTATTATTATTATTATTAAATTAATTGAGGTATTTAAAATTCAATTTTGAAGGATTTTTTATCAATTCATTTTTCAAATTGTTGAAATGTATATATTTTATTTAATATACATATATACATAATAATAAAAAGAAAAAATTATAAAAATTTTAAGTAAAAATTAAAAAATTAGCCCTATAATGTTGAATTTTTTTTTAAATTTTTAAAAATTCTTCAATTGTTGAATTTTTTTTTTAATTTTTAAAATTCTTCGATTGTATATGTATTGTATATATATATGTCTGTGATTATATATAAATATTTATTTTAACTAAAATTAAATTCATGCATTTAAAATTGAAAGAGCTGTTATATATGTAGGGATATGAATGGTAAAGAGGAAAAGTGGTGGGAGATATGATTTTTTTTTTTAATAGGAATGATTGGTGGATGGAATTGGGAATTGGTTAATTCGTGCATTGGTTAGTGAGTGAATGGCTTGCAGAAACGCCTACCAACAGGTGAGCGATGACGGGAGGGGTGTTTGGCTGTCAGTCGTCCAGGGTTTCCGACGATCACAACGAACACAATAAAAACAACCGTTCGGCGACGCGTTGTCGCCTGGACTGACGCCGCAGGCACCAACCCGGAGGCTTGCCGAGAACGAGCGTATGGAGTGACGGTGGTGGGGGGACGAGAAGAGGGGCGAGGGCGGACGGGGAGGCGGGAGACACGCGAGCGGGGGAGGGCACAGCTGGCTATGGCACGTGGAGCGTGGTTCGATTCTCTCGCTCACGTGTTCGCTGCCAATTGCATCTTCATTTGTTTCCCTGAAGAGCGAACGATTTTGCTCATGCTATTGAACAACAAGGGGTGGGGGTGGGAGTTGGTGGGGGATTGGGGGAAACGCCTTGATAATTGAACCTACCAATTACAAATGACAAGAGGAGAGGGGATGAGCCAGTTATACGGGCTTTAATCACACTCTATTCTCATTCATACTCATTAAACACAAATTTAAAATGGATAATATTATATTTAAATTAAATTTAATTAATTAAATTATAAATTATATGAAATTAATAAATAATATTTATTAAACCAGCGCTGGCTCTTTGTTGATGGCACCACGTTACGTCCTGGTGCGTGATTGCCAGTAAACGTGTTAAAAAATTAATTCTGGTACTTTCAGCGATTCAATCAAGATGAAATTCTATATATAGCAGTTTTATACAATTTTTAATCATGTGAAAAACTAGCAAACATATATGTTTATTTTTACGGTCACTTTAGAGGAAAAACAACCAAAACGTGGGAGGTAATGACCCTCTTCCGGTTGAGCTACATTTCTCAAAAGTTGATAGAAAACTACGAATTTTGAATAATGCCCGTGTACCAAATTTCATTATTCTACCTCAAACCGTTTTTGCGTAATCTTGTCTACATACATACACACACACACACATTTTTCTCAACTTTATTGAAAATGATTCAGGAACCTTCAAAATGTATAAAAACATCAAAATCTCGACATCGAAAATTTTCGTGATCGCAATACTATATCTGACAAGTTAGTAAAAATGAGCATTTACCCAGTTTTTGGTAGTTTTTAACAGTGAATGACCCTTAAAGATCCAGAAGTTCACAATGAATCTGAAATGATCATAACTTGCCCAGAATTCAAAGATTATCATTTTAACACTGAAAAATTGTCCTCTCTTACTTCTCTGGCAAGGAGGGAATATATATATTGAAATATCACACCAAGAAAAGAATAGGAAATTTTCGGGTTCAGGTCATTTCCAGATTGAAGTCACCGACACTCCTTTTTCTTCCAATTCTGGTCAATTTTTTTCCAAGAATGACTTTTTTTGAGGAGATCGAAATTATATTTCTTCATGAGAATTCTTCATTATATGACAACAAACGTGCAGAAATAAATTTATAATGTTTTTCAGTTTTTGCAGTACAGGAAAATGAGAATAAATTATTTTTTTCTCAAAATAAGCTGCAAACAAAATATTGAAACATAATTAAAAGAATAACCTATACATACGTGCAGATTTCAATCAAGTCAACCGAAAAAAAGACGATGTGAACTGATAGTACTCTAATTCATCTTATGAATATTGATAAAAACTTCTTATAAACTTACCAGTTTTCAGTTTTTATTTTCTTATTCTTGAAATGCTTCAATAATCTTGAAAGGTAGTCGACCATGTCTCTTGTTTGATTTTATGGCACACAAAATGCCAAAAATATATTAGACCTTTATATAGACCTCTATATGAAGATAAACCATACTCTATAGTACAAAATAGGTAGGAATTTAACAAAAATTGATTTTTAATACCATTATTCTAAGATTAAAGAGTACATTGATTAAAATTTAAATATTACATATTATAACGAAGATAAATGTTTGTTGTTTATATTTCAAACCATTTGTTCACTTTGTTGATTTTAAATTGATGTATCCAACGATAATTTTCATTGTCCTTCTCTCATATCGTCTTTTGGTCTTGTCTGCATTATAATAATAATAATAATAATTATTATTATTATTAATATTAATATTATTTTATATGATATGTAGGTTTATAATTTTTTTTTTAAAAACGATTTATTTCTTTAATTGATATTCATTTAAAATAATAAATAATAAGAAAAGAATAGCTATTTCTATTAAAATATTCAATAAATCTAATAATAATTTCGTTAAATTAATGAAAATGAGAAATTTTACAATAAATTAAATAGGTTAAATGATTTTTAATTTTTAAAAATAAAAATAAAAAGGTATATTATATTTTGATAATTTAATGTGAAAATTTTTATAAAAAATGTGAATATTTTTGTATACATTGTAAAAAATAAATTATATTATTCTAATATTATGATTATTTGATATATATCTAGATTAGAAAACCAAAGAATTGACCGACTGAAATATATATTTCGGTAATAATTTAATGGTTTTTTTCCATAAAGTAGGAAATCCATGGATTTCATGTATGATTGTGAAAAATGTCGTAAGTGATCCATTAAAATATAAAAAGGTTAAAACCATTATCTAATTTATTAATATATTTTTTGAATAAATAATATTATATGTAAATGTTATTTAGATGATATTTCTTTTAAATCAACACAGATTAATGGAAAGGAGAGTACAATAAATAAATTAAAAAACAAATATTGTAGAAAGAATGATAATTTGATAAATAAAACAATGTGTTAAATAACAAGTGAATTAAAATGAATTACGATTTCTTTTTGGAAAATAAAATTTGAAAATAAAATTCAGCTCTTTTTGATGAAAAATGCTATGCCCATTAATAAGAATAATGTTAATATTTTTGAATTCATTGTAAAAAATAAATTAAATACGTTAAAAAAAATAAAAAGCTCTAAATTAATGATAAAAAACATGATATAAAATACTAAAAAAATTAAATTCTGTTTTTTATTACACATTGATAAAATTTTATAGCATACACTTTTTGTAGAAAAGCAGAAATATCAAATATATTAATAATAAATAAAAAATAATTTAAAAAATATTATTAAATATTTTATTAAATTAATTAAAACAAGAACTTTTAGAAGAAATTAAATTAATTTAATTAATTAAAATAATATTTGAATACTAGAAATTAAAATAAAAATAGAAATTTTATAATAATTCTTGGTGTGAATTTCTTGAATTATAATTTTATATTCATTGTCGAGCATGCTGACTGAGGTGGCGGCGGTTTTGAATGAACATTACGGAGCATTATATGAATTTTTAAAAAATAATTTCTGGGGGATTGATTAGATATTGAAATAATATATAGTCTATGTTCAAATACAAGTATATTGGAATATTGTGATGAAATTTTGAGACATTATTGTCTCACAATTTCCCGCATACACAAAAATACAGACACACATTAAAAATTATACTCACTTCTAGTTTGTTCATCAAATTTTTAAATTCTGTCCAATGTGTAGAATAAAACCTTATATCTATATATTCATTTTCATGTACTAGAGAATCGCATAATTTAGACTATCTTAGCTGATTTTTAAAAATTTATATTTCTATACTCGATTTTATTAATAAAATATAGAATATATAAATTCTTTTAACCAGTACTAAAAATGATTTAGTAATCATTAAATGCATATGTAATTAAATTTTTCTTATAAAATTGTTATATTTTTATAGGTTTTTCAAGTGATTAATAAATTAATAGGGAAATTATTATTTACTTTTTAATTACACAATAATATTTACTTTTATAATTATTATCTTCTCTTAATTTAATATATATATATATATATTTATTTTAATAAAAAAAAATTAAGACATCCCCAGGCATTTGGATAGACAAACTTTCACATCTTCTATGCAGGTTTCTGTGAGAAAGGCGCAGTACCGCTTACTGATGTTTTCTTTTTTTTTCTGTCATTGTACGTATTATTATCAATATTCAAAAGTAAATACCAAAAAACCAAAATTTAAAAAGGACAAAAGAGAGAAACCAAAAGAAGATGAAAAAGGAGAGGTGTAGAACTGGAGGTTGTCGATAAAAATAAATATTTTGGTGTATGTTTCAATAATTAGGCAACAACTAAACAATAAAATCGGTCTTGAAAAATAGTGCAAAACAACTATGACCTTTAAAAAGGTCGGCCTGACAGATTTTATCATGAAGATGAAACTTTTTGACATTATAATTACACTTGCGAGAAGAAGTTATTTAACCGATAACACCAATAAGGACCAACATATAAGAACATCTTCTTAAGGTGCCGTCTCCCTTTCAGAGTTTGGCTATCATCATGACTAGGATAGCCTTAGAAGCTGCCCAGCCATGATGATTTTTCTTGGGAATGTTAATGCGGTGGTTTCCCGTTGCCTTCAGCATGTATACAACCAGGAAGTGAAAGCTCCTGGAGCCGGAGGCAGATGATGTTAAATTGAATTTGTTTAGAAAAATTTGTTCTTAGTTGGAATCGAATGCCGACTTCTTGTGTAGAAAATTGCTACACTACACTCTCGGCTAGCAGCCTACTACCAACATATAAGAACATGGACAAGTCTATTTTTCTGTAAAAATAATGTATATACATATGTATAGCCTAAACCACTGTTAAGGGCATGGAATAAAATAAATTAAAATTAAAAAAATTAGATTTGTGTGAACAGTATATGAAAAAAGTCAAAAGGCGTCCTTTCCTATTTAAAAAAGGACTATCCTTTCCAAAAAAAGGTCAGATGAAGAACCCTATGTGAAGTATAAGGATTTACTTTGCTTTTTTTTAATTAAAATAAAAAATAAAATTGCGTTGATATTATAAGATTTATCTGACTTGTAAATTAATAAAAGGCTAAAAATTGCCTCTCTTAAAAAAAATACCAATCTTCTGTTACCGATGCCTATTTATTTATTTATGTCGTGGTATTCCTTTAAAACGTACACTTTTTTAATGTAAAAAAGCAATTCAGATTTGTTAAAAGATTTCCGATACATTTTTAAATTTTATATAAAATAACTCATTAATTGAAGATATATTAAAATGTGAAATATAAAATGAATATTAAAAAAAAATATTTACTTTATATTTTATTAAAATAAGAAAAAACATAAACAATAGCCTATATACTTACAAAAAACACTTATCAATTTTATATCAAAAATAAATGTATAATAATAAATCTTTATAACAAAAGAATGCTTTGAAAATAGCGTATTAACTATTTAGATCAAAATATAGGAATATGAATATTATTATTAATATTAATAAATCTAATAATTCAAAAAAAAAACAAATATTTATTTTTAATATATTATAATCCTTTACAATTTATATTTTTCATTTTTCCAAATTAATGTGAATATAAGACCTATGCGTATTTGTTAAATTATAATATAAAACATGTATATAATTATGCAATTAATATACGAGGACAATTCACAAAGTAGGTTACGTTTTTGAATTAAGACAAAACTAGTACAGTAAAATGTTTTTTATTATATACTGTCGTATATAAAATATAAGGGGGTTGGTATTTTATGAGAAAATTTGGGTTTAAAATAAGTTTAATTAATTGGTAGCACTCTGGATTGAATTTTGCATACTTAAAAGGGTTATTGAATCCGCGTAGGTTGATCTGGGAAATTATAAGATTGAATAGGTTCAATTAAAAATGCTATATATATAAAATTATAACTAAAATTATTTATTTAATAAAACTAGGAGAATTTAATTTACAAAATAGATAATAATGAAATTAATATAAAATAGAACATATTGAAAGGTACCGTAAAAATAGAAATATAAATTAAAAGAAATTTAATTTATATTTTAGCAATTGCAATTATAATTAATTATTAATTATGAAAGTGTTATCACTTAGCATGAAAGAAAGGAATGGAGAGTTCATTGGAGACTTGAGTCCTGATTGTCTTCCTGCGGATTTAACTGGAACATCTATTGTGCAGCAACATTTCTCAAAAAGGGGTTGTGTATGATGTCCTTCCTGCAGGGATATGTCTGTCTCCCTCCAATGCCTGATCAAGACTAACTCAAATATCATTTTCACCAATAATGAACCCTTTCCCCCACTTTGAACACATGGATGGGTCCCTGTACATGTGCGGACAACATGTCCCATGACCAAACGTCCTTTTCTTTAATTTAGCACGTGTTCAAAAATGAAAGTTCTCGCTTTCGCACCCTTATATACATAAAAAATGTATTTTTTAGGATTATATATTACAATACATTTGAAAGAGCAAGTAAAATATTAATATATTTTTCTACATAATCGCCAAAAAAGTTGATATCGTAGAGATGAACAAGCTTCGAAATTCCTTCCTCATAGAAATCCGCCGCCTGAGTGTGGTGCCAACAAAGTTCGGTTATGGTGAAACGACGATTTCCTCTAATTTTTTCATTGATCTTTTCCACCAGGTCATTTTTTTTCATCGTCGTTTGACCATAACCGAACTTTCCTCTTTCAAACATTTTCCTGGACTAGTTTTGTCTTAATTCAAAAACGTAACCTACTTTATGAATTGCCCTCGTATACTTATAAAAAAATAATTGAATTTCGTTATTTAAATTTTATATTTTTATTATATGATAGGAAGAAAACTTTTAGTTTAAAGAAAAAGAATAAACAAAATGATATGTTTAGTTCCACCAATAATAAAAATACAGATAATGGCCCAGATCCCTAAATGATATATAGCAAACAGAATAGTTAAAATATATAATGGGCGCTCCGTGTAAAAATGAGTCAAATCTTTGAAAAATTTATTTAAATATAATCATATGTGTTTAAGATATTTTTTATAAAAATAAATCTATAATAAAACAAAAGCATTTATACTCCATTATGTACATTTTTTGTTTGAATTATTTTATCTTAATTTATAAATATGAGTTTATGTTAGTATTTTTATTATAAGTAAATTATTATTTGTTTTATTATTTATTATAATATATATCAAATTAATTCACAGCTAAATACCGTATTTACCTTCCAATCAATTTTGAATTTAAAGAATCAAAAATATATTTAATTAGTAGACTGTGAATATTAACTCATTTTTAATTATATTATTTTTTATATACATATGATTTATGAGGTATAACTTAAATGAATATAGGAGGGAGTGAAAGTGGTTGTCTAATTAAAATTTAAATATAAATAACTCCATCAATAATTTATTAATTTTATATATCAATTAAATTGCTTCAGGAATTCCCAACACATAAAATATTTAATCAAAACATTAGACTATGAATTATATATAATCGATTAAGGGCTATTATATAAGATTACACTAAGATGATAAGCTCGATTTTGAGTTAATAAATAAATATTTGCCACTTTCATTCCACCTTACACTTTCGAAACAAATCAAATATTATCATAATTATTATTTATTCATAATACATTAGAGAATAGTTATTTATTAATGTCTACATAATCATAAAATAGGTCAGATAAATAAAATAATAGAAAAATAATCAGATGTAAAATTTTTTTATTGAATTATTAAAGTAGGATTGTGAATATAAAATGACAATGTCCAAGAGTAATAATATAGTGGCTAAGGATTTAAGTGAAGAAGCCTATTAATCCAGCATGAAATTAGAAAGGTGTGGGAGTGCAAGAGAGAGTTCGATTCTTAATTAAAAGCATGGAGTTTAGGTTCGATATCCATTAGGTAGAGAGAGAAGAGAGATAGAGATAGAAATGGATGTATTTAAAGTACAATAAATGGTCTGGTTCTCTTTGAAACCACAAAAGCATTTACGGGTAGCATTTTTATGAAGGGAGAGTTGCATCCGACCACCTTGAGCGATGTACAATTAAATGGACCCAAAAGGAAGAAATGGGTGACATTTAACAACTTGAGGGAAATTACGATCGATAGAAAAAACCGATACATGCTGCTTTCCTAATTCAACAGCCTTTTAGGATTTATTCGTTAAAAAATAAAGTACATATATAATTATAATAATAAATAAATCGATTCTCTATTATATGATATTTATTTTTTAACTAGTGAAACTTTTTATTTTATTATTTATAATTAAAATTATTATATAATTATTATAAAATTAACATTTGAATATTATTTATTATTATTATTATTATTATTATTTGAAATTAAATTTTAAACCATTTTACTATCTCGCTAGAGAGAGTATTGCGATCACGAAAATTTTCGATGTCGAGATTTTGATGTTTTTATACGTTTTGAAGGTCCCTGAGTCATTTTCACTAACAAGGTAACTTGTAAGGTTGAGAAAAATGTCTCTGTGTGTGTATATGTGTATGTAGACAAGATTACGAAAAAACGGTTTGAGCTAGAATCATGAAATTTGGTATAGGCAGTGGCGCAACCAGGGGGGGGTTTTGGGGGTTAAAACCCCCCCCAGGATTGAAAAAAATATAAATTGCTGTATATTATGTACTATATTACAAATAGAAAAGAAAAAAAAATAATTCTTAAAGTATAACTTAGTGTATAATAAGTAAGTTTTTATTTTAAACAAATTTCAACACAAAAAAAAATTGCTTATTTTTTCGTACAGAATTAAATATAAGAAATAAAATTTTTTTTTATTATTTCTCCTAAATCATAAAAAACAAAAGACTTAATATAAGATTACTAGATGATTGTGAAATTTTCCAATTTGACTATTATTTAAATATAAAATAAATAAAAATATTACTCAAATTCTAAATATTTTTTATTAATAATACATTAATTGCTAATTTCATAAAAATTATGAAGCGAAGACAAATATTTTCAAAATGGAAACGGGTAAAAATCCCTAAAGGAAAAAATCCATAAAAGTCAAAAATCCCTAAAACCGAAAATCCCCACAAAAGCGAAAACCCCTAAATAAAAATATCGCTGACTGAAAAAGTCCCTAAAAACAATTTTTTTCATTTTTGTATTAATTTTAATTGTGACTCAGAAAATTAAATCACAAGGTGAGCATGACACCCAGTTGCCTGAGACACGACCTCCCAAGGAGGTAATCGGGCCTGGACCGAAAGTAGGGAAAAATAGGTCAAAAAATACATACATAGGGCCCACACACGTGATTTTTCCAAAAAAATTCGTATGTAAAATAAAGGGAATTTACTCAAATTCCGTTTATTATCATACGTTTTAATAGCTTAATGATTCCAAATACAAAATACACCATTTGCACCGTATATTTCACCAGGGAATATATAACGAAATTTACTATCATCAGAGGTTGTCTTTTTCATTTTGCTCAATGCATTTATAGAAACATCAAATCAATGCCAGAAGTTTTGAAGCTCTATAATGATATAGATTAATAGATAATCCTGACTACTCCACTCATTTACGAACTCTTGCAGCTTTGGTTTTGGTTCCACCATCAAAAGTCATTGTAGCCTACCAAGCATTATCTGGACGACCAACAGGGTAAAACTGATCTTTTTTCTTACTTCGAGCGCACTTGGCTAGGTGAACAATTTTTGGCTGGCTTTTATGACCCCGAATTCGACATTGGAACATTGGAACATCTCCGATGCCACTTTGATGGGTTTGCCTCGAACAAACAATGCATTGGAAGGTTACAACAATGCTCTTCGTTCACGCTTAGGAGGTTACAAGACATCAGTATGGAACCTGATTAAGCAAATCCATATTGAGCATAACCTTATCTCTTTGGAAATCTGTCGTGAAGTTCGTGGTAAGAAGCCTGGTTCACCAAGGAAACGATTCAGCGACTCGCATGATAAGCTTCTGACTATAATGAAGGCAAACCATGAAAAATGGGACGCTAAAAAACCAGATGGAACAGATGGGATGACACCAACTACCTCATTTAAGTCTCTTCGGCTATTCATTATTAAATAAGTAAAAAAAATTAGGGAAATTTTTTATTTAGGGATTTTTTCTTAGGGATTTTTACATGATTTCTTTCAAAATATCCTGCCACTACGGGCGGACGAAAAGCTTTCGAAATCTCTAAGTAGTTTTTTATAAATAACTCCTTTATTATTAAGTTTAGGTAAAAATGAATATAATGAAACTTTTAGTAAATTCGATTCCCTATAAATTTAATACGATAGTATGATAATTCTCATAAAAATCGGTATTTATTGAGAAAATCAATAAAATGTGCTTTGACACCTCTTTAAACTACCCTTACTTATGGTCCGATCTTGTCCAAAAACAATCCAATCCCCGTCCATCATTCCCAAAAAAAAACATCTAAATATCAAATTTCAAGACAATATCTCATTTTGTTTAGACGTAATCTCGGTAACAAGCCGGTTCAAAAATTTTTTTTTGCAGTTTTGGATTCAGAACCGTTTGAAAAGTGGAATTCTCGAAGAATCTCGGAGCAAAAATGTTCAAAATTTTCCGATCATCGTATAAGCTATCCTTATTTCATGAGGAAAGCTAAAATGATTTACTTATAGCTGGAAAAAAATATTTTCTTTCTAAAACTGTGAATACGAGTAAATAAAATACAAAATTAAATTTTATTGCCAGATTTTGTAAAATCAGTGTTTCATTTACAAAACTTTTTTAAATATTTAATATAAAAAAAAAATCTTAATGAAAATTTGTCTTTGAGAGAGCCCGGGGGGGGGGGGGGCGCCATAGGAAGGTGGAGCGGCTAGTCAAAACCCCCCCCCCAGGATCAAATCCTGGTTGCGCCACTGGTATAGGGGTATTATTCAAAATTCGAAGTTTTGAGAAATGTAGCTCAATTGGATGAGGGTCATTACCTACAATGTTTTGATTTTTTTCTTCTAAACTGACCGTCAAAATTTAGATATATGTTTGATAGTTTTTCACATGATTAAATATTGCATAAAACTGCTATAAATATATTTATTTTAGTTTATAATTTAAATATAATATATGTTGTTTAATCCAATTCAAACTGCGAGATTGTCGAGTGGAGACACTCCAGATGTTTTATTTTTAGATACCATAAAAAATATATTATCATTCAAAATATATAAAGTAACAAAGTTTTTTCAGGGAAAATTGAAATATGATTTTAAAAATTCTATAAACCACACGGAAATATATGAGAGGTTCGGAAAATTCTAAAGATTTGTTCTCATACTAACAAAAGAATAAAAAACTGATTCTATAATAATTTTTAAATTTATTGGGATCTTATTGATTTTTTTTTAAGAACCGTAGTTGTGCAGAAATGTCTGATGTTGTAATCTACTCAAATACGTTTATATAGAGCAGAAAATATCTTTTTGAAGTTTTACATAGGTACAAAGGTGAAGTTGTAAGTTTACTCTGTCTTGAAATGTCTAATAATGAAGCAAAAAATGTGGATATAATATCACAATTTATTAAACGTTCAGCAGTCCGTTAAAATACTTTAGCTTTTAAGCTATAAATGCATTGAATATATTAAATTATCTTTTTGATATAATATAATTTATGTGCTAACTTTTAGAAATATTTAGTAAATTTTCACCTTTTTAAGCCCACACATGAATATCCTTCTTTATGGAGCCCTTAAATTTACTAAATAAGAAAATTTATTAAAGAAATTACAAAAAGAAACTTTTAAAATTAAATTTTTTAATTTAAAAATTAGAAAATTTAATCAATTTCAAATCTTAAACTTATTTTTATTACTTATTTTTTCTTACAAATTGCATTGAAAGATAAGATAATACAAATAAATTGTTTAAATAAATAATACAAAATCAAATGACAAGTGTAACTAGAGAAAAATCCTTATTTTTTCTATTCTTTGAGATTATATCATTAATTATAGCATTAGACAAATTATTTTTTTTAATTAAAGTATAAATAAGAAATAAATATTTATATTTATATATTATAATATAATAAGGCGCCATTGGGTGTGTGGGTAGCGAACCTGCCTCACATTCACATGGTCCCGGGTTCAAGTCGCGGGCCTGGCAAGGGAATTTCCCTAGCTGGGGTCTTTGGGACGGAGTCAACCCAGCCTCCGGGAACAACATTGGGGAAAAGCTACTTGAGAGCACCTCCGATCAAGAAAATCAAGGTAAAGGTTGAGAGGACCCGTTCTACTGACACCTCATTGATATAACCGGCTTGATAGGCGTTGTCCTTGCGTAGGACGTACAAAGTCAGAGGTTTTATAATATAATACATATATATATTTATTTATATATACCATATATATTTATCTTGATAAAACAAAATTTTTAATTGAAATTAAAAGAATATACTTACTTATATATTAAAAATCAATTAATTATTTGTATATATCCTTTTAATTATATTAAGCCTAAAATGAAGCCATATTTTAAATTATATTTAATTTTGTTTTGCCATTAACTTCATTGGAAAGTCTAATTTTGTGTTTGTTTAAAGGCTTTCATTGCTGCTGGATTCAGTTTTTTCACCCTTAATGGCATCTAAATAAACAATTTTTGGAATCTTAAACCTTTATTACTACTACCTTTTTTTAATTATATAAAAAACTTAATATATAATAGCTATCCCAATAAGAAAAAATAATAAAATTAATATATATATATATATATATATATATTCAAAATTAATTAAATTGCCAAAATAATAATTAAGAAATCTTTTAAAATTTGTACTTATATATATATATAGAAATAATTTGATATAAAATTCATCAAAGCTGTGGTGTAATTGAAAACAGAAAATTAACATCCACTTCCTAGACGAAAATTAACCTATCCACTACCTCTACTATACATCCTCAACTCTCATTCTTCAACCCTTAAAGATAAGCTTAAAACTGTTTCATTCTCATAGTTAATTTGATAAAACAAAGCTCTCTTTTAAGTATAGTATTTTAATTTAAATTAGGAATAAAATAATAATAATGAAATGTTTTCTTTGAAACTAAAGTACAGTAAAAAACATAAGAAATGTCCCACATTAGAAAATGATAGACAAATATATTTAAAGTGTAAATCGTGGTTAAAAAGAAAGAATAAATGGTATAAAAACAAAAAAATGTTTGTTTTCAACAAGCAAAATTATATATAGGTTTACTTGTATTTGTACTCCTTTATATTTTCCAAATGATACTTCAATAATTGAAGTGAGATGTTTGCTCATTAAAACTTAGTATAATGGCCTAAAGTAGATTTACATAAACGAAAAATATCATAATTGCGAGTAAATAATACCTAAACTTTTGAAATTTGATTATTTTGTAAGAATAATTTATCATTGTTTTTATTACTATTTTATATATATTTTAACTGTCAGAATTTTATATTTATTCTTTGGTATTATAATACATATTATAATATTATAATAACATATATTTTTTAATAACATATATTTTTAGGCTAAGACCTTTAAGAGATTTGATAAATGCTTGTTGCTTTCTAAGGGTTTAGATCTATTATATATAAATATATATTTATTAAAAAGTTATTTTTAATACCAAATATTTTACATGAAATATAAGGTATTAATTATAAATAAGATTATTTTTGTAAAATTGGACAATATAAATCTCTTCTCAAAACTATTTAGTGAAGCTGTTTTAATTTTCAATATAGAATTCACCTCTCCATCACATAACCTATATCTTTCTCTTCTACCTTCATCTATATAATACTTTTACAAAAAAAAAATTGTTATTGTATGTGGGCAGATCAATCTAAAAATTGGATATAAAAAACATGTTCTATATTCTTCACTCGACTATCTTGAAATTTGAATTGGATTAAATAACATATATTATAATTAAATTATATTTAATTAATTAATAAGTAATAATAATAATGTTTGGCTATTTGTTGATGGCACCACGTCACGTGTTGGCGCGTGATTTGCAATGTTAAAAAATTAATTCTTGTACCTAAATGCAATTAAATCAAGCTGAAATTCTATATCAAGCAGTTTTATACAATTTTTAATCATGTGAAAAATTATCAAGTATATATCTTTATTTTTACGGTCACTTTAGAGGAAAAAAAATCAAAACGTTGTAGGTAATGAGCCTCTTCCGGTTGAGCTACATTTCTCAAAAGTTGATAGAAAACTACGAATTTTGAATAATGCCCGTATACCAAATTTCATTATTCTATATAGCTCAAACCGTTTTTGCGTAATCTTGTCTACATACTCTCATACATATACATATATATATATACAAACATAGACATTTTTTTCAACCTTATTAGTGAAAATGACTCAGGGACCTTCAAAACTTATAAAAACATCAAAATCTCGACATGGAAAATTTTCATGATCGTATCTGGCGAGATAGTAAAAATTAAATTATTAAAAAATATTATTAAGGCACCTTCATATTTTATATTTTACTTATTTATCTGTATAAAAAGAAAAGGATCCACTTAAAAATTGAAACTTTCATATCTTGAATATAATTGTCCCAAAAAATGTGCTTTTATTTATAAATTAACTTTTAGATTTTATTTTCAGAAGTCTATCAAAAAATTGACATATTTTAGAAAATATATGAAAATAAAAATGATTTCCAAAAAAATGTTAAAAAAATATAAAATTTTAATGTGAATATTTTTAAATCATTATATATATTATATATAAATATATATTCTTAATAAAATATTTTTATCGTTACGAGAAAAACCATTTGATTTATAGTCTAAGTGGGAAATAAAATCAAAATTCCTTTAGGCTACTATAAAAGTTGTAGATTGAATTTATGAAAAATGACTTATCAATAAAAGAAAACTCTTCTAGATGGAGAGTAGGCCTTCAGTGAAACTGAAAAGTTTTCCAATCATATATAACAAAAATATAAAGTCAAACAATTCTTATCAAGATAAAACTTCTCTCAATTTTGAAACAGGCTATCATCAAGTTACTATCTTAAAATATTTTCAAAAATAGAATATATTATAAGAATAATTTTAAGAGAAAAAGAAACTAAGTAAATTTAATTTAGTTCTAAATAGTGTAGCAGGAAAATTCGATATAAAAGTAATTCTCACAATATGGAAAGTTTTATATAAAAATATTTGAACACACTTTTTTCATAAACTCACAAAGCAAAGATTTCAATAAAAAAAAATCAAAAAATTATGATAAAATATCTAAATATAGATTTAAGTTCCTGGTAACCCATCCTAATACTATCTTCTCCCAATTCCTTTTTATCTAAATTTAAGTGATCTCTAGACTACCAATTAATCCATTTGAAGTTTATATCGCGCCCATCCAAAAATGCCGCTTGATTTTACAATAGTTTGTAACTACATGTATCTTTTTTTAGTTCATTGGTAAATACTTCGAATTTTCAAAATTAACTTCAAAAATTTAATAAGATAGGGCCAATAGTGTTTTATAGATTTTAATATTCATACTCTTTATTTTTATAAAATAAGTCAATTTATCGCTTAATAATAACAGTTAAATTCTTATTGAATATTATCATTCTAAATATTTGAACTTTTCTGTAAATTAGTTTTACTTATTTTAATAAATACAATTAAGGAAAATTAATAAATATAATATTTTTCTGAATATGAGTAGAAAATTTAGTTGATATTTTATAAAAAGAAAATTTAGCCATATTTTGAACAAATTTTCAAGTAATATCTAAGATTTAATATTAGGAATAAAACAAAATCCAAAAGGCAAAATTAATGTGATTTATTATGTAATTTAATAAGGGAAAGTAAATTAATTTTTTATATTATTAAAATAACTAGAAATTAAATATTTATCCGTAATTATCTTATAATATTCAATAGTTTGCCTTTCACAAACAAAATATAGTAAGTAGCACAAATATTCCTTAATTCTAAGCCAAAGGATAAATTTAAAAAAAAGTTTATCATATGAAGGAACAATTTCAAGTAAATAATTAAGGGATAAAAAACGACGGATATATATATAGGGGGTCCCAAAATGAAAGAGCAGATTTCAATTTCGTATTACAGACAAACTTTACGCATGTCATTGGATAGAGAAAGGTTCAAAGTTTCGAGAGAGCAGCGCTGTTAATTGTTTATAGCAACATGGCGACTACACCACAAGAAAAGTCATTTTGTGTTGAAATTCGCGAGATCTCAATCCATTATTCAAGTGCAACGTGCGTTTCGTAGTTGATTCAAAAAACAGCCGCCTCAGCACAAGCAGATTTATGATTGGTATACACAATTTGTGGAAGTTGGTTGTGTATACAAACCTTCCTTCATCCAATGGCATGCGCTATATGTTTCTATCTTTCATAGTTTGTCTGTAATACGAAATTGAAATCTGCCTTTTCATTTTGGGACACCCTGTATATATATATATTAAAAAAATAGTATCAATAAAAAAAATAAACATAAATTGTAACTAAATATTTTGATTAATCAATTTTTTTTTTTTTTAAATAAAATATTTAAATAATAATAAAATATAATACAAATAAATGAATTATCAAAAGCTATATTATTCTATACATTATTTGATAATTCAAAGATACTATTATTTAAAAAAGAGATTTTAGATTTTTTCTAGTATTCTATGATTAGACTTGATAATTTAGTTATTCTTGAACATTTACTAGTTAATAATTTAAAAGAAGTTTAGTATATAATTGAATTGTTTAATATACATTAATTTAGTTTTCCTCGTGCTTTGGTTGGAAGGGAAGGAGAGGAGGTTATATACAAAAATACCTATATTTTCTAAAAACGATGGTACTACAAAACGATTCCAACTCAACCAACGCTCGGACGATATGATCTTGTATCTGAGAGAAAATTGGCTTTCAAACATCAGAGAAACCCGTTCTGACATCTCCCCCGGGACATTGATGAACTCAAGACCCCAAATAACAGATGAAGTTAATAGTATTCGCCCTGATATGACATGTCAAGTGATAAACAATTTCAGAAAATGGGTCCGCCAGTTCTTTACCAATAGAGATTCCCACTTGACCGACATCATATTTAAAACCTATTGAATATATATTTCATAAAAACCTTACTTATAATAAAAATTCCTAGTTTGTTTAATATAGGTGTATATATATAATTCATAGAGTATTATATTCTAATAAATTGCTGAATAATCTCTCTCTCAATGCGATAGCCACATAGGATGCTTAAATTATTAATATATAGTGAATTGATGTTATATCTCTTCAATTCAAATTAGAGCCTCGAGTCCTCCTCCCCTATTCAACCATTGTACTACTCACTCCGATTAAACAGGGCATTTCAATTATACACCTCACTCAAAAGCTTTCAAGAAAAGCCCATCCTATTTTCTAAAATAATCGCTTTTTATTCAGACGAAAAGTTTTTAAGTATTATATTATCATTAAATAAATAAAAGATAGGAACTTTGAATCGAAAAATTCAATGAGTTGAGAAATTTTTGTTCAGGTATTAAAAAGATCAATTGACTTTTTATCTGTTTGTTGTCTGATACAAAGAACACACAGAATATTTATTATTTTTTATTTCTAGCATATTCATATTAATTTTAGGTATATTGAATGATGTATTTATAAAAATGAATTTATATGTTTATATTTGAGATGTGGTACAAAATTAATGATAGTAAGCAGTAAAGTTTTATAAAGATATTCTTTAATATTCATTTTAGAGTAGTAGCATAATTTGATTTTGAAATTCGCAAGAGAAGTCAAAAAAAGGTAGATGAGATAATTATTTCTGTTTATAAGAAATTAGTAAATTATGATAATTTTAATAGAATGCAATCGTTAAATGTTACAAGTGCGAGTGCTGGACGCCCCTTTTATATAGGCAACTGAAAACATTTTATTTCCATATGTTATCTTAAATAATTAAAGAACCTGGTTCAGATTGAAAAATTAAAATTGAAGAGATAACATCACCCGCCGCTCGGTCATTGAAAAAATGGATTCCTTATTACCGGATTTTGCTGGTAATACTAATAACTGATTCACAGAGTCACCTTTCAAATAATTTAAAAGAACTTAAAATTATAATAAAACATATACTCCTTAAACGTGTGTATTAATGCAGTGAAAGACTGTATGGCCTGGTTATATAAAATTTATTATATTTTCGTAAGGTTTAGTATAGTTTTATAACGTTAATCATGTTAATTTTATTTTTATAAATTGTATCAAGTCTCTCTAACTTTAGATTTTCTCAAATTTCATTATAATTAAAATTATTCAATAAAAATCAAGCAATGAAAATAAAATATCAAAATGAACTAATTAAGAAATATTATACTGTATTATAACATATACAATACTTACGAACTACAGGTAGAGGAAATATTAGGAGGATTTCAATGCGGGTTCAGGCCAAATCGATCAATATTAATTAAGATATTTTCATTATGACAGATATTAGAAAAAATACCGCGAATTCAATATTTCTGTTCACTAATTATTTATAGACTTTAGTAAAACATATATATTAGGTTACCCAGACGACTTAAATATAATAGGAGATTCCGGAATTTCAATTACAGATAGCGAGGGATAATTAATGCAGGTAGGAAAAGAGATGGGGTTTGAAACTAATAATGATAAGAAAAAATATTTAGAAACAAAGAGGAACAGTATTAACATACAAAATCTTAATATACAAAATGTAGAATTTGAATATGTAGAAAAATTGAATGTAATCACGAAGGATAATAATATTTGAGAAGAATTTAAATCGAGGTTGCAATCGGGAAACGCCTGTTATCATGCAGTAGAGACAAAATTATTATCAAAGGGGATAAAAATTAAAATATATAACAAACAATTATTTTGCCTGTTGTATTATATGGGTGTGAGGTATGGTCTATGAGATTAGATTCAGAATATTTATAGAATAGAATTCTTCCCAGCATTTATCAACCAAAGAAAGATGAGGACACCGGGGAATGGCGGAGACTGCATAACGAGGAATTTCATGGCCTCTATGCATCTCCAGAAATAGTTAGGGTTATAAAAGTGAAAAGGCTTCGAAAGGCAGGAGACGTGTCTAGAATGGGGGAGGAAAAAGATATTGGTGGGGAGACAGATTGGAAAACGTCCGCTTGGAAGACCAAGGATGCGTAGGTAGGGACGTAAGATGGGAGAGGGTAGGAGTTGGATGAATGTGGCTCAGGATAGGGACACTTGGAGAAATGTGGTTGTTGCGGCCAAGAACTTTCGAGTACCATTGAGCCACAGAGATAGATAGATATAACATTTACAATATTAATATATAATTAATTTACTAATTAAATTAAAATATATTTTAAAGAAGAACACAAAAAGAAATGAATGTTTTATGTAATATACTGATTGAACCAAAATGGATGAAAACCTTTTAATACTTTCAACCAAATACTATATACCGCTCGAGGGTACAGGGGGCGGAGAAGGAAGGAGGAGGTGAGAAGTGCGCCGAAGGCGCTCTGAGCATCCAGTTAATATATATTCCTTTCTACTATTCTTATATTTAAATCACTATGTCTTTATTGGTACATAGAAAATATCAATCAATTTCTTTTTTTTTTACAAAAAGCCTGAAATTATCTTTTAGTATAAAACATTTTATAGGAATCGGTTCATTACATATAAGGCAATGAATATAAAAATATTAATAATTAATTTGACAATTCCCAAACAAAATTATTTAAATATATAAATTTTTATTTTTGTTTATAATAATCAAATATCACTATTTAATTTATTGTGAAAGTTATCATTTTAATTAGTATACTTAAATATTCTCTAATAATGAATATCAATTAAAGAAATCGTTTAGATAAAGACTTGCAAATAATAAACAATGAGAAATATGTGAATAAAAAAATCTTAATGTTAATTTTAAAGAATGTGAAAAAATGTAGGATAACTTGTAAAAATTGCAAAATAAAACACATTACGAGCCTTTGAAATGAATATGATGAAATTAGGCTTTAGTTGATATTCAATATGGCGGACAATACAAATCCTCCTTGCACGAGTGTTCGCTTAAACCAGTGGTCTTTAAACTTTATGGAGTCGCGGAACCCTATACAATTAATATTTTTAAAAAATTCGTTATATTCGAACTTTATATGGTATTTTACTTTTATTATTATACCAAAGAAAGATAATGTTAAAAAAATTACATATTTGTAATTATGTATATAAAGAAAACGTAAAAAATAACGATAGTCACGGAACCCTTGGGCTTGATTCACGAAACCCCAGGGTTCCGCGGAACCCAGTTTGAAGAGCACTGGCTTAAACTAAGGTAAACACGTTTCATCTACTACCATCATTACCCAATTACTTTCCCAAATCAAAAAGGTTAGTTTTCTAGATATAGAAAACTAGTAAGTAGCAAAAGAAAAATTTTTGAACATTGTAAGTTATTATTTTAAAATTAAAATAAATTTTTATAAAAATTTCAATTAACTTATGTTTTTATTTTTAAATATGGATACCTAAAAAAAATCAATATAATTTTACCAAAAAATCAAAAATTAAATTAATAAGTATCGAACAAAAGCTGAATTATAGGAATTTAAAGAAAATCTCAAGGTAGAATGATAGTAAAATAAATTGCTTACAAACTCAAGACTCTTAGCTAACAATTTTTTAATACGATCACTTTGAGAACCGATAGGTATTGTTTGAAAGAAGATGCCTTCCAGACCAATTTATTTTATTATTATTATTTATTCCAAATATCCACAAAAACTATTTATTATTATATTATTATTATTGTTATAATAATGTTTGTAAGTTATATATTTCATAATATTTTATTCTTCATTTTATATATATATGTATGTAGGGTTGGTGGCTTCGATAGTGAAGCAGATAAATTAAAAAATATCGTTTTGTTGAAAAGTATTAGCAAAAAATATATCGTTTTTATTGAAAAATATATACACAGGAAAAATAAACGTCTTGGAAATCTTCGGTTCTTCGTTCTTCGGATATGTTCTTCTTAACGTCTTGAATCACAACTGCTACTGCTCCGCTGCCCCGGCTGGCCTGCTTCACGGCTTTTTCTACCCTGCTGGTGACATCTAAGCAGAGTGGTGGGGGCTCTCGACGACCAATCGCGTGTGAGGCACTGAACGAAGACCCAATGGATGGATCGCTTATTATTGCCAATCGTAAGCTTCTAAGAGGGGGTAGCGAAGTTTTAAATATATGTCCCAGCGCAACATGAATTTGCTTAGTCGCTCTGAGAACGTTTTCATGAGAAAATAATAAAATAAATTTCATTTTTTCAGATCCTATATATATATATATATATATATTAATAAGAAAATCTCGAGTTTAAAAGAAAGACAAATAGACAAATTCATTTTCATTCTTTTTCTTTGATGGTTCTAAAAATATTTTAATTAAAAAGTCAAATTTTCAAACTTTGTTGATTAGTAAATGATGATAGATAACAATTAATTAATAATAATAATAAAAAAATAAACTCTGATTCTAAAGCGAAGTCATTTGTTAAGAAGAGAATTATAAAAATAAAAATGATAAACTTAAAAAAGAAAATAGGTATTGTCTTGTCTCACGAAAGACTTAGATCCGTCACAGCCTTGTACGAATTTGTAAGATTTTGTTTGACTGCAGTAATAATCATAATTTATATTTCTTGAAAGGACTTAATTTTATTTAAATATATTTAGTTCTATAAAATAAGCAATATAATTATTAAATAGATTTGATTTGTTTCAAATATTATAAAAAGTGATTTACATAGGAAGACAATTATTAGTGCAAGAGTAATCTATTTTTCCACAAAAAATATTAATATTTATATATTATATATTAGATTCTCTTTCCAAATGCTGAAGTGTTAATAGCTGTGAAAAAAATAAACACAATAATATTATTCTCAAATAAATTTTAACTAAATTTTATATTTTTATATAAAAGTTTGAAAAGAAAGAAGCAAAATAAAATATAAATTTATGATAATTTTGTAATCAATGACTTTTATTTAATAATAAATATATAATATGTGGAATGACAGAAACAAGTCTACTAATCAAAAAATATTATCATAGAGCGTACATTAAGAAAAACAAATACAGAAAAATACATAAAATATATCCCAACTTATTTTATTTTGACAATATAAAAAAATTTTAAAAATAGTTCGATTGTTTATATGAATATGAATAATAATTATTATTATTATTATTTAATTTATTTTATTAATATTTATAGGTATTATTTTATTATTTAATCACTAATAATAATAAAACAATATATATTTTAATATAATATAATTTTTTTAAATTTAAAAATGTTTTTATCAACATTTTGGATAATATATAGAAAACACGCGATATGCTTTGGAGACGTTAAATCAAGAGGATAACCAGAATTTGCGAAGTGGCGTTATCGGCGTCTCTCCTCTCGCCGGAATGGCCGGAGGAGGCAAAATTCAACAACTGGTGGGTGTCCTGGTGTTGGGAGTTGCAGCAGCTGCCGCCTGTTACCCCAAAGAAGGGGTTGAAATTGACAAAGTAGCCTGGAAAACTTATGAGGATTATTGTTCATCAGGTAGGTGTACATATCTCTATCTCACCATTTGAAATTTAGTACAGCTATATTAAATCAAACCAGACTGATTAATTTTTGTTTTAGTTGAAGGTGGTGATTGATATAACAAAGTGTAAATAAAATAAAGAATATTTCTTCTAATGTAATATTTCGAACAAATTTGACAAGAATAAATTAGTCATTATATACTTTTTGTGTTTTTTAATTTTAATTTTTTAAAATTAATCCCTTAATTTTCAAAGATTAAAAAATAAATTTAATATTGTTAGATTTGCATAATTTTTTAGAAAATAATTACAGTGATGCCTCGCATAACGAACGCCTCGCACAGCGAACGCTGCACACAACGAACCATAATGAACTAAATTTCATGATTCATACAACGAACTTCGTTTCACACAACGAACTCGCCCGAGCTTCCACGATCGCTGCCGTTGTATTGCATCCCCTTGCGTTTCACATAACGAACTTTTCGCATAACGAACTTGCTCCTGAAACGAATTAAGTTCGTTGGGTGAGGCACCACTGTATATCAATTGTCGATATGGAGGCAGATTGTATACATAAATGTATAAGTACTGCGAATAAAGTAAGTTGGATTATTTTATTTATTATATTAATATTTGTTAAAACAATTTATTAAAAGATAAAGCATTTTCTATCCCTTTATGACTAATTTGTTTTTTCTCTGGTATTATTTTTCAGGGTTTGCATAGGAGATTCTCCATTTGTTTTTTATTTTGTTTAGAGATAAGATTTCACTCATATCAAAATTATGCATAGTAAATACTTACTAGTCGTTCAATGTTATAAAATAAGTATTATAATTAGGTCTTTTAGAAGGGCTAAAAGTTACAAGTTTATAAGTGTATATAATTGATTTTTAAATATTATTTTGAATAATTGTTGATTTTTTGGACCATTGCTATCTTCTTTATAATCTCTACCTTCAGTAGTTAAAGCAAAATATACATTTTTAACAACAAATAGTACTAGGGAGTATTTTTATCCTAGAAGATAATAACTAAATGGTTGTAAAATAATCAAATTTAATAAAAAATACAAAATTAAGTTATATGCACTAATTGCTTTAATTGTATATAATTTACTTAAAATTTTGGCTTCATTTGCATGTTCACTTCAAGTGATTATAACTAGCCTCTTCCCAATTTTGCTGCTGTTGACATTTTTCTAATCAATATAAGTGAAAATTATTAATTTATATTTTTATCATAAAATTAAAATATAAATTTAAATAATTCTCAATCCTGAGAAAGAAAAAAAAAATAAAGAAGAAAATAATAAGTATTAAATTTATATTCTGACTTACTCTCCCACTCCACTTGACTGTCCTTTCGTGTGACGAGCATAATTTGCAGATAGCATAACACTCTATTCTAAATTTTCAAACAGTGAACGTCTTATTGATCAATGTAAGTCTTATTCAATATTAGTATTATTATATTGAATTAATATCAAATTAATAATTATTTGATTTAAATGTGTATATAAATATGTTAAATTTACATAAAATCGATAATTTATAAATTAAATGATTGTTCAATGATATCCTTATTATGATAATCAACAGTTATTTATTATTTTGTTAATTTTATATTCTCACTTATATTCAAATAAATAATATTCTAAACTCCAAATATGGTTATTTGAATTAATTTATTTAATTGAAAGTTTAATTATTCTCTTATTATATTTTTAATTAATTAAGTATTAATATACAATTTTTTAATAAAGAATATGTAAATTATTTTTTTTAATTTTTGTACTTGAAGATTATATTACTAGGTAAAAGTCATATAAAAGATTCAATTTAATTTTGTTCTAAGTAATTGATATCAGTGTATATTCAAGAATGTGTTGATAATATATACAAAATATATACAAAATATTATGAATAAAATAAAATTAAATATATTTATGATATATCCACAGGCCATACTTTTTTCATTTCATATATTTTGTCGTTTATTTATTTCAAATAAGCCTCGGTGAACCAGGTACTTATTATAAAAAAAAGAATAAAGTCATTTCACTTAGATATTTTTACAATAGCAATGCCTAATCAAGATTAACAAGATGCAAATGATTTTGTTTTATGATATATCCTATTATTATCCCAAATATTTTAAATAAATTTTAAAATTGTAAAATTATTTATGTACGATTGTAGGTATTTATTTACCATTTTTTTTAAATTATTATTTAATAAAGAAAAATATAAATCAAATATGAAATATTGGTTTATAAAAATATTCTATGATTAAAAAAATATCCAATATCATACAGAAAATTATATGTATGTATCATAAAAGTTTTATAATAAAATTTTAATATTATATATGAAAAATTTATTTTATTTTATCTATTTGAAAACAAGAAAGGAAATTTATACTTAATTCAAAATTTTTAAAAACACAGGGTAAATGATTCAAAACTACCTCTCTATTTGACTAATTAAATATATTGTTTTTAAATGTCCTTTCCTCTTTTTTTTCTTCAAGAAACTCATTCTATTTGCTTACTATTATAGACGAATATTTAATTTTTCTTAAAAATAAAAACAATTATTTACGATATACAGATTTTCAGGGCTTTCTTATGTCTAAAAAGCAAAGGATTTCTTTAATTAACAATAATAATACTTTAGGCAAAATTGACGAATAAACAAAATATTTCTTGGATAACAATTTTATGATGTTGATCTAAACTCTGGAGTGTCTTATGCTCGTTCAGGCAAAATCTAGGAGACATTTATTATTATAAAACAGGTTTCTTATGAATCTTACTACTTCGGTATTAATTTAATTATCTTATAATTTATGTGTAATTATATGAAGTTTAATAAAACACAATTAATTCAGCATAGGAAATTTATTTTTGGGATTTAATATGTATAAAGTAATATAGAATAAGAATATTCAATGAAATTTATGTACAAATATCTTATCTATCTATCTTTCAATATAATATTGTACTATCAAAAATTATATATAGATGTATTTCTGATTGTTAAAATTGTGCACGTGATTTTTATGAAAATCACATATTAGGGTTTTTTTAGATAAGATGAATAATCGATCTGCTTACGTCTCAGTGAAAAGAAAAATCAATATACGTAATTATTTTATTCTTAATTAAAGAAATTAATAACGTTCAAACAAAACATTACAATGACCTACACATGTGGCTTTAGAAAATATTATACATATTATACTTACTTTACTTTATGCGATTAGGCCGATTATGAACAAATCCTCCTCCTCAATGAACGACTTTTGGCCTTGTCACTCCAGTTGTCCCATTCTCCTATCGCAGCTAACCATCTCAATTTCGGGCGTCCCACAGGTCTTTTGCCGGTTGTAGTAAATTCATATTTGAGCTTTAGCCAACGTGAGCTTTCCATTTGCGTCACTCGACTGAGCCACTGAAGTCCTCTGCTCTTTAATATGCCAACAATGTTGGCCTCTATACAACTCCTCCAAGGTCTCTGTTATGTCGCCTTCTCCACTCCCCGGAACCAGCATCAAATTTATGGACAAATATTCTCCTCAAGATTTTTCCTTCCAGGGCCAGGAGCCTATGGCAAACTCTATAAGTTTTGTTATCCATAATGATGTCTGGCATCCATATATTATTTATAACAGACTGTATCAAGGTCTTATAGTTACTAAACTTTAGCTCGGTCAATAGACTTCGGGATTTTAAAAAGTAATTTAAAGCATGGTAACTTCTATTACTTGCATGCAGCCTTGCATCTATATCAATGCTTCCCGATCCATCGTTTGCAAACAGAGAGCCCAGATATTTAAATACTGAGACTTGATCAAATGTTTTCTCATTTACTCTTAAGGGTTCATTTCTAGATGCCCCACACTCACGCCTAAGAATCATGTATTTAATATTTTCTTCATTTTTCAGTCTGTTCCTCTAGGCCAGTGATTCTCAACCTTTTTTATTACCGCGGCATACTTTTAACAGTTTAAAAATTTGGCGGCACATAAAGAAAAAGATAAGTGTAAAAGTTTACCATATTGAAAAAACGGTTTACCATTATTTTTAGAATCATGTTGAAAAAATTTAGAAAGTCGGAAATGTTTAAGAGCCTCATAATCTCGCGGCGCACTAAAGTGCTCTAGGCCAACCACCAGACTTACCAATTCACCAGCCGACTCCACAAGTCAAATTATCACTATTCGGCAACATGCATCTCGTTTTATCTTCTAAACGCAGGCCCCCGTCCATTCATCGGAAACCTCTCGTACCAGTCTCTTCAAAAGGACGTTAAATAATATTGGAGAAAGGCCGTCTCCTTGTTTTAGCCCAGATATAATATTAAATTTTACCCCAATCTACATATTTATATGATTATAATTATGATTATTATTAATATTTTTATAAATATAAATTATTTAATTTTTAAAGCGAATTGAGATATAAATGGTAGAAAGGCAAATACAAATTATGTTTTAGCAGATTTTAGGTTATGCTCACCAATTTTTCTAAAAAGTGTTTTATACTTCTTCATTGGAATTTTTTGGGATCATTGATATAATAATGATTCTATGTAAAATTAAATAAATATTAATAATTAAATATAATTATTATAATATGAAAATAGGTGAAGTGGGGCATAATTATTTAATATGAATTCGATTAGAAATATATAAATATAATTAAATAAAATAGTAATAAATATCTCCTATAATATTAATCAAATTATTTTAGAGCTGATCAGTGATAATAATTCATCAATATAATAATAATAATAATATAATTAATATTATTATCTTCTTCTCTTTTATTTTATTAGAAAAAAAGAGAGAAATTAACGGAAATATTTTAATTATAATTTGTTTTATAATGTTTTATATATTTTTATCATTTCAGACTCTTAAACTTCTGATCTTTTGAACTTGGATTTAATTATTAACTATTCAAAGTGTAAATCTATAAATAAAAACAAACTAGGTCGTACAAAAATATCTTAAAACCGGTAAACATTGTAACTTGTAACTATTCCCGAACGATGCCGAACAACCGATGTTTGACGAACCTGAATTGGTTTAAGATCGATTGATAAAATGAATATAATCGGTATTTAAATTCAAATATTTAGAATTTCTTTATTTTTAGCTCTCAGGATTTGTCAGAGGCGGGTGGGGATTGGTATAATTGGTTGGGGATGAGTTTAGCATAATTAGTAGAAAGTGAAAATATGAATTTGTTTGAAATATAAGGGGAATGAGAACTTTGTTTCCTTGAGAGTAAGTGAATATATATATATACATATATTGATCACAAAATACAATATTATATCTATATTTTATTAATATAGAATTTATTAAAACGAGGGTTGATGTTCCATAATAGTTTATAATTATCTTAAATAAAAAAAACTTTGTTGTTAATTATATGCAATTTTTTATAGAGGAATAAAAAAATTAATTATATAATAAATTTAAATTTATTTGATATTAATCCATTATTGGGACTTTTATTATCCTTGTATCAATATTTTGTTATTATTGATATTTAGAGATGATATTAGCATATAAGTACCTATATATATTTATATATATATATAAATTCAATTTATTTTTCTAGATTTATATAATATATGTGAATATATATATTTTGATTCTTTACATTTAATTATCTTATAATACATAATATAATATTATAATACAAATCTTAATTTGATAAACATTAATAGTTTTGAATACATACAAATACCAATTTCCAATAAATTAATTAAAATCTATTTGAATTGTAACTCACATCACGAATATGTTTGTATGTATATATGAGAATAAAATAAACACAACAAACAAAATACTCGTATTAAATTCATTTCATTCACTTTCATATTTAGAAAAAAAAATTTAATTTTTGCTTTCAATAAAATATTGTAATTTATTTAAAAGTTAATATTTATTGATATTTTATTTAAGGAGTCCAATACGTAATAATAGACATAAATTGGTTTTATTGTCTTTTTTATTACTTTAAATTAAAATAAATTTAATAAATTAAGTTTTGTGGAATTTTTTTTCAAAAAAACATGAATGCAGTGGCGTACCTAGGGGGGTGCGGTGGGTGCGGTCCGCACCGGACGGCACTTATCTTGGGGCGGCATTTTTTATATTTAGTTATAGTTGTAAAAAGCAACTTATTCATTTCATATTTATTTTTTTTTCTTTCTTGAATAATAAATGATTAATATGAATATTATAAGTTTACTATTTGATTTATATAAATTATGATCAACTATATGATTTCGAATATTATTCCTCGGTGTATATAAATGCATTTTAGTGTAAATTTTGAATTCTAATAATAATTTTATTTTATTGTATTCACTTTAAAATTCGTTGAATTCGTAAACGCATCTTTACTAAAATTTTTTGATATCAGTTTATAAATGTCATTTCTTTTGAAAAGTTTATATAATTACTTTGAAGTGATATACCAATATTTTTTTAAATCATCGATTTTTCTTTTGAAAAGCAGGGCCGGCGGAAAAAATATAAATATAAATTTTGGGAGCATTATTCACGATTTTTCTAGTATGAAAGCTAGAAGAGTAAATATTATATTAATATGTTTACGAGTGCATACAAATATGTGTAAAAAAATTTACTCTGTGTATTAATTAATATTGATTAAATAACTTAATAATTTATTTATGTGTATTAATTTATAAAAACCACTATTTGATTGACTTATAATAAAAAGGGCGGCAAACTGGAGATCTCCCCGGGCGGCAAAAGTTCTAGGTACACCACTGCATGAATGAGAATGAGTGAAAAATCCCTAGAGACAAATTAATAATATTTTTTAAATTCATATTAAAAACAGATATATATATATATTTAATGTTGTTCAAAATCCATACAACTATAATTTTGTCTAAAAATGACTTCATTATATCATGTGTCTAAAAAGTCATATTTTAATTTTATATAATCTACGAATCATTTTTGAACTTAAAAACTTAAAATTTAGTAGTAATTAATAAATAATGAAAGTAAAAACAAAAAAACAAACACAAATCAATACAACAAACAATTTTAATTTAGTCATTTTAATTGATAATAATATGTATTTTTTGACTTCATAAAAAAATTATTATTTTTTTTTTTTATTAGATATAAATAAAAATTTTTTATTCTTCACTTTTAACTATAACGAGGTGGCGGTGGGGCCCACTTTGAGAAACACTGAAATAAACTAACACTAATAAAAATAATAATAAGTTAAGATAAATATGATCCAAGTATTTTATAAAATTAACTGCCCCTACCCCCAATACCCCCGAAGTAATAAAGTCTATATGTAATAGATTTTCATTTATTTGATTTATAAAACTAAAACTAAAGTTTTTAACTTATTTGATCTCTTCACAAGCATACAAAATTTAAATAAATTTAAATATGCATTTTTTAATTTAAATAGGATTTAATTTAAACTTGTATGTCATAATCGGTACACTTAAATATTGAATGTTCTTAGCGAGATTATAATTGATCTAATGGCCAATTTGGTTTTTGTTTTAAGATATTCTTTTAAGATTAGAAATAAACTTAAAAGTTGAGTCCTACCCAATTCATTTACCCATTCAAGTTGCATGAGAAATCAAATAATACTTATATTATAATATTTTAATTAAATATTCAAATTTTAAAGTTTAAAATTGATCACATATTTTTGAATTTAATAGCAAGTTGATTTTCAAAATTTTCTTTTTTTTAATTTTTTTTCTTATGAGATTAAATACATGTGCTACAATTTAAACACTAATTTTTAAATTTACATATATACAATTTTATATATTTTTTTATTAACATTACATCAAAAAAGAGAGAATTTATTAAACCTAATAAATAAAAAAAAACCTTTAATAAATTTAAAAAATAATTTCTGTTTTTCTTTATAGTTTATATCATTTCAATTAAATAAGATTATTATATGATATCCAATTTTATTTAATTTAAATAATATAATATTTAGATCATATTTATCTTAAATAAATGATTATTTTTTTAAAATTATTCTTATGTTTTTTTTAAATATCTCTTCTTTTCTATTTATAATAAAGAAGAATATAAATTTTATTTATTAAACCTAAAGAAGAAATTAAATTAAATATAATAAAGAAAAACAAATTATTTTTTTTTAGTATTTTATGAAGTTTAAAATATTTTTAAGACGTCAATTAAAATGACTAAATTAAATTTTCTTTGTTTTTGTTGAACTGTTCCAACACGAGCCATTGAGTGACAAAATATAAGTCTGCTAAATAATTTTATTAAATTTAATTGAAAAGTAAATGATGTATATAGTTAAAATTAAATAAAAACCTGATGATTTAAAAGTAACGCTCAATGTCTTTAAATTTAAATAACAATAACATTAAATTCAGGTAATTAATATTTTTTATCAATTCATCTCAATTATAATCTAAATTAATTTTGATATTCCAATACTAAAAATTCCGAGGAACCTAATATATATATTAAATATATGCCACTGCTAAATGAAGTTAGATTAATATCGAGTAGAATGAAACAACAGGAATAAAGTAAATACACAATCTAAATAACTTAAGATCAACTAGTTAACAAATTAAAGGCAATACGGAAAGGAGTTTCGTGGAGTAAGCGCTAGGTAGCACCACTATACAGGAAAGCTGCCATTATCAAACCACATCGGTGTCTGGCCACATTACCTACTCTACTACTTATTGTTAGTGCTGCCAGATAGCGCATGATATTTGAAATAATTAGTATACTAGTATAGTATAGTACTATACTAATATATATTTTTATGCTAATATATTTATATATATATATATTATAAAAGTATATAATAGTACTATACTATAGAGCAGGAGTGGCCACACTTGATAATACTTAAAACCATATTAAAAAATCGATAATGTTTAAGAGCCAAACCGGAAAAAATTTTACCTTTTTTTTTGTGTCATGACTTTAAATTTTTTAATTGAGCCACAATAAAGTCGAAAAGAGTCATATGTGACTCGCGAGCCACGGTTTGGTCACCGTGGGTATAGAGTGCTATAGTATTCCACACTATAATATATTATAATATATAATATAAATAATATAATATAATGTAGTATTTTACTATAGTATATAGTATATTATAGTATAGTAATATATCATACTATAACACTTTACTATAGTATATAGGTTGCATTATTATATAGCATTATAATAATTTTTCTTTCAGCCTGGCAAAGTTTATGATTGAATTGTTTCATATAAAAAGAAAAATGTTGGGCGCACATATATCAGTAGAGATAATATATTATATTACTCTAGTATAGTGCAATGTAGTGTGTATTATAATATAATACTAGTACTAATACTAGAAGCTAGAATATAGATATTGTTGTGTATTCCACACTATAATATAATATACTTTACTATAGTATAGCAGTATTTTACTTAAAGTAAATAGCATATTATAGAATAGTACTGTAGAATACTATAGCACTTTACTATACTATAAATCACTATAGCATATTATAGTACTTACTATAATGCTATGGCATAATATAGCACTTTGCTATACTATATAGCACTATAGTACTATAGCACTAAAATAAAGGTAAATTCCTTTCTCTCTCATGTAATAATATATATAATAAAAAAAGCTTTCAAAAGAAAATGAAAGGAGGAGTAATTAATATTTGTAATATAAACATAAGGTTTATTTGTACATATGAAAGAAAAATATAAATTTAGCATAACTAAAAAATATAAAGAAAAGTTTCTACAACAAATCAGTAGGAAAGGTTATAAAGAAATAACTTAATAAAAACTATAAGTTAAGAGAGTAACCTATGACTTTTAATCATCCTATAGAAGTAAAGGGCCATTTAAGACGGTTAGAGATGGAGTTATTATAATATATGATTAGTATAATGGATTTACCAACCTTTTTTTTATTTTTTTGATTGGAGTACGCTATTTATTATTTCAAGTAGATTTTTAATTTTGAAAAATTAAAACTAATGGTTGAATTAAGCTGATGAAAAAAGATTTTATATAAAATATTGGTTATAATTTATTTAATCAATTATTTTAATTTATATTAATTAATTTAATATATAGATATGCTAAAGTTGTTAAGAGTATAGTTGGGCAGCTCAAAAGTCTATAAGCCTCTAAGAACAAATGTGATAAATGAATAAATAAAATTAAAAATATATTACTATTTATGTTAAAAATAAAAAAAAAATAAACTATAAATTAAATTAAATTATTTTTATTAGAATACATTTGATTTTTTTAAACTTGCTTTTAAATTTAAATAATTTTATTTGTAAGATATACCTCTATTATTTTTAATTGACTTTTTTCTTTTTTTTATTCTTATTATTTTTATTTTTAACACAACATAAACAACATTTTTTATACCATTTTGTTTTGTTTTGTTTTGTTTCATCAACAACTTTTATACTATCTTTTTTGTTCTCTTGAATTTTTGGATTTTCTGTATTTTTTGTAACTATAAAATTTAAACAATAAGGGATAAGATAACTGATTATTAATAATTATAAATAATAATAAATTTATAGAAAAAATATTATAAATACATTTACCTTGTTTAAAACTAGGGCAGGTTAAACGATCACATTCCTGGGTATTCAAATTGCCTGATTCACATTTACATGGACTTCTACTAAATGGACTTGATGTTAAAATTTGTCGAAAAATAGATATATCTTTTTCTTAAAATCAAAAAACATTGTAAAAAATGTATTTGGTATATTATTTTTAAAATAAGCATAAACCGACCAGACCATTAACAAGACTTGACACGCCCGTGTTAACGTTTGAAACCTTAAAACCTTAAAATTAAAACTTCTCTAGGAAGAGCATTTGTTTTACATTGCATAAGCACAACACGGAATCTGCAAAAATATCAAATATTATACATTTTATATAATTTAATATAATATAATATTTAGGAGGCAGCTTAGCCGAGAGTGTAGGATGGCAACTTTCTAAACAAGAAGAACGGATTTTTCTAATAAATTCAATTTAAGTTGACCTTTCGTTCTAAACATGCCCGTTCAATCTTAATATATAAATTTTAATATATAAAATATATATATTATAAATATATAATAATTATTATATAATATTAATATATAAAACATGTTTCCGCCGAAGAGTGAAGTATGTTGAAGCATTTTAACAGCGTTGACTACAAATCTGCTCGATGCAATTTTTGTTTTATTTTTTTTTCTTTCTTTAAATAAATATATTACATATAAAACATTACTCTTTTTATCTATATGTGTAAATTTCTTAGCTGCAATTTAAAAATTGTGAAAATCCCGGTTAAATGAAAAATAATTTATTTGGAGATAAAACCAACGTTTCAGCAAAAATATGAAAAAATAAAAATTGTTTAATGAAATGTTATAAATAATTTTTCATTTAACTGAAAATTCCACAATTTTTTTCATTCCAATTATTCCTTCTTAATAAAAACAAATTTAAAAAGCATATCAAGCCCCCCACCCGCTTTTTCATCAATTAGTTATTCAGAACAATCTTGGATGACGCCAAATAAAATTTCAAAAGTTAACACGGGCGTGTCAAGTCTTGTAAATGGTCTGTGGTTAAGATATAAATGTGTCATTAGAGAACATTTGTTGTGAACGCCTTATTTTTTTTTTTTTGTTTGGTTGGTATGACACTTATTAAACATATAAATATACATAAAGTCATTGAACACACACATTATATTTTTCACCGTGTTAAAAATGTCGAATTTTGTATTAAATGAGATTAAAAATGAATTATATACATATTGACTTAAGATAGATCTAGTTTATTTGATTTATTTTATGCTGTTGCTTAGGACGACTTCGGTATTCTTCGTGCCTAGAGAGGGGCTCTGTCCCCTGTACCATCAAGAGTGATAAATAGTATTTTGATGAAAATCTGTATGTAATTACTTTTCATTTTTTTAAATCAATCAGTTTATTAAAACCATCATTTTTTTTTTTGTTTTCCTATTTATTTTTTAATTTAATTATGAAAGTATAATAATCATATACTATATTGTGAAAGTTATAACAAAATACCCGCGCTTCGCAACGAGAATTCCTAAAGATTTTCATTAAGAATAAAAGTAAATCTTCTATTAGTATATTTTATTTATTATATGTCAAACAATTATTCTTTATAAAAAATATTTATAACGTTACCATGACAATAAAACAAAACAATCAAAAAAGCTTTGAGTTTAGGGTTATGTAATGAGAAAACGATCTAAAGGACGTGTCAGAAGCGTACTTCTAGGGGGGTTGGATTGACATATAAGTATGTACCAAATTTGAATGGTCGTATGAAAATGTTTAGCAAGGAACAAATAGATTTCTTTAATATATATATTTAGAGATACAATTTTATAATTTATTTCTTTATTTTATCTTTGATTTAAATTTTTAAAGAAATGAATATACAAGTAAAGAAAGGATTTATACTAACCAGAAAATGATAAATCAGGATTTTGTTGCTTATTAGTCATGGCAACTATATTAATAAATTAATAAATATATTCCATAAATTCACATATTAATTTATCTAATTAAATTTGAAAAATTTAAGAAATAAAAAGAAAAAGAGAAAAAATCAAAATCAAAATCAAATATATACATATGTTGTGTTTATTTAGACTTATTTGGTCTCCAAGTAAATAAATATTGAAATTGATGAAAATGAACACTCAAGTCGTATATTCAAGTTTTCAGTTTGCGAATGATAGAAAAATGGCAAATTATTTTATAAAGTTTTAATAATTCAATTTTCCCTTTTACAAGAGATATAAAGAAAGATCCAATGTTTCTTAAAAATAAAACAATCTTAAATTAAGGAAATATTTTTGTAATTCATTGTATTCCATTTACAAATTTTAAAAAGTAATTAAATATTCGATATATTAATATTAATAAATATTAATATATTAGATTTTCTGAAAAATTAATTTTTATTTAAAACAGTTACAATTTTCATTTAAAATAAGAAAGGTCTGATATTAAAGTATAAAGAAATTATCAAAAGGGTTAAAAATAAAACAACATCTGTTCAATATTTTTAATTTTTTATTTCAATTTTTTTAGTGATCTAGTTGGCTTAATGAATATTTATTATAGTAATCAGTATTTAACTAACAACAATAGTATCAACAACAATTTTCCTTTTGTTTAAACAAACAGGCTCACTAAAATATGAAAACTTTGGGTTTGGTACGATTTTATTATTTTATTCTCATCTTCACGATTGAAAAGTGATTTGTTGTGTAAAAACACCATTTTATATATATATATATATAATAATAAGTTTTTTTTTTTTAATATTATTATTAATTTTATTTTTATAAATAGATTCGTTTAAATTTAGGAATGAACAGGAATGTTTATGGGAGAGTTTATTTTTTTCATATTATATATAGTTTTTTTTTAATATTTTTAATTATTTTTTTAACTTTTTTTTAACTTTTACTTTTTTTGTCCTTTGTAAAACCGTTTTGCTTTTAAACATAACCATCGAACTGAATCGATTTAGTTTTATTTTTTTACACTTTAAAAAAAAAAATTGTTTTAATCTCCCTCAAGAGTCAAACATATTTTCATCCTCATAAGAATTAAATTAATATTTTTTTATTAGAAATATCATAATTAATTAATATAATGTTGAAAGTGAATAATTAACATTTAAAAAGGATTAAAATAAACAAATGGATATTATATATATGTTTGCCCTTTTTTTATTTTTTATTTTTAAGATAATATTATTTATTTTAGGTTGTTTTTTTATTTTTATTTTTCAAATATAATTTACCAAGCTTCCTGCAGGATGATTTAATATATAATATTATAATTATTATTTTATTAACGTTTTTTTATTATTTATTTGAAAGTTATATATTATAAGAAACTATAATTAATGTATCTTTTATTTCTTGTATTTTTATTTTTATTTGTTTTTTGTTTTTTTTTCTAAAGGGTTTTATTTAATTTTGTTTTTAATTTAATATATTTTAATATTTTTGTTTATTGGAAGCGATGATCATGAAGATGAAGATGTGGAATAAAAACAGTTCTATTTGAATAAAAAACAGTAGATTAGAATATTAAATGCATATAAGTACAAGATTAAGTAATTTGTTAAATTATTTAATAAAATTATAATATTAATGAAAAAAATAAATTATATTTTTTTTTTATTCTGAATTTTATTCAAATAGATTCCCAAAAAAAAGAAACCATGATGAAGATATATAGTATTTTTTTTTTCATTTTCCTTTTTTATATATAAATTACTTTATAAATAAAGCATGATTCAGGCAAAGCTTGGTAATTTCTTACAAGTTTATATATGTATATATATATAATATTTATTTTATTCAGAGCTAAGCAACGCACCGTTAACATTTAACTCTAAAATATGGTAAAAATTTCTCGTTGTGTATGTTTGTGGGTTTTAGTGTATATTTTTATATAAGTGGTTTGATTCCTTCCCTTTATAATAAATCCCATTTTACATTTATATGTACTTATATCTATTTTATTTATTTATTTTGTTATATGAATAGATATATGTATATAAATATATTAGTTAAGAAGTCCGCCACTTTGCAATTTATATATTATGATATATTAATAATAAAGTACATAATTTAACATTTCATAGAAAAAACTCATGATGAAATTAGAATTTCTTTTTCTTGATTTATTTATATTTTTCAATTCAATACTTCTTTACATTTTTTTTAAATGCATCAATTCTGAAATAACAGTGTATTCCAAGTAAACATTCAAATAAAATAGATTTTGGGTTGTATTTGTAACATTTAATACAATGTATATATATTTAGTATAATGTGTGTGGGTGTATCTATCTATTTTCTAATGAGGCATTCTACCCTCCTGAATGACTTTTCATTTTCAGATGGAGGAAAGTTCTTCTACTCTCGCATTCATTCTTCCCTGCAAGATTGATTTGCACTAATAATTATTATTATATTATATTTATTATTAATAACAAGTTGGCTGAATCTTCTATTTAAAAAAAGGGAAGGGGGAAGGGCAACACCGTATCGCGGTGGGGATGATTTTAATACACACTTCACTAAAATTTACTTTCCCTATTTTCCACTAATACATATGTTTTATAATATTTTATCATTTTTTTTTACTATCACAATATTTCCCCATTATTAAAAATTATTTATATTTATATTTTTATTTATTTATTTTTTTGTTTTTTTGAAATTTCTATACAACTATTTTTATCTGATAACAATATAAGAACTTCTCTTATTGAACAGAGTAATAACAATATAGGGTTGAATCAATTCAGGGATGAATTACATTGGATTAGGTAAATTTTACAAGGAATTCAGTTGAGTACCGAAATAGTATAACAAGGTATTTTTTTGCATGAATATATGCAAATTATTATCAAAAGTACATCAATTAAGTAGTTATAACAACAAGGATAGAGAAGTGAAATGAAACATCGATTTTTTTTTTAATTTAAATCTATCTATTAAAAATTTTTTTTTAATTTTTCACAGATAGAATGAAAGATTAGTTTAGATATTATAAAAAAAATTTAAAAAAACATTCATTTCTATGGGGTTTTGGATAGTTGAAAAGTAATTTAAAAGAGAGAAGAAAGAAAATTATAGATATAATTTTTTTTGTTTTTGTTTGGATTTTTGTTTGAGATAGAAATAGAGAGAGTGGTAGATTAAGTAGAGTTAGAGTTATAGAGTCAGAGTAATATCTGGAAAGAGATATTTATATAAATATTATAATATTATACATATACAGAATGAGACATAAATAATAACCTTTTGCTTTTACTTTTCAACAAATTTTCTTAATCTAGAATGTATTATACAAATATTTATGAATATTTTAGTTTGAAATAATTTTGGTACATAGACTAAAAATTGAACAAAACCAGAGAAATTGTTTTTTTTTTATTTTATTATTTTTTAAACAATTTTTCAATAATAAATAGATGAGAGTATTTTCGAATGAAATAAAATAATTTTTATAACTGAGATCATTGATTCATAAGAGGAAAACTAATTTTCAGATGAGTTAACATTTTAATGGATAATTGACTGAAAATTGGAGACAAATCCTACTAATCAATGATTTCATCTATTATTTCAATCGAAACTACTACATTTATTTATTTTAATCTATTTCTTACCGGAATAATAGTTTTTATTATATCTTTAAGAATAGTTTATAGAGAGACTTAAGTCAGACTTAAAGTAATCATAAATTATTATATTATGGTTCTTTAAGTGTGTTTAAACTTATTCTCTCGTTCTTTTCAAGGTAATTTAGGACCCTTATATAATTTTTCATTCTTTTTTATAATTTATATTCATATATGTCATGAATACTATTACAGAATTTTTCTTCTCTATCTTACTTTTACATAATATATATATATATATTAATTGTAAATATTCTATGAATATTCTGATATTTCATTTACTATTTAAAGATATACGAGATAATAATAATAAGTATTATTTTATAATATTATCCTTATTATACTTCTTTTATATTTAAAATACGTACCAAAATTACACATTGATTATTATTTGAAATATTTGTATACTACATTACTATGAATAGTATTTGCTAAAAAATAAAATAAGTTTATTAATTATACCTCACACTATAAATATATGTATATATATTTATATATAGATTTTTATAGAGAGATAGATAGAGAGATGCGTGCGCAAAGCTTCTAAATTTCAGGCGCTTAAGTATTTTTATATTCCGAACACATTACAAAAAGCTGCTAAATTTTCACAAGACAAGCAAGCATATTTGAGGATAATTACCATCATATGAATTTTTCTCTATTAATAGTAATAATAATAATTACATTAAAATACAAAAAAAAATATAGAATAATATAATATTTATAATAAAATGTATATTTGTAATAAAAAAAAAAAAATTATTGAATATTAGAATATTTTTGCATTCATGGTTTGATTTGCTTTTAATCCTTTCTTAATTTATTTGACTTTTATTTTTTAATATACAAGATTTGATCTTGTTAATCTAAATCGCTTAGGAATATAATAATTGACATTTTCCGACTTAATTTAATCGAATTCTACAAGTGAAAAAAACGTAAACTATTATTTCGAAGATTTATCTTAATGAAAAAATAGAGTATCGATTAGCATATAAATATATATATGTTAATATGTATAGAGATAAAGAGTGGAAGAAGTAGAGATAAAGAGAGAGAGAGAAAGAGAGAAAGTGAAACATAGATAAAGATAGAAATAGAGAATTAGTGAAAGAGTAGAGTAGAATAGATAAATAGAAATGGAAGAAAAGTTAAATTGATTGAGATTGAGAGAGAGAGATGAATGAGTGAAATTGAAAGAAGAATATTAGAGAGAAAGAATGAGTATGAAATATACATTAATGCATAAATGGACATTAGAAATGGATAGGAATATATAAATGGTTTATGAAATTTATTAGGCGATAGATTTTTTTAAGTTAATGAGTTATTCTAAAGAAAGACAGAAGGTTTATTGAAAGAAGAGTACTCTATTTTTTTATAAAATATCTAGAGTAGGTATATTTAAAGCACCTTTATGAAATAGAGGATAGTAACTCCTCTTTATGATAGTTTAAAAAAATTCAGAAAATAGATACAAGTATGACTCAATTGATTTCGGATGGAAGTAAAATTATAATAAAATTAATCCTACATTTCAAGTATAAGGAATAGATGCTCTTTCATCCATTTTTTATTATCAACAACTTTGAACGAGATGTTCCAAAAAAGATATTCGAAAAATTAATTATAATTAATAATAAAATTAAGTGATAATAAGTAAATAATTGACATTTAATGTGCAAAATTGTTTCGTTTATAAAATTCTTATTTTTATTTATGTACATAGCTTAGCTTTCACATATTATTTAAAATTGTAATCATTTCAGTAATTGATTCACTTAAAAGAAACAATTATTTAAGATTATTTAAAGATTTTTACATTTTTGATGGTTTGAAGAAATTATATGCTCTGCAATGGTGAACAACTTCTCATCACAATACTCCTAGTCACAATAATAAAGGTTTTGACTGATTGAATAACAGAAGGTTTAATATAGAATTAGTAGTAGTAATTTTTGTATATTAAACCATTTTTCTTAATAATTTTTTTTATTTACAAACTCATTTCTTATTCTTAGCTTATTAAATCCATATGCAGATGTTTTGCAACTTTTTTATAATAAAATATTGGTATATAATTTAATCTTTGAGTCATACATGTATTTACTAATTTAAAAAGGATTAAATAAAAAAATAAATAATTTATGACGTCGTTGCAATGTCATTTATTTTTAAAATTTTCTAAATCGCGATACTATGGATTTCAACTGTCATTAGAATGCTATTGATTTATTGTTTTATTATTTTTTTCTCTAAAATTCCTCCCTATTAAATCCGAATCTATATAAAATAATATTTATTTATCATAATTCTTTTGAATTTGTTATTTATTTATATTATTTATTTTTACATAAATATAATATATATAAATATTTCGCGCTTTTCTTTTAATTATTAAGTCTTGTTTATTTTAGTTTTCTTACTTAATTTCTAGATGATATAGATTCATATATAATTGGAATGATATAAAATAAATAATTGACATATGTTTTGTTGTTGATCATTTATCATTTTTGTTTTTCCTCTATTCATATACCTTTATTGATTTCTTTTCGTTAGAATTTTAGAAATTCATATGATGGTTTTTCTCCTCAAACGAACCAAATCCTAACTAAAGATATCACTGCTAAATCTTATAGATAAGAATATATATCTGATTAATAATTATTCCAAGAGTTTGTTTTTATCCCTCGTTAGAATTAGAAAGAGTTATGTTTGAAAGGAAATACAGTTTTATTTCTTTTTTTTTACTTTTCTTTTATTAAGTTGTATGCATTTATAGTATTTACTTATAATAGATGTTAAAATTAATATTTAGCCCTGGGAGTCCTTTAATAAAACGCACCAAAATCTAAAAACTAGGTTTTAACTATTTTAATCAAATTGCTATATTTTCATTTTTTATAGATATATAATATAATACATTGATTAGAGGTTTAAAGAGAAATCTAATTAATCAGCTTAAATATACATAATAATTTTTATATTTGTTTTACTTGGCTTGTAGAAGATTTGAACTCCCAAAAGGGGATTGTAATTAAAATATGGTCGTTTAAATTATAATTAACACATCAGTCTACTTTTTTTTAAATTATTATTTTGATGCATTAAAAATAGAAATGAAGAAAAATTATCGAAATTGAATAAATTCATTTAGATATTAGTGTTATATTCAATTTTTTCTTTTTGTTTTTTTTTATTATTATTTACTTAAAAGCAATTAGGATAGAAGAAAAAGAGAAATAGCAAAAGGGAAGAAAATGAAAGAATAGAACGAAGAGAAAAGAATGATGAGGCAAAATGGGATAGAATATCTGAAAGAGTCAATCAATGACTTCTCTAATTCAGAAATGTACAATTAAATATTCATGAAACCATGACGTACTTATTCTGATCGTCTTTTTATTTCCAATATATGCCATTAATCTTTTTAAAGTCAACTTTAATTTACATCCTTTTACTTTTGTGTTTTCCATTGATTTACAAAATTAATTGTAAATATTTCATTTATTTCCTCTTTATTTATTTTTATCATTTAAATAATTTATTTTCTTATCAAGAATTTATTAAATTTTTTTTTAGAAAAGTCATTTCTTGTTTTTCTTTCATTGCTGTATAGTTTCATATAATCACATTGAAGCTATTGCTAAAGCGAAACATACAATGAGCGAAAACATCGAACATGAAAGAAAGTGTGAAATTAGTAAGGAGCTAACAGATATTTCCATATAAAGCATGATGAAAGGAAGAGGAAATGTAGAGAAGTAAACAGATTGTTAGAAAGGAAGATTTAGAGACATTTAAGAAAGAGAAGATAGATAGTTAAGCGAAAGAGAAAGTTATGCACATAGAAAGCTGAAGAATAGAGATGAAGACGAGCGCGAAATCGATAGGAGATAGAATATAGAATCAAGAGTCACAAATAGAGACATCCTAGGATACACATATAGAAAGATAGATAGATTGATAGATATCTTTTAGAAGAAAGAAGTTTTTGTAATATTCCTCAATACACAATGAGAGAAAAGAAATAATGTAAGAGGATGGAGAGTAGATGTGTAAGACAGATAAGATAGAAATGAAGCAGAAAAAGGTGATGAAGATCCAGTGGAATAATTTCTTTTTAATTTAGAACTAAATTCTATTTTTTTTTACAAGTAAATGAAAATAAAAATTATTCTTCATCAATTTTTAATTTTCTTTTTACTTTTTGTTGGATTTGAATATAAGTAAACATTCAAAAAGAATGTTGTAATTCAAGGATCTTTTAGAAAAGACCTTTTCAATTCATTCATTCTCAATGTTAATATTTAGAGTAGAATGAAATTTTGGAAAGTCAGTCTCTAGATTCCAAGTTTTAAGTAATTATTCCTCCAGGTGTCTTCAGAAGAAAGAAGAATAACTACAGTAGCGTGCAGGAAAAAATAGAGTTATCTATTGGAAGGAATCATTGAGGATGATTATATCAGTTGCTCTAGAAGAATTTTAATTACATTTAGAAATATTAGAATAGAAGAAAAGACAAGATATCTTAAGAGAAATAGAAAAAAGAGGAAGAAAGAAGAGAGAAGATAGAAGAAAGAAGAAGAGAGAAGAGAGAAGAAAGAAGGAGAGAGAAGAAAGTAGAAATATGAAAGAAGAAAGATGAAAAAAGAAAGAAGAAAGTCGAAAGTCGAAAGAAGAAAAAGACTTAGGAGTATCAGTAGAGAGTAGAATTTCTCATTCATAAATATTATACAAATGATCCATATAAAATGACTGTTCTGACTTTCTTAAATTTTAAATTTCATTTACTTTTCAATGGATCAAGTGATATGAGGAAGGTGATAGTTTTATTATGGTTTCTAAAAAACAAGCACTCTATTTACAAATCAATTCAAAATATATAATATATATCTATATATATATATATATATATAGATTTGTTAACTTTCTATAAACTATCTAAAAAATTTTGAGCTATCCCACAGTTTCCTCGCTCGGATCTCTTTATATGAGTTAAGAAATATTTTATTTTTTTATTTACTAGTTTATTTAAATTGTTTTGGTCAATTTTCAATGATTGTAAAAAAAATCCGGGAGGGAACTTTTGCCTCAATAAATATGCTAACATAGAAGAAACTATTTTGTTATCTTGGCATCATAATAATTGTAAAATTTGTAAAATTTCTATTTTTATTTTAATTTAATTAAAATCAATAGATTATTATTTTGAGATAAAAAGAAATTCTTTCAATAAAAAAATAAAATTAAAAAACAAATAAACAAATCACTTGTGCCATTCAGGACAGGTTGATTGAACATTGATTGCATTCGGTGTCGATTTAGACAAAAAGAAAACAAAAATTAAATTTCAGTTTCATTTTGGAATTTATAATTCATAAAATAATAACTGAAGTTCATTTTTTGTTTTTTTACATTTTTTTATATATATTTATATATATAATATTGTGACACAGCCTTATTTAAAATATTTTCATTTTTTTTTCTTTTATACATTCAAATAAAGAATAAATATACACATTGTTTTTCATTTTTCGTCTTTAGTACCCTTAATTAAGACAGTTCCTGAATCCTGAACATTGGCAACTTTTTCTTTTAAAATTATATATATATATATTATTATTATTATTTTATTTCTTTGGAAAATCGATTGAATTAATTTGGAAATTTTTGTTCTTCTAGAAATATAATAATAAATATTTTTCATATAATATCAAGATACGTGTATTTAAAGATGATGAAAATGAAAGTATTTTGGAACTGGCGAGAGATCCAACATGATATTAGCCGAAATGTGTGGGTTGATTGGTGGTTGTTGGTTTCTTTTTCTACACGGAAGTCCGTTACGATGCCATCGTCTCCATCGGCGTGAGTTGATCTTGAGGTGACTTCGCAATTCGGTCTTTACTATAGAAAAAATAAAAAAACAGCATTAAATTAATTTACAAAAATAAACAAATTAATTGAAATATTAATATAAAATAATTTTTTAGACAATAATCATACAAATTTAATCTACTAAAATCGATTTTAGAAATTTATAGGAAAATTTTAAGTTTAAGAAAAAATTTAATCTACTGAAATGATTTTAGAAATTTTTAGAAAAATTTTAAGTTTAAGAAAAAATGTATCATCAAGTGTTGAATAAGAATTGATATATTATTCATTTTTTTTTGAGATGGTAAATTTAAAGAATTAATAATCAGGAATTTCTGATGACTATAAAAAAATGAATAATGTTTATTAATAAGGGATTCTTCATTAACACGTTCCCCCCGGTTCCATAATTTGTCTATATATTTAATGTGGCGGCATGAGTCACCGGTGGCACATACAGGCGGGAAAGTGTTAAACAAGGTGCTTCTCTCTAGTTTAAGTTCCTATAAACACTAAATATTTTCCTATATTAATTTCAATATGAATATAGAAGGAATTCGCAATTGTCTACCGTTGAAATATTCATATTTGGTTTAATTTAATTCCTTATTAATGAACATTAATCATTAATCAAAAACAGGAATTATTGGCTCCATCCTTGAGAGGTGGTGCTAATCGTTTATTATTTCCCTCTTTTAATATGAATGATCTCAATTTTAAAATATCATTCATAAAGTGATGAGTATTCTCTCGTTTGCAATTCGGCATTTGTAGAGAATCCTCATTTTGCTTAGCACCTTTGTATTTCACATGAATATGGCTCCACATGATATTTTTATAAATATAAACTTTTATTTTATTTCTTTGTAAATTGAGAATAATTACATTCAAAAATGAATACTATCTAAAATTATTATTATCTCTGTTATTATCAATTACTATTAGTCCATTATTTAGAACAGTGATTCTCAACCACTGTGCCGCGACACTTTGGTGTGCCGCGAGATTATCAAAATGTGCCTCCAAATTATTACAAATGCAAAGAGGCTCTTAAACATTTCCGACTTTTTTTTCTAAATTTTTTCAATTTGGTTCTAAAAAAAAGGTAAAACATTTTTGGAACTAGGCTCTTAAACATTTTCAACTTTATTTTTCTAAATTTTGTCAATATGGTAAACTTTTACTCTTATCTTTTTCTTTGTGTGTCGCCAAATTTTTAAACCGTTAAAAGTGTGCCGCGGTAACAAAAGGTTGAGAATCACTGATTTAGAATATATAAGTACCTATGATTATTTAAAAATAAAATTATTATTAATCTATTTAAATATTTTTGTTAGTAAATACATTTATTTGTCTAAATTAGATATCACACGATAACGTGAAGTAAATATTGAAAATATCTATATTTTAATTAAATAATAATAAAAGCACATAGATAAAAAAAACCTTGAGCACAAAAGCAATTAATTAAATTAGGAGATGTTTACAAATCTTTCATTAAGGTAATAATTCCTTGTAAAAATTTAAATAGAAAATAAGATGTTTAAAGAAATTACGATTTATATCATATATATGAAATAATATATCATTTTTTCTGATTAATAAAAACGTTAAATAGAAAATTATATCTGAAAATTGATTTCTTAACAAGTAAAAAAATAACCGAAAGAAAAGTACTTATTCAATAAATAATTCGAATCACTCGATTAATCAAATAAGATGACAAGGAAATCGTTCACAAATTATTTGAGAATAAATTTATTAATAATAAATCAAATATGTCAAAACAAGAACGTTTATTTTAAGGTCTAAAATATAAATGGAAAAGAAAAAAAAAATCGAGAAAAAGTAATGAAATCAATTTTTAAAAAAGATATAATGTAAATCTTATTATACAAATGTGTATATTTCTAAAATTGTTTTTCAAGGATTTTGATGAAATCCAGATATGTATAGGTCTCATTCAGAGAAAAAAATAATTTTATATTAATTAGTTAATGATTAATAATAACATGTGAAAAAGTAATAGCCAAATCATCACAATTATAATGATTCAAGATGGCTGTATAATTTATATAAATGTTATTTTTAATAACATATATGATAAAACAATTAAAAAATACAATTTAATTGTTTAATTGATAATAAAAATGATAATTAAAAAAATATTTTATTATAATTAAAATATTATTTAAATAATATAATCTCATAAATTAAATTAACAAAAAAGAGAACTTTTAGAATAAATTAAAAAAATTAAAATTATATTTCATTATATAAAAATAAAAAAAATACTTATATAAGTATTTAAATAATTCTGAGAATTGCTAGAATTAATAATAATTTTGTTTTAATTGACAAGAATATATGAAGAAACAATTTAATATTATAATTAAATATTATATTTAATATCTAATGAAATAAATTAACAAATAAATAAATGAATATTTAGATGAATAATATATAATACTATGTACAATATGATTATGTTGTTTGGTATTAATTTCAAATATTTAAATATGCTACCGAAATTAATTAAAATATTTTATTGTGTATTTCGAAGCCAGTAATGAGGGTAATTATTTACATCATTGGTTCTGAGATAGAAATGATTGTCCCCAAGAGGGCGATACCTTCAACCAAGCTTGGTTTTAGGTCAAGAGATGGCGCGGCCTTCACCAATGTGTTTGCTTTGCCTAGTAGATAGCGCAATTAAAATAATTTTTTGAATGACTTTAGTATGAATTTAACTTTTTGTAAAATAAAATAAACCGAATTTAAAAAACCAAAAAAGTGTTGAAATGACTTTAGTATGAATCTAACTAATTCTAAAATAAAATAAACCGAATTTAAAAAAACCGAAAAAGCATTGAAATGACTTTAGTGTTAATATATATGTAAATTCAAATTGTATATAATTGCGCTATCTACTGGGCAAGGTCAAGGTTTCGCCCTCCTGTGATCATAAGTCATACTATAACTGTCAAAACATGGCCCCCACCCCCAATTTATATGCAAATTATATTAATTTTTCTCTCGTAAACACGAAATTTCCAGAAAATATTTTATATCAAAAATCAATCAGGATAATCTAAGGTACGCACTGGTATTTTTTTTAAAAATCACGTACCCAAATATATAGAAAATGGTTAAGATAAATCAAATAAAATTATATTATATTAAAAAAATAAATAAATTATTTTAATCTAAAACTCCAAGAGATTAATGAAGTTTTAAAATAAAAATAAAAAAAGAAAGATTTTTTTAAATAAAAATTACTTACTAAATGGAGGCGATGGCGTCGCTCGGAGTCCCTTAACGAGGACTTGGGCACTACTGGAGAACGCATTTGCTCTCAATTTGCGATTTAAATTCACTCACTTGCGTTTCTATCGAATTTTTTAATTCTGTATTGAAAAAAAAGCACACAAACAACAGAAGATTAGTTGAAGAAATAGAATAAATTATAAAAAAAATAAATAAATAATAATAAAAAATAAAATAAATCCAAAAAGAAACCGTAGCAAAAACAATGGATCGGATTTTATTTTTATTATTTTTTTTTTTTAATTTTATGTATTTTAATAATTTAATTTGATGTTATTTTATATTTATTCTTAAAATAATATTTTTTTAAATATTATTAAAAATATCATGAATTGAAAATAATATGCGTTGTTAAGTATTGAAATATGATATTATATTCTAAATAAATTTTAAATTTTTTTCATATTTATATTATAAATGAAATATTTAAAAAGTTTTATTAGTAAAACATTAAAATAATTATAGATGAAATTAAAATATATGTATTTATAAAAAAAAATTCAAAGATATATAAGATTATATTAAATTTATTGTTTCAAATTTTAATTAATTTGAATAATTATTTTTTAATAATATTAATTTAAAAATAAAAGATTCAATTGACATTTTTTTTTTAAAGAAGAGATCAAAATCAGATAATTTATTAAATTCTAGGACTATAATATATAAAATAAATATATATATTCTCTATTTTGAAAATTATTTTAACAAATCTATAGGAAAAAATTCTTTTTGCTACGGTGATTACAAACACGCACACAAAGAGCGACATATAGAGTTAGCAATGGATTGTGAATGTGTATTTTTTTCTTTTTATTTGATCCTCTAGAGGGGAATTTTTCAAGTGACGGCGGCATAGAGAGAGGAAGGAAGAAAAGCTAACGAAAACGTGTCTGCGTGCTAATGTATATACGTGCAAGAGGGTGTGCGCACCCTTGTTATCGTGCAGTTGCGGGGATGGAGATTAAAGCATTGGAGTAATTGAGATATAACAAAGCACAATTTTCAGTGCTGCAAATAAAAAAAAATCCAATTTATATAACACAAAAAAAAAAATATTTTGAAAGTAAATAAATTAATTTTATTATTTTTATTATTATTATTTTATTTTTATTATTTTTTTGTAATTAAAATCTCTAAAATAAATTTGAAAATATAATTATGTAAATAATAGAATAAAATAAGATAAAATTATAAAATTATTTGGGAAATAATATTTTATAAAATATCTCTCTCAGTGATGTATTGGTAAAATAAGAAGTAAGAGAACGCATATTGGGAGCAATAAAAAGCCCTATTTTCAGAAAACTATTTTTTCCCATCTAAATTTTTATTTTTTCTTATTCTTACTATACAAAATATTTTCAAACACAAAAAAGAAATTACAATAGTAGATTTAAGTGGGAGTTGTCGAAAAGTACTGGAACGCGTTCCGGTTCTGAAAAAAGGTAAGGGAACGTCGTTCCCCCGCGTTCCCCTCCCAATACACTACTGATCTCTCCATAAATAAATAAAATTAAATAAAATTAGTATGGAAATTAAATTTAATTAAAATATTTATCATTATTTTATCCTTGATATTAAATAAGAATAAAAATCCCTCTTTGATTGAAAATGTTGATAAAATTTTTCTTCCTGTTTAATCATCTTAAAATATAAATCTAATTAATTTAAAAACAAAATTGAAAAGAGAAAAATATAATTTTGATGTTTTTTTATGAAAAAAATCCGAATTTACTATACCTTTTGCCATTTATAATGAATAGGTACAATGGAAAATTGAAAATTCAAATTGTTTAATAATGCTTAATAATAGAATGTTGATCTTTTGTCATCTATTCTTCATGTATAAATCATTTTTATTGATTATATATATTTAAATTAACTTTTTTTTACTAACTCTCCAGAGATAATATTGCGATCACGAAATTAATTTTTTAACACTGCAAATCTCACGCGCCAACACGTGACGTGATGCCATCAACAAAGAGCCAAACATGCGCTGGTTTAATAAATATTATTTATTAATTTTAATTTATAATTTAATTAATTTAATTTAATTTAAATTAATATATATGTTATTTAATCCAATTCAAATTTGCGAGATAGTTGAGTGGAGACACTCCAGATTTTTTATATTTTAAATTTTATCAATTTTTTAAAAGTTATTTTTTCTATATATAACTAAGGCAGTGTTCAGTGTGTTTCCAACCTGTGAGGCGCCCTCCCATTTTAAGTGCCCACACTTTTTCTATTTTTTTCCAATTTTTTCAATATGATTCTAAAAAAAAGATAAGGTAAAATGTTTTTTCGATAAGGCTTTGAACATTTTCGATTTTTTTTTTTCAATTTTTTCAATATGGTTACTATATTATGTTAGTATTTATGAAATTAGATTATTACAAAAATTAAGGGGGGCGCAATAATTTTTTTTTAAAAAAGGGGGGCGTCGGTTCAGAAAGATTGGAAACCACTGAACTAAGGTGTGCTGGTAAGTTATGTCTCCGAATTTTTTAAGTGAAAACTGAACGTTTTAAATAAAATGAAATTGATTAACATTCTACAACTTTATGTCACATACTCCTAATCTAAGTAAAGTAAATTGATGACTTTATTGTAGAATGCATCCAGAGTTTTATCACTATCAAAGCGAATGATTCTTTAAATTTTGAAAACAGCTAAAAATGGAATGAACCATATCGAGATTAAATTGAGAAAGATCTATGATAAAGAAATAAAGGCGTTAGAGTGCCGTAAATGTCGCAGAGATCATATATAGTTTTTCATTGTCACACTGAATGAAGAGAGTATTCAATATTCCATTTCAGCACGTCTTTTTCACACACTTACATTGTTACTTCAATGCAAAGTGCTATAGCGATAGGAAAGCGAGAACTTCGCATTATATAAATACATTAATCGATGTTATTACAACGAAAATAAATATACTTTTTACTGGAAAAATATGATTTATTTGATTTGTCTTGTTGGATGTTGGTTTAAAAATATGCCTACAAAATAATAAGAGTCCTTAGTGACAGGATAGTTTCCAAATTATTCTACTTTTATTTAATACTTAAAAAGATTATATTTTATTATTTTGTTAAATATATAATATTAATTATTTATATTTAGAATAATATATATATATTAATTAAATAAGCTGGAGTGCCTCCACTCGACTATTTCGAAATTTGAATTGGATTAAATAACATATATTATATTTAAATTAAATTTAATTAATTAAATTATAAATTAAAATCAATAAATAATATTTATGAAACCAGCGCGTGTTTAACTCTTTGTTGATGGCACCACGACACGTGCTTGCTCGTAATTTGCAGTGTTAAAAAATTAATTCGATTCCATCAAGGTGAAATTCTATATATAGCAGTTTTATATAATTTTTAATAATGTGAAAAACTATCGAACTTATATCTTTATTTTTACGGCCAATTTAGAGGAAAAAAAATCAAAATGTTGTAGTTAATGACACTCTTTCGGTTGAGCTAAATTTCTCAAAAGTTGATAGAAAACTACCAATTTTGAATAATGCCCGTAATCCAAATTTCATTATTCTAGCTCAAACTGTTTTTGCGTAATCTTGTCTATATACTACATATATACACACGCACAGACATTTTTCTCAACCTTAGTGAATATGACTCAGGGACCTTCAAAACGTATAAAATCATCAAAATCTCAACATTGAAAATTTTCGTGATCGCAATACTATCTCTGGCGAGATAGTAAAAAAACATTAAATGCAATAAATATTAATTTAAACAATTTATTAATTAAGAATTTAGCAAAAAAAAACTTTATTATTAAAAAAAATATAATAAAAATATTTTTATTGAAAAAAGTGAAAATATACGATTATAATTTTCTAAATTGTTTGGTAAAATTATCTGAATAAAAGATAATTAAATTTCCTTTTCAAATATACTTGTCGCGGTTATCAAGAACAAACTAATATTCTTTTTTTTTCTGTCAAGTCTAGTGGAAGAGATAAATCAGCTTTTAGAATTTCAACCAGCTTTAATTTTAGAATATGAAATCTTTTACCCTTTATGAGGAAAAAAATAATACTTAAATATATATATATATATGCATATAATTAACTACCCTTTATAGTATTTTGTTGTACATATTGATTCATAGTTATTCAAATTCACATCTAAAAGGAATAATTACATTTCTGTTTAGATTTCAGTCCCGAATCTAATATTTTCATAATAAATCAATTTAGTGTTGTCGTTTCATTAACTTGCTTGATTGTTAAGGGGGAATTAATCTCATCCCATTTGTTATTAGATAAATTTATTAGAATTTCATCTGAATTAAACATACAACTTATATATAAAACTTCTATGAATTTACTGTTTTAATTTATTAAAAGGTTGATTGCAAATACTTAAACTCTTAATTTATTAAAACTTTTTTGATTAATTCATTAAAAAGCTCATTAAAATATCCTTTTAAAATTAGCGTCAAAGAAAAAAAAAATAGATTTTTTATCATTTTTTTTTTATTTAAATCTTAATGATATCCTAGGCGTCTAAATTAAAATTTATTTTTAGACAAATCTAAATAATGCATAAAATTTACAAAAATAGATTATTATTTAATTCATTAATAATTAATAAATAAAATGTATATTTAAATGTAATCATTGCAAATTTATTTGTAAAAATAAGCTTGACTATAGCGCTGGTAGTGTGACTTCGGTAAAGGCGCCGAACAATAAGTATACCGCACGATAAAGTAAACTAAAAGTGAAAAATCACAAAAACTTATATATATTATAAATTTGAAGATTCAAATTTAATTTCTAAGAAATCATTTAAAATGATATTCAATAATAGTTGATTTATATTTGTTTCTGGCATATATGTTATAAATAATTATTAGGAGGAGAAGCCATTTTATTATATGTATCACAGTGCCTTATGGCCTATTAGAAATAAATAACCTTCCTTTAAATATTTTATAATAATTTAACAAAAACGGATATAAAGAGAAAATGAATAAAAGAAATATCAAATCTTATTTTGTTGAAATTATGACTTAGTTTATAAAAAAAAAACTCTGATATGAAAAAAATATGTTGATTAAAGCTCAAATAAATTATATTCTTTTGTTTATTTTAAGTATTATATATATATTATTATATTATTTATATATGTATTTAAATAAAAAGTAAAATAGAAAAAGATTTGTTTTGTTTATGTTTATTGCTGAATAAATCTCTTTAAACCAATTTTATATGAAAAAGAAAGTTTAAACAAAGCAAAGATTATCAATATAGACAAATGAGCAAGCCTCTCTGTTTAAATTAATCCCTGATTTATCGTTTAAAATAAAGAAGAGGAGTGTGGGACGAGAAAAAAATTACTAGGGAAAAAAACGAACAAAAATATAAAGCGATTCTCTTTTCATCCAATTCCCCAGGAGCCATAAATACTCATGTGATAATATGATGATATGATCCGATGAGAATTCCACTTTCAAATGTAAACAGAGATTAGAATGACATTTTACGAAAAAGTAAATGACAACTTAATCAACTAAGTCTGGATGAAAAAGAGGGTGAAGAATTCTAAAATAATATTGAAATGAAAATATTTTTCCTTTGCTTCGTGATTTTTAATCAAAATCATTACCAAAAAAAAAAAAAAAAAAAAAAAAATTAGTAGGAAAACACTAATTAATTTTGACTTGACTTTTTTTAATATAGCAAAATATCTGTCATTTTTTGTTGACATTCTCAATTTTCATTGTCAATTCAAGTAGACTGAGTTGGATATTTAAAAAAAGATTTTAATATTTACATTCACGGCCATCAAATGACGATTAGATAATAGGATGATATTTTTATTAGTAGAAAAACATGACTTGAAAAAGGCAGACAGAGAGAAAAAGAAAAAAGATTTATTTCATTCAAATGATATTAATTAATCTTGATAAATAAATAAACACAAATATTGTTACCTATCTAGTTATATAATATTTATAAAGAGATAATTTTATAAAATAACAATAATAATAATAAAATCAGAGAAATTAGTACATAACAATTTTTAGATGATGATGATGATAATAATAATAATAATAATAATGTTGATAAATAATTGTTCTTAGAATTTAGTAAAAATAAAATTTAAATAAAAAAAAGACAAATTTTTTTTATAATAAAATAAATCATTAATACTTTGATACTAGGTAATCAAAGAATATTTAAATATTTATCAATTTTTTTATTAAACTTTTCAGTTTCAAAAATGCTACATATTTTAAAATATTTTAGTTAATAAATTTATAAAAAAAAAATAGTAAATTGAACAAAAATTATTACTTTAGGGCATTGAGTGTTGTTTGTGTCACCCACATTATTTTCTATTTTCATTTCGAATTGAAAAAAAAAATAATAATAAAAGAAAAGATGGAAAAAAATAATAAAGGTGAAAACAGTTTAAATGTCTATTGCAGAGTTTGTAACTAAATGCCTGGTTTTGACTGCTTTTTCAGTGTCTTGGTGCTACCTCCCCCTACACTTCAAATAAATATGCTGAACACAATAATTGCACTTGCTATATTAGAATAAGAAACACAAAATGACAAATTTTTAAAAGTAAAAATCTTTAAGTTAATGCACAATAAAAAAACTTGGAAAAATTATTTTTCTTTTAATGAAAATATGTTTTTAAAGAATATTAATTATAAAACCAAAACAAATTATCGAGGACCGAGTTAAGTGGAAACATTCTTAACTACTGAGTTTGAGGATGTAGCTTCAAACTTCACCAAGTTCACAAATATTTAAAATATAATATTTAATGTAATGAAATAAGAATAAATAAATTTGGAAATTGAATAATTTGGGACAAATTCAATTAATATTTTATATTAGAGTCTTACATTCTTAAATAAATTCTATTTCAATTTGAAGTTAAATTCAATAAAGTAGCTTACACTCAAATGTTAATGAGCATGTTAAAGAAATAAACGAATTGTCGAATCGGGGTAAACAAGTACATTATTCATTCATCAAGAAACTCGCTACAAGAAACTCTTAAATGAACTTTTATTTATTAATCAAATAATTTAAAATTATAATTAAATAAATAACGACAAGGAAGATGGGGGGAATCTAAATGGAGTTGAACTTTTCTTTTTTTTTCTCTTACTTAAGCATCCCCTTTTTTCATCACAGATAATGTTTATTTCTGTTTTAATGTTAATCAAATACACTTAAAAAATCTTAATATCTCATGTATATATGTATATATATTTAAATAAATAAATTTACATGTTAAAATCATTTCAATTCAATTCCATTAAAACTAAATCCATTATAATTTCAAAATAAAATAAAATAAAATAAAATATTCAATCGTCCTGATTTCTGATCAAAGTCGAGATATTTCTAATAAATAAAAAAAAAAATATAAATGAAAATTGATAAATCGCGTGACAGTTTTAACTCCAAAGTGCCAAATTTCCATTGTAACCACTTAAATAAAGTATCAAAGGAAAAATAATGATTAAGAATATTTAATTGAAATAATAATAAATTTAAAATTAAAAAAAAAATGATATTAAAATCAGCACAACTCTATAGTCGTCCTTCACATTAATTTCTAACATAAAAAAAAAATTCTACATAAGATAAATTTATTAAATATAGAAAAAAAAGGGAAGAAACATATAAAGAAATTCCGGAAAAGCAAATATATTTTCTCAGCATTTTTTTATATCCCTGTAAATCTCTCTTTTTTTGTTATTTAAATCGAATTTTAATGGCTTGGTGGAAATGTTTTGCTTTAAGCTGGTTTGTTTGAATAATTGCTGGAATAATACTTGCCTTTTTTTTGTTTTTTTTTTAGTTTTTTTTTTTTTTAATAAATTAATCGTTTGTTGAAAAGACATTGGTTAAAGTTTAAAACAGAGAAATATACAATTATTTTAGATGACTCAAAAAAATATTATAATATCATAAATAAAATAAAATAAAATAAATATATAAACATATTATAAGTATGACTGAAATGGAATGAACTGGATTTTTTTTTATAATTTGAATGCAATGAAATATCAACATAAATTTAACTTTATGAAGAGTTCCTATGAAGTTTGATTGAAATATTATTTTCTTTTATTTTTTTCATGAAGGTAAGACGGACAGATTTTCAGTGAATAGTCATCATTTCTCTTCTCAACAATTTCCGACAAAATTTCTTTGTTTGTGATTATAGAAGCAGCTCTTAAGGAATCATCTCAGAAAAAGGCCCATTCTGACAAATTTTGAGATTTCTACTTATTCCTTATCACATATAACGAAAATAGCCATACATGAGCTTTGATTTAATGCTAAAATATAATCGTCGGTTTGGAAGAATACCGTCAGAACTCAAAAATTATCATAATTGAGATTTTTATATAAAACTATTGCTTATTGTCAATATATTATGTGGAAGAGAGGCACAAGTTGTAACTACTGTTAAAATCACTAGATAGCATTTAAAAGTCTGTAATTCCCGCAGTTTTATACGGCCATTCTGAGTAAGGCCGTCACATGTTAGTTGTGTCTTGATTGTTATTGTAGAATTATATGAAATAGTGTTACATTTTATAAAGAGCCATGATTTTGATTTAATAGTTTTAGTGAATACAATCATATTTTGTGTTGGATTATTGTGCAGTATTCAAAAGGCGAACTATTTTTTGGGCAAGACTGTTACATATTTAAATAGGGAGTGTAAAAGGCTTAAGTGTACATAAATTACAAATTATTAGTCGAAATCATAATTTAAAATGCCTCTGAATTATATGTAGAAGCGTTTGTTTCTATTATATATCCCTGCAAAGATATAATTGTTTTAATATTTGACAAATTTTGAAATGCGTGGAAATCTATTAATTTAAAGTTGTGACGGTATTCTTCCAAACCGGAGTTTAAATGTGATGGGGGTCTATTTGTAATACTAATTTGCAATGGACTCTGAATTCACATATATGGTACCATCAATCTGTTAAATAGTAAGTAAAGTTCCCTTCAATAATTATTATCATAAAAACAGTCGTCAAGGTGTATTTATTTTTATTTATTTACTTAAAACCGGCCTATCTCCTGTGAGTCATTCTGTATATACAATATTTTAAAAAATAATATGGTATAGTATATAAAAACAATAATTTTCAGACAAACTCAGATATTATATAAATATATTGATGTCTAATAAAAATTGAGCCAAGTACTTAAATTGAAAGAATCGAAATTTTTAAAAGCCATTTTTAAGTATTCAACTTAAAGTAATTTCAATATTATTTCCTTTTAATAATAATAAAAAATTTGATCAATAAAATTAATTAGTTATTAAAAATAGTGCATTTTATTAACTGAATGAAGGTGATAAATGTGGAATAGAATTTTTTATGAATGAAAATATTTATTTACTTGAAATATTTATTATCTTATTAGATATAAAAATAATACCGGAATGAAAAACAAAATAAATGAATTTAATATATATAATTGTATATTTTTAATTTGTAATTAAGATTGAATGAAAATAAAAAAAAAGCAAAAGTATTTTTTTAAAAAGATAATCTTATGAAAAATCCATCTCTTTTTTGTTGTTGGGTCCTTTATTTTAAGGCTTAATATATTTAAGTATGATTAATTAGATTTTATGTCAGTTAGCGGATAATAAATGGAGCGTAAGTGGATATTGCGTGGTCCTGATTGAGTTTTTATTAACGATATCTTTATCAATATGGATATCCTATCCGGGGTAGAATCGTCACGTTTCAAAAATAGTAGATTAAAAAAAAAAATGAAATAAAATAAAATGTCTCTTTTCGATCTAAAACATTACTATAGATATTGGAGGAAAAGGAATCAGGGATGTGGGTGATGTCGGAGAGTGGTTAGAGGTGATATAAAAAAAAATGAGCGCACACCACTACAAAGCACGCAGGTAAACATCAAGATAGCTAATATCAATTTCTGTTACTATTTATAGTAAAATGAATTTAAAACTAGAGTTAATAGATGATAGCTTATCGCAAAATCAGTTTTTTTTTCTTTGCAAGCAGGAATGAATTGTTTACGATGACTATCACGATTAAAGCGAGATTTATATATATATACATATATACATATATATGTATATATGTATATATATGTATGTATATAAAGAGAACAGAGAATATTATGTGCCAAAAGCAAGCGTGAACATTCAGTGCAGAAGAGAATCCCACCCAAATAGTAAATAACCAATAAACTCTAATCTAAAATCATTTATTTATTTATTATTTCATTTATTTATTTATTTATTTTTTGAACAAATAACAATGATCGTCCTTTTTGAATAGAAATGAATGGCTTTAATAAAAACAAGAATCACGACTATAAGGAGTTCATTTCAATTTATCCATTCAATTGTCAGTATTTTCTCCAATTTGTCCAAAAATCCTGAGAATTAAACAAAAAAAAAAAAAAAAAAACACGAACCCATCGATTTTATTTTTCTCCCAACTTAATTGAATAACTTTTCAATATTCTAATGGAGATAAAATTTGATTTTCAACCCAAAACATCATACCATCCTCATTTTCCTCTCAATCACTTCTTTTTTTCCAACCCAAACCGATTGATTCACATAAATTGATATTTGATTTGTTTATTCCACAAACCAAGCTAGAAGCACGTAAATAATTTCATAAATTAAAAATAAAAAAAAAACAAACGAATTGAAGTCAACTAGTTATATGAAATATTATCATCGCTAATAAATAAAATCGTATATGTATTAGATCGGCTTATGAAAATCATTTTAATTACCTTATACCTACATATATAAATATTTATCATACAAGTGGCAACAAATAGTTACTTTATGATTATATTTTGAAATTAACCAAATGATTATACATGATAATCAGGTATTGAACCATAAATATAATTACACTGTTTCATTATTCGTTTTACCATATAAAAAAAATAACCATTTTATTAGCAATTAAGAATATTAATGATGGAAACGTATATAAATAATATTTTTTAATGTTTGAAATTGGTGAATCTGATAATTTTATTATTTTCGAAATTATGTATTTTAAATCATTATTTTATATATTTATTATTTTCTTTTGATATATGTAGACAACTTAAATAAATATTTAAAATAAAAAAAATGAATGAAATATAAATATTTATTTGTTATGTTTTATTATTCTATTAAAATAATATATTATTCATTAATCATATTGTGTGCATTAATAAAAAAGAAACAAAATGTATATTTACATTAAAACTATTTATTTTCATTAGGAATTTATCAGTCCTGTGATGAACTCGACAAAAAGTTCAAATCTAATCAATTTTCCAAAAATGTATAATTTTATATAAAACGAAGTAGATTCTCAAATCAATAAATAGCTAAAACGGGCTTAATCTAAGAATTTAGTGCTTAAATGATAAAAACAAAAGATAACCTGTTGTTTAAGAGAAGAGCAATCAGGAAGTGAACAGTTGATAGGCCAAGGATGTGGTGGGAAGACAATGAGGGAGTTGGAAGAGAATAAGAGTTGGATGGAGGTCAGGATAGAGACCGGCCAAGAACTATCGAGTTCCCTATAGCCTAGAACAGCGGTCGCCAAACTTTTTGACACCACGGACCAGTTAATTCATAATTTAAATCCCGCGGACCACTAATAGGATTTTTTAAGTGTTAAATATATTTATAAATAAAAATTGTAATCAAAGAACACATAAAATGTACCTAGTTAATAAAATGAAACTATTATCACGTATTGTTATGAATTGAATCATGTTTTAATGCATCTTAAAACATAACTTAACATGATAAGTATATTCCACATTTTTCTGCGGACCAGCGAAATTTTCTCGCGGACCACTAGTGGTCCACGGACCACCACTTTGGCAACCTCTGGCCTAGAAGATATGTACAAATTAAAAATAAATATTTAAAATGATATATAGGAATATTGAGAAATTTAAATTGCTTTATTTAACTTTGAAATAATTGTTTCATTTTCTCATAAATAAACCAAACACTTTATAGAATTAAAAAATCTTAATTTGATTATTAGGATTTTTTAATTTCTCGCTTAAAGATAAGATCGAAGTTCTTAAATAGATTATAAATATATATACCTACATAGTAATTTTTAGTTTATTACAAGGAAGAACCAAAGTATTTTAAAACAATTAAACCTAGACCAATTAGACATTTTGTTAAATAAATAATAATCTAATTTTTCTAAATGAATCAGAAGTATAATTAAAATTTTTGTTGATGTTAGTAAAATATATCATTTACTTCTCTAATAAATGTAAAATAAATAACTGAATAGAGGGAATAATGCCTGTTTGAATTGATTATTAATGTAACGATTCAAAAGTTCTTCATTTCATACATTTATTTTCTTAGCAAATTGAAAAATTAACATAGGTTAATGGATTTTCCTAGCATCAATAAAATAAACAGAATTATCTCCCTCTCCCTATCATTACTCTAAAAGGATAAATTCTTCAAGCGTTCTCTAATTAAATCTCAAGGATAAAAGCAAATATATTTTTATCATTTTGACGTAGTTCTTTTATGAATGAATTTTGTTAAGTAGATGTTTTATTTTTTGCTTTTATTTAATTTCTACTAAATCATAATAATCAATAGCAGAGGGTTTATAATATTAACAAATTAAATTAAATGTTTTAACAACAAATTCTAATAATCCCTTATATTTTTTTAAATCATTAAATATATAAATAAATATATAGGGTAAAGTATACAATCGTTGGCCCCGAGGCAGTCATTGGCCCCCTATCACTAAAACACAAACAATAAGAGATTTTTATTTTAAAAATTGCCCTATTAACTATGGTTATGTCAGTGATTGTCAACCTTTTTTTTTACCGCGGCACACTTTTAACAGTTTAAAAATTTGGCGGCATACAAAGAAAAAGATAAGTGTAAAAGTTTACCATATTGAAAAAAAGTGGTCCCAAAAACGGTTTACCTTTTTTTTAACCATATTGGAAAAATTTAGAAAAAAACGTCGGAAATGATTAAGAGCCTCTTTAAATTTGTAATAATTTGGCATTTATTTACCAATATTGTCAATGAATATAAATAATTCCTTTTATTATCATACTCTTAATTATAACATAACTTAATTATAAATTATAAAATTTTAATATATATTTACTAGTAATAAAAACATTTCTTAAAAAGGAATCACAATACTTTCTACCCCCATATTGTGTAAAAGTGTTATATTTAATATTCATTTGTTTTAATTAATTTATATTTAATTATTTAATAAAATCAAAAAGAAAAGAAATATATTAATTTTTTACCATAACCTACTAGTTTACTTTCACAAAAAAAAAAGGTAGGAGTTTTGGTCCTTTACATTTTTATCTCTAATATTCGTAAATCATTTTTATTTTCATCATTTGAAAAAAAGGAATTTTTTATACTAAATCACTTCTACTTTATTAAATATAAAAGCAAATATTAAAGAAAAAAAAATAATAAAAAATAAACACTTTTACGATACTCAAACACTTGATTGATAAAGTGACTTTAGTAAATATCATTTCTTTGAAGAAAGTCTTAGTATAAAAATATTCTAAATCACCGAACCATTTGAATAATAAAAAAAAAATAAACTGTTTTATATATATAATACAAAAAAAAAAGAAAAAAAAAAGAAAAAGAAGTATGAATAAATATTCGCTAAATCACGCTAATATAAATCCCCGGGGGTTAAGTCAAGTCACGCTTCTGATTAAAATCCATTTCTTCCAATAAATCTTGAACAAAAAAAAGAAAAAAAAATGAAAAAAAATGAATTGAATATTTGAATTGTACAAGTATTAAATCAATAAGATTAATGCATTTCGAAAACATTCTAAAGCATACTTAATTAATTGATGAGAAAAGTATATAGGAATATATTATAATATATCAATTGTTTATACATATATAATTCTTTCTAAAAAGAATGTATATAATATGTGATTAATATTAAATAAATTAAAACATTTTTATTATATTTAGCGAATAATAAACGCATCAAAAATCAATGAAAGAAACATGATAAAGTAATTTTTCCTATTTAATGGTTTACATTGTATTTTGATTTATTTACATTTAATATATTTAAATGAGCAAGTACAATTTGAAGGGTTACTTAATAATTGACAATGGATTGAATAGGAAATAAATTATGAATATTGACTGTAATAATAGATTGTATCTACTATATATAGAATGTGATAGAAGATACGATATTAGTAGTATTATTTATTTATATTCATAAATATTAATTATAATAATTTATAAGAAAATTATTGCTTAATTCAACCTGATCAATAATAATGACTATAACAATAACAAAGAAAAATAATAAATAAATAAATTAAATATATTTAAAATAACTGCTTTTGTTTTTAAAAGATTGACATAAAATAAATAAATCAAGTTTAAAATATTCTAATGAAAAAATAAACATATCCTAAAAATTACATTCCCTTTTTTAAAATTTTTTTATATTGTATTTATTTAACCATTAATAATATTTGCTTAAATATATCTTTTTTTTTCAATTAAATACTTTTAGTATTTGAAAGGGAAAATGTGTATTATTTTAAATATTTTAAATATTCTATAAAATCTGAGAAGAGGGGGTGGATGTAACCTAAAACAATCCATTTACATTTCACCCTTTCTCATTAACCCTTCTATTATTCCCTCGCCATTGGAAAGTTATCTCATATACAATGTTGAGTAATTTTTTTCCAAACTATTATTGATTAAAATAAAAAATAAACTTTTTCAATTAATTTTAAACAAATATATATATATATCTCCGTGTAATATATATATGTATATATATATAGACATAAATATAATGCGTTTTCTGTTAAATTGAAATTCTAAATATAATTATTTAGAAATTATCTGTAAAGTAAATATTTGTTGCCATTAAATGATTTAATAAATATACAAATTATATATTATTAATTAATTATCCAATTAGAGAGCCGATTAATTACATAATATATCAATATTGAAAAGGATTTTATTTATTTTATTTTTGAACTCAATATTTCATATTTGATATAGACCTATATATAAAATATATATATTTTTATATAACTTTTGATAAAATTACAACAACGTTCTCATGTTTTTCATCTCATCCTCCCCCTCAATTCTAACCCTATTTATTTTCTTCATGCCGCCATTATAAATAAAAAAAGAGACAATTTGTTGTTCTTTAATGATAAAAAATTAACCATTTTGTTATTGCTTGTTTTGTTATCTACGAGAACAATTTTCTGCTTTTTCTCTGAAATTCGGTTCACTCTCTTAACCCTTTGGGTACATTTGACGGCTCACGCTCGTCATGCGCAAATTTTGGCGTAAAAACATTTGACGAGTCCGACTCGTCATTTCAAATAACGCCAACAGAGTCCAAACAACACCCTACAAAAAGATGCCGAGTTTGTTATAAAAACAAAATTAGAAGTGAAACTACCTGGCAGTGCAAACAATGCCAAGTACCTCTGCATTTACCAACATGTTTCGAAAAATATCACACTTTGCAAAATTATTAGTAATTTTCTTTTTGATATATTTAGTTGTTAGTTGAAAACTATTTGTTATTATTTTTGTTTGTTTTATTTATCATTATTATTCTGTAATTATTATAAACTTATATCTTATTTAAACTATGTATTAAATTGAAATAAACAATTTGTTACATACAAAATATTGCATTATCATACATCATTCAGATAGCAACAAATTAAATACGTTTCAGATGCATGATACTCTTTGAATAATTCAGTACCCAAAGGGTTAATGTTAATTTATAGGATTGTTTTTCTTTGTTTTTTTTTTTTGTTTATTTTAATTTTAATCTTAATATAAATTAATTTATAGCAAATGGGCCGCCATTCAAAAATCAGATAAACATTTTTATACCTCTTTTTTTCACGATACAATTAACATTATCTGGTTAAATGTAATAAAATAGAATATATCCGTGTAATAATAAATTATTATACTACTCGTTTAGTTAAAAATATACATATATACTTAAATTATATAGAGAAAACAATTTTTAAAGCTTGTATAAACATCAATTGGTATAAAATCATTGCAATGAGATAAAAAAACCTCCATTTATTTGAAATATTATTTATTAATTTTTTTTCAGATAAATTCATAATTACTTTTTTTTATGATCATACATGTGAGAGTCAATGTATTGATATAAATTATTAAAATGGGATAATAAATAATTCAATAAATAGTTTTATTTGTTATTATTTTAACAAAAGATTCTTTAATGCTATTAATAGGGATTGTTATTGTTTAAAAGAAAATCCGATTTGGCGGTTAATGAGGGAGAAAAAGAAGAAAATCAAAAATGTAATAAAAGAATGAAGATATTGTTTTTAGAGGATTATATTTTATTATTGCTAGTGTATTAAAACCATTAAGATTGAATTATATGGGTGTGGGGCATGGTCTATGATCTTAGGAGACGGGTAAGGACTGGAAGGTTGTGGCTCAGAATAGGGATACTTGGAGAAGTGTGGTTGCTGCGGCCAAGAACTTTCGAGTTCCGTAGATTAATTAAAATAATGAATTATAATACATTGTTAGTTAAGAATTATTATATATGAAATATCAATAATCTATTTCTATATTTTTATATGATTTGTAATTTCTTGACTGAACCATTCTCCCCCCCCCCTTCAGAAATCTCTATCCTGATTTATCTTCATTTAATTCATATTAACTCCCAATTCAATTCAATTATAAAATAATAAATAAAATTAGCTAAAAGAAATTTTGATTATTTTTTAAATTTAGTATAATATGATTTTTCATATAAGCAAAAAAAGCGAAGTTGGAGAAATTATTAATTCACGAGATTATTATACAAATTTTAAAATTTGTATTTAAATTGAATAAATCTTAAATGGAAATATAAAATTCATTGTGAAAATTAATATAACAAATCTATATATAATATAATGTATAATAATATTCAAATTAATTTTATATTATTTAAATTCTTTATATGACAGTACGGTATAGAGGTAATCCAACTTTTTCTTCTTTCTTTCACGTTCATTTATTTTAAATTCAAAAGTATTAAAAAAATCCAATCTATTCAAAGTTGAATTTAATATCTTAAGTTTGTCTTAAGTAGAAAAATTTGTGAATATTCTTTTTTTTTCTAACTAATTTTTTTTTTCCTACTTTTTCTTCCGATTCTCCCTCGGGGTCTTTGAAGCGAATTTATTTTCGTAAAACTATAGATGTCCCTTGATTGGGACAGATTGAACAAATAGCGTCACTTTGAAAGTTGGCAATAAGGTATTTTACAGCCTAAGAAAATGGGAGAAACATAAAAAAAGAAAGAAGAAAACGAAATGAGTATAGAGCCGCTGTGAGTTAGGTTTTTTAGAGGATGGGAGAAGAATAAGGAAAGGGATGGCGGAGTGAAAGGCACCAAATCCACGAGCAAAGCAGTAGCGGTCGTCATTTGCAGAGTCTTTCCAATTCCCTTCCCAAACGGAAATTTTCTCCACATCCCACCCAAACAGGCATTGAATTCGCTTCCATCCCCTCACCACTCCAACGCTATAACTCCTTTCTTTTTACTTTTTTTACTGAAAGCAATCAAATCAATCTAAAAACCTACTCCATATGATTCAATTCAATTAACTTTAATATTTCATTTTTTTCTATCCTCCATTAATTTGACAAGAAATTTATTGAAGGAAAATCAAATTACTAAGAAAAAAAGTTGCTAACTCAGGAGAGAAGTCAGTTTTTTTATTTATTTTATTTCAGAGTTTTATTTTAGTATTTTTTTTTCTCTTTGTTAATAATTTAATTATTTTACGTGCAATGTAATTAAGTATTTTTATCTTTGACTATATATTTTACTATTTCTATAACATTCATTAATTAAAAAACATTTAAATAAAATTCAAGATTTAATTATTTAAGATTTATAGGTAATTGTTTTGAGAAATTCTTTTTTAATTCGTATTTTTCAATTATATGATTTTTTTATATAACTCTCACAAGACTTATAAATAAAATATTTCGGTTTTTATTATAAATTTAACAGAAGAGATGATGTTTTTTTTAAATAATATCACAAAAATAAAAAATAAAATATGGAATTGTCTTATTTCGGTTGCATAACTTGTAGGGGTTTTAAAGAGAGGCTTAAAGATACGTTGTATATATTATATATAATGTGCATTTTAGTTTACTACCGGACAATAAAAATATATTACAATTTAGTACTGTAAGGATTATTTTTATATAAATTAGTATTTTGATATTTTTGTGGGAAATGTTCTTTTATTTAGAAAAGTCGCGTTGTATTTAACATACAATAAATTAATTTGAATTTTATATTTATACTTTTAATATTTTCGAATTACTATTTCATTTTTTTTTATAAATATATATTTAAGAAATATTAGAGAATTAATAATTTTTTAAAATGATTTTTTTATAGTTCAAGAAGCCCATTTGTTATATATTAAATTATATATTCTTTTTAATTAAAGATATAACAAAAATCTGTTGTAATAAAATAAAAAAGCATAACTTTATTTGTCTCTTTTTTTATTGTCTCCCTCTCTTTTGATATTATATTCTTTGTTTTTATATTCTCACTACATTTATATAAAATCTAGTATTATATAATATTGCATTCCCTTGCCCTGACGTGCGCTTTTTGTTTGTTTGTTTGTTATATTTTTTGCCATTCAGCTGCAGAAACGCAACAAAAAATAAAAAATAATAATAATAAACCTTTTACCGCAAATAACAGGATTTCATTTTCAAAAAAAAAATCGACCACTGTGAATTTTGTATTTATTACCCCACCCTCTAAAAATAATAATAAATTATTTTTTATTTTATATAGTTTGTGTACTTTTTTCTTTTTATATTTATAATTTATATGTAAATTAATAGATAATATTTGTACTAAAAATACACATAGGTATATAATATTAATATTCATGTTCTCATCTTAAATTATGTAGTTTAAATGATAGAAACCATTAAGTTGAATATTTATATCTTCAATGTATGCAATATCAACTACTTAATTGTGCGTCCTGTTTTAAAATTAGGTTAAGTTTATTTTGGGTAAAAAAATTGCTATTAGTATTTTTTCTAGCTTTTATAAAATTTAATCTTCTTTATTAATTTTTTTTTTTATTTTTTAAATAAATTATTAAATAATATTTAAGAATGATTATTGAAAATTAAATTAATCAGTAAAACCAGACAAAAATATTTTGTAATAATAATAAAATCGTTTTAATTAACTTTAATTAAATAAACTCAATATCTGTTGTATATTATATTGAACGACTCATGTACAGAGTATAAATTGTATTTACATGTTTGAACTTAAATTGAATTTGTTTGATTAATTATCTGAAAGTGTTTATTCACCACAGACAAATTCTCAATAAGAACTGATCATAACCTCTAGATTAATCTGTTTAGTAACTTTCCCGACAGGTTTATCAACTAGAAATTACCGAAAACTTCTCCTTTCCTACTATCTTCTTGAACAATTTAATGTAAACCAACCGTCTGAAACTGAAATTGATCTTTCTTAATCAAATACTCTGCTATAATCTTCAACGATTGAATGTTATAAATAAAAGATCTTTTATGATATTGAAAATGAAATCTCCAAAGGTTTGCATGATAAAAGGTTTGTTAAACAAAAAGTGAAATAGCGAGTAGCAGGATGCGTGCCTGGGACCCCCTTACTCGTGAACTCGTCTTGCTCCTCAGCCTCAGCCTCTCTAGCCAGCTCCTCGGGGGTCTTCTTCTTTCTCATCAGGGGGTTGGGCTCCTCCTGAGGGATCTCGGTCACCTCCTCGCGCTTCTTGATGTTGTACTGTAGACAAAGACATGCAACGAACGGGACCTTAAGGCGGGCAGCGCATGCTCGAATAGAAATAGAAGTAGAAGAGATAGAGGAAGAGTCAACTCAAACCAGTAGCAACGCAATACCATATCTATAAGAATATGCTCGGTCACATATTCTTATAAATATTTTTTTACTTTCTACAAAATTATAAAATTTTATAGTTTTAATACACTCACCTTTGCGTCACTTTGGTAGAAGAATTCCAAGTCAATTTTATTTATTTTTTTTTTTTTGATTACAATAATTTGTGTGCTATTCGATTATAAAATTATTGGTAAATTGAATTATAGAAAAAATATGAATAATTTTAATTGAATGCATTTCAATTTTTGCAAATTTTTAAATTAAAAATTTAATAAATTATAAACTATCGCTGTTAATAAGTGAATATATTGATAAAAATTTATATTTTTTGATATATTCTTAGCTTCCTAACTTTTGTTAGGTTCTACTCGCCTGTTATGCTAATTTCAAAACTCCTATTTAAATGTAAATAAGACTGTGGCTACATTTAAACTTTTGATTGAGAAGAATTAAACTACCAAAAAAAAAATATAATTTATTCCTGAAATAACCTCCTAAATATATGTATGGTAAATGGACATATTTGAATACTTCATAATATTATTAATATTTATTTAATAAAAAGAAATGGATATTTATTTTATTAGAAAATTGAAATTATTAAATATATATATATATATATATCTTCTATATTATTTTATATTCAAAATTTCATTTGATACTAAATAAATATCTATTATAAAAATAAATAAACGTTAGTTTTTTTCTCGACTTTTAATATTTAGATTTGAAATATTCATGACAAATTGTGTATTTATATTTTTATTAAATAAGAATAATAATAATAAAAAAATATATATAATTTAAAAAAATTCTAAGAAAAATAAATTTTAAATATTTAAATAGTTTCCTAATAGTTATAAAATAATTATTATATAATAGAAAATAGTTTTCTTCAAAAAATAAATACAATTCAATTTTCTTAAATTTAATTTTCTAGCTCAAAATAAATTTTAAGATAATATCCATTTATTGTAATAATGCCGATAATTATATAGAAAGCTAATGTAAAATTAATATGAATGAAGAGTAAAAACAACAAACAAAGACTACAAGATATGTTTTTCAACTGAACAAGATCATTTTCCGTGTATGTTATTGCAAATCATCAGTCCATTTCCAGATCAGGTCAGGTCAGGTCAGGTTAGGTCACATTAAGAGTATGCGCATTCATCTATATTGGAATTTGAGTGTAAATTAGGTTTTTTGTATATATGAAATTTTATCTAGCTATATATATACTTATTTTATTTACAAATAAATTAATTAAATTCTTAATTAATTGTTTTTATAAAATTCAAACTTCAAACAAAATCTGCAAAAAACATGCATACATACAGCCAAATATCTTTATATTTAATGAAATGAAATAAAATTGTTTTATTTTTCCTATAAATATTGATAAATTTTTAATGTAAAAATTGACTTGGAATCTCCCTCATACTCATTCTATTTATACAGTTATTTATATTATTTACAATAAACTTAATTGCTATGTTATTGCGTTTTACTTACCTCTGAACTGTTTTATCATTGTTTATCATAATAATGAATCATTTGTAATATTTTGTTCATTTGTCTAGGAATTTATTAATGAGTTGTTTTAAATTTAAATTAAAAATAAATTTACTTATGTTCTTTTATTTTAATTGAGCGAATTTTATAAATTCATAATAAGTAAATATTGTTATTTTTATAAAGAATCTTAGAATTATAATCTACTAATAATTAGAGAATTAAAAATATATTCTTTGAAATGGAATATTTTTTTAATCGTGAAATTAGCTTCGCTAAAATCAATGAAAATGATAACTAATTTTAAACAATAATTATTAAATATTTTTACAATTATACTCATAAAATTATCTTTTCTATTTACTCTGTCAAACAATTTGAGTAATTATTTTTTTTTCTCCTATAAGTAAATAATATGTTTTGATCAAAATGCCCTTTCATTTATTCAACTAATTAGGAACGGTGAAGTTATATTTACAATGTAAATATTTAACCTAAGAAAACAATGTTAATAAGATGGTGAAGAGAAATATTTAACTCGTCATATATTATAAATTATTAGCCACCCCCTCCCCTCAAAGTTCAACCCAATATATTTGAAATTTGAAATACCTGTAAATAAATGCCATCAATGTGTGTCCAGATTATTATAAGAACGAATCAGGGTACAAAGATCGATTATATTACGTTTTTCCTTTAATTTCCATAGTTTTATAAGCTGTTCTTAAACTCATTGGAATATATATAAACATAATAGCTTGGAAATAACTTAGTATATTGTCTGGACAGCTGACGAAACTGAATTTATCCTAAATCACAAATGATCATAGAGGGCACCTGATTCTATACAGGGAATATGAAATTCTAAACATATGCCCAAATTATTCGTTTATATGCGACAATAATAGGAATATTAAATTGAATATCATTATATTATTGATTAATAAAATATATATATATATATATATATATATTATTATCAGATTTATCAGGGATATGATCACGTATTTTTGTGAGATTGTTTTCTCGACGTTTCGGCACCCATTTTGGCGCCATTTTCAAGAGATTATTTAGGTGGGAATATTTTTGGGATTCTGGGTCTTAGTCTGTGTGAGTTGGCCTCGGACTGTTGTCCAGTGCGGACGTGTGCTGGTCTCAGGATTGCCCAGGATTCTTCGGAGCTCTACACTAGCAACGCAGTGAGTACAAAACCACCCAACCTATCAACCCAAAATCCCGATATTAACCCTTGGTCACACAGACTAAGACCCAGAATCCCAAAAATATTCCCACCTAAATAATCTCTTGAAAATAGCGCCAAAATGGGTGCCGAAACGTCGAGAAAACAATCTCACAAAAATACGTGATCATATCCCTGATAAATCTGATAATAATAATAACAATAAAATTCACGGAAACCTAAACCAACATATATATATATATATATATATATATATATATACAACAATATACAACATATTTATCACTTTTAATAATATAAAAATCACCAGGAGGTATTTTGAATCCCAATTTAAAATAATTTAAAAATTATAAACTAAAATTAATCCCAATTAAGCAGATAAAAAAGTTTACATCAAAAAAAGCACTAGTCAAACTGCTTAATTATAAAAATAGGACAGCTTATAATAATGTATGATTATATGACAATTTTGTAATATTTAATCATCATTTTGTTTAAAGTTAATTAATATTTCCATAGTCTTTAGTAAAAGATTTTTTACAACATTAAACAAATATATTCAAACATTAAATTTAAATATTATTTCCTCCCCCCTCATCGACATTAAAAAAAATATTATATATTAGATATTTTTTTTTTACTTTGTTTTTAAATTTAACCCATTTTAGTTGATTCAAAGGTATTCATTTTATTTGAATAAATTTATTTAATATCATTTTAGTCTCTTTTTTGACAAGTTAAATCTGAAAATAAATATGATACTATAGAATCCTAAATAATTTTATCTAACTCCCAAATGGGAGATCAAATATACAGATATATTTATATACCATATGTATATTAAATATAAATTCATCAGCATGGTGAAAATCTATTTTACAACATACATTATGTTTAATTGGAGGTTTTAACTGTTATTACAAGTTTTAGCTTTCAAAATAGATAGGGTGAAAGCATATCAAATATACATTAAATCAAAACAAATGTCGATTAAACCTATAAATACAATCCTTAATCGATTTCTACTTAGTGACTATTAAAAATATGTGTTTTTTTATGTTATTATTCTATTTTAATATTTTTCTCAAAACATATTCTTTACTAAAATGAAAAAAAAAATGTTTTCATTCTTTTTATTTTTTTTTTAGTCAAGTAATTTTTTTTATGTTGATCGAATGAAAAAAAAAATTCGAAACTCGCTTTTCATCAATATTATCTTTGTATATTTTTTAAATCTAAAACAACTCAATTGAATGTTTTCAAGCTTTAAGTGGAAATATCGATTCAAACCACATAAAAATAAACACACAGACACTCATATATATTCCCTCGTACGCACACACGCACACCCTTCTTTTAGTTATATATTGTTTCCTCTTCAAAAAAAAAACACCTTGAAAAATTCATCAATGATAAACAATCAAACATCGTAGTTCAATATATACTTTATCAAATTACTACTACATTAGTCAATCAATCAACTAGTATATAATTACTTATTCTTAAATACTTTTACGGTGTGATCAAATCAAAGAAGGAAATAAAGAAGAAGAGAAGAAAGAATCGGCTACACAATTGATATTTTAAGAATCAATCAATTGATTCATGGGTTTTAAGCCATTTTTTTTTTAAATTTATTTATTTATTTAAACAAAATAAAAGAAAAAGAGATAAACTAGATAGAAATAGTAGGGAGAAATAATGATACATAGAGAGACAGAGATAGAGAGATAGAGATAGAGAAAGAAGCTCTCTAATAGTAATTAGATAGAATGCGAGCCAAAAGGAGAGAGTTCTGTTTGCTGTTTGTTTGTTTGTTTGATGATTATCCCTGAAACACTTGAATCAAGCAAACACACCTCATCCACCGGCACACGGAAATTATTCACTCGATCAAATGTTTCAATGACAAATTTTTTTTTTTTTTAAATCCTTCTTTGTTACTTCTATATTATATTTATTTATTTACTTATTTGGTTTATTCATCAGTTTTGTAAATAAATAACAAACCGATTGATGGATTGATTTCACAAAACACAGACATCCAATTCACTTTCAATGAATTATAAAATTTAGTAGATGGGGAGAAAAAGTATGGATATGGAAGAGAAGCGAATAGATTTGTGAAGGATTAAGGCTTAGAATGGGTGTCTAAACTATGACCATTCGAGGGCCACAGAAAGAAATATGCTGGGCTGTACATAAATATTTTATCTTTTTTTTAGAACCATATTGAAAAAATTTAAAAAAGTCAAAAACGGGAAATGAGTAAATTTAAATATTTTCATAATTTGCGTTTGGGCCGCACTTTAGACAAGCATTTGTTAGTGGATGCATGGAAAGGGCCTATAAACGTTACTTTAAAATTATATATCTATAAAGATAAAGCAATTAACATTTATATAGAAAAATCTATTTTTTATTCATTCATTCCTAGGCAATTTATTTTTAATGAGAAATAAATATTATAAGGTAATATTTATTATATTTTGATGGTAAATTTGACTTTCATATTTGATCTTATTATGAATTTTCCTAAATCTTAATGAATAATTAATTTATTCTTTTGCACATGCATAATTCACCCATTTACCCTTTAAATAAATTTCTATATGCTTATTTAAACTAATTATAATAATTTATGAATAATTTAAAATGATAATAAAAATTGAGTATAAAATTTTACAAAATTGACTTACAAAACTTTTAATATATTTTGAATATATCTTAAATAAATACCAGCCCCCTCTATATCATTATTGGTAACTTTTAAGAGGAACGAAGTCAATATATTAATTATAACTGCCACCTAAAATTCCAAATATCAAGCGGTTGATCGGTTTATCTCGATTTCATAAAAAAGATGGGGTAGCCGATAAAATGTAAATTTACTATTAAATTAACCAACTAAATGGATTGAGCGGCTTTTAAAAATGAAAAAAATTATATAAAAAAAAATATTTAATCAATTTTTTTTAATGAATCATTTAAATTCCAATCTTACTATGCATAGGATAATTCAATTTTTTTTTTAATATTTTCAAACATTGTTCATTTAAACTTCAAATAAATCATCGTCCATTTTAATGAAAATGTCGTGTGTCATCTATTTTGTTATATCTGTCTGTATGATTTCAATCAGGGTATAGGAATGGACATTTTAATTTTGTCCTTGTTTAGTTTGACATTTATTTTAAATTTAGTATAGGAATTTTTAAAATGTATATATAAATATATAATAAATTAATAATAAAATATCATAACTAATTGGATGTCTGTGTAATATTCTGTTTTATTACTATTTTTTTATGTTATTAATATAGAATTATATATATACAAATAAATAAATAGATAAATATTATATTCCCTCTAATAAAATAATTCAAGTTAGTAAAAGGATACCGTTTCTTTCTTATCATTTTTCAATTAAATTAAATGATTGATTGAATAAAAAGAAAGAATATGTAAAATATATTCTTTGCCTGTTACATATATGGAATGGAATATAAATAAAATAAATTTTAAATAAATATATATATATATATATATATATATTATAGCGTTTTAAACGAAAACTGACTGAATTTTTATTTATCTATTAAATCAATTCACAACAAAATAAAAATTTAAACAATTGACAAAATGTTCATTTAACAGTAAAAATTCTCTTTTCTGATTGAAAATAGCACAGAGAAGAATATTAGGGGAATATTTTTAATTGATATCGAATTCAATTATTTAATTAATTAATATTTATTCAACCAATCAGATATAATTGGATATTTTTATTATGTAAATATATTAAAATTATATTGAATAAATTTAAACACAATGGAAGTGCATCATATTTTATGATGAACAGTAAATACATACGATATATATATATAAATTATATCATTATTCAATTTTAAAATTATAATAAACAAATTTAAATAGAATAAAAGTAGATATTTTCTGTTGAATATTTATTTTTATTATAGATAATAACATAATTTAAAAAAAACATAATTAAAATAATGAAAATAATTTCATAACTCGTGAAAGAAGAATTTTCAGAATTAAATTAATTTAAATAATTCAATAATTTATTGAAAATACTAATAAATAATATAAAAAATTGAGAAATATATAATATATAAGTACCTACATATACTTAATATTACAATAATTTGTTTTTTTCTTTATTTTATAAGAATGTCAATGAATATATAACATAAATTAAAAATATATAAAATAAATTATCAAAATAAATAAATCAATTTAATTAACAAGAATAATTAATTTAATAAATATTCAACAGATAATATCATTATATATATATATATAATATTGATGTTTGCTATAAGAGACATACATTAAGATTATAATCTTAAATTTATAATGAATAAAACTTATAATTATATTATCTTACATACTAACTATTAAAAATTAAAAATCTATTAGAATTAAATTAGAGAAAAAAAAAATAATTTACGCTATCAAACCATTAATTTAATCGATATTTGTCTTTATTTCGAATTAACTATATTTCATGATGATTAAATTTATTTGTATATAAATTTATCATATTTGTAATCTTGTTGCTAAAGAGAGAGAGAGAGAGAGAGAGGGCGTCATGGTAGATAAGGGGGATGAAGGGGTTAGACGTACCAGTGAATTTCTGCCAAACTGAAAATTATTTTATAATTATATTATGCACGGAAATCAAGAGAAACTCTCAATAGAGGAGTAGAGAGGGAAAAGGGGGGTTGGAGGATTTCGCAACAATATTAACATCCTCCAGAGATTTTCGAACCGTGGGTGGAGAACCGTTATAATCAAGTAACATGATATTAAGCGAAATTAATGCAATGAATCAAAACAACTAATATTTGTAGTATATTCAAACAAAATCTACAATTCTATTGTCGGAGTCGCCTTGAATAATCGAATAAGTCAAATGCGAATTAGATCTGGGAATTTAGATTTTTTTCCAATTCCATAAATATATCAAATATTTTTTTTTCAAATATCATAATTTTTGTATCATTTCTTTTGTTTTGTTTAAAATAATTTATTAATGAACGTTGGAGTAAAAATAATTGAATTTCAATAATTATTTGAATAAATTAATTTCGAAGATATAGAAAATAATCCTGTCTTAGCGGTTGTTTTTGGTTATAATTATGGAAGGGAATTTTACTTTGACTACTTAAAAAAAATATTTAAACATTCATTTCCAAATGTAAAATTATATTTATAAATTATAATACATATATTCAGAATAATTATAGTTTTTTTGGAAATTAAATAGAATTTTGAATTAATATAGTATCAAAATAATATGGAGGCAGCAAGCCGAGAGTGTAGCGTAGAAATTTTCTACACAAGAAGTCGGAGTTCGATTCCAACTAGGAACAAATTTTTCTAAACAAATTCACACCAGCTGCCTCCGTCTCCAGAAACTGTCAGTTCCTGGTTCTATACATGCGGAAGGCAACGGGAAACCACCAAGAAAAATCATCATGGCTGGGCAGCTTCTAAGGCTATCCTAGTCATGATGACAGCCAAACTCGGAAAGGGGACGGCACCTTGAGAAGAAGAAGATCAAAATAATAATAAATAAAATATCTTATTTTAATTTCTAAATTTCAACATTATTTAAAAACAACAGAGACCATTAAGAATGGGTATTATTTTTATTTTCTTTGATTAAATAAGATTGAATAGTGATCCTTGTTAAAGAAGTATTTATTATTATATTAACTTATATTACTTATCTTTATCGTTTGTTGTAATAAAACCTCGATATTGATTTATTAACTTATCAAAATAAAACTCGAGAAATCAATTAATAATAAAAGTTATGTTTATGTTTCTAGATATATATTTAAAGATAAGTAAATATTCAAATATTTTACTATTATTTTATATTCATGAAAAGTTGAATCAGCTAATCTTATAATATGAAAAAAAAATGAAAGAAGTGTCCTAATTAAAATGGAATTAAATCAAAATTAGAAAAATGTATTCCTTAACTATGTTTTAATTCCTTATGTAATAATGACAAGAAATTTACTGAATTAAATTATATAATAATTAATTTTATATTATATGTATATATTTTTTAACCAAAAATTTTTATTTTGAATGAATCACATATTTGATTCATCTGATTCTAAATTAAAGTGTAAAAGTTTAAAGTATGCAAAATTGTATATTAAGTTATGTCTCGCTTTAAAAGCCGGTTTACAAGCGCTCGGTTGGAACATAATGACCCTTTCCTCTAACTATCGAGATCTACTACACCTATTTGGAGTGTAAATGTACTAGTAATTGTATTTATGGTGAGAGAGGCACCAAAGGGATAAGGGCGTTGCCGACCCTTCTCGTCTCTGCAGAGCTCTCGGGACTCGGGCGTAAATTGGTCTTGTAATTTGATTGAGCCCAACGATATGCGGACACGTAGATTCACATCAGTGACAAGAAGAAAGATTGCATCGGCCCTTAAATTAAATTGTCATATAAACTATAAATGATATACATTGGAAAGAGTTTAATTAAGCGTTCGTGTAACAGATGGGTCACGGAGTAAACGAGGACCAATTTTACAACGCAACATTTGCGCTAATATTATTGAACGAATTAAATTGGAATAGAAAAAATAAAATTAAAAATATATATAAAATATATATCATAGCAATAATATTCGCAATATATTTATTATATTTATTTATTTATTTATTTTATTTAATATATATATTATATACTTTATTATATGTATAATCTACGCGCCATGTGTGTTCGCCATTTGAAATTTATATAATAATAAATAATGTTATTGATTAGGTTAAAAAATTCAGTAGATATACTTTATATACAGAGATTGAAATTGTTTTATGAAATATGGAAAAAAAATGTTATTTTTAATATAGCCATTTGAGATTAAAAAAAAACATTATAAATAATATTTATATTATTCTAGGAAATTATATAAAATATTAAATTCTCATAATTTTTACATAAATATAATCCTCAAAAAGTAATTCATGTTCATTTGTGTACATATATAAAGAATATCTGATAAATAATTTAGGAAAACATTAATTATATATATAAAATAAGTTGACCTGTGGCCAGGTCCGAACCGACCGACGGTTTGAAATAAATTAATTTCCAGCTACAGAAACAATTTCAAATAATTTTAATATATCTATTAATCTAATAAAAAACAGATAGGCATATAACATAAATATTTTTAATTTTATTTTATTTATAATATATAAATGAAGTAGCCGGCGTTACCCGAGGCTGTGACGTCATGAAGGGCTGGGTGACGTCATATAATTTTAAATTAAGAAAAACATAATGAAGATGATTTTTCCCGAGGATAAAACCAATAAATTCGTGGTGATATGTAAAAAAATCTCCTTATGTGAAATTTGGTGCGAAAATAACCCTTCCCTTCTTATTGTCGATCGCTAATACTACCACTTCCGGTTTCCGGATTTGCACCAAAAGTTGATCAATTCATCCCACTGATGCATTAAGTAAATATACCAAATTTCATCAAAATCCGTTAAGCCGTTCAGGCTGTACACATCTATACGGACGGACGGACAGACGGACAGACGGACGGACAGACATCATGCTAAAAATACTTTTTTCTGTTAAGAAAATGCATGATTCGTGGAGATATGTAAAAATCTCCACATGTGAAATTTGGTGTGAAAACAATACCTCCCTTACTATCGTCGGTCGGTAAAAAAAGATATATCTATATGTATGAACAACAACAAAACCAGTATTTGAGCTTAAATTTATATGAATTTTCAAAGTTGTAAAGTTATTTTTGGAACACCGTACATCAGTGATTCGTGCCCCGGCACTTTTGTAATTTTCACAATGTGCTGCCAAATTTTACAAAGTTCAAATTAAGAAAAAGTATTTTATATGTATGTAAAAACGGTAAAATGTTTTTGCGATCAGGCTCTTAAACATTTCTGACTTTTTCAATATGGCTCTAGGTATCACCAAGCGTGCCCACCCTTGTTATATTATTTCAGAAATGTGCTCGACTATTGAAAAAGGTTCCGACCCCTGATTATTATCATAAACTATATTACACAGTCTATTATAGGTAAGTAAATAACTTTTACACTTATCTTTATCAAATTTTTAAACCGTTAAAAGTTGTGCCGCGGTAATAAAAAGTTGAGAATCACTGCCGTACATATATCTAAAATATTTACGAATATTGGTTTTAATTGAAAATTTTTTGAATGATTTCAGTTTTTTGGTTTGAATATTTAGACCACATTTGTTGTAATGATGCGGCAGATAAACCCCCATCCACTTGACTGTTTATGTAATCGGCTATTTCACTGCTTGTCAACAATACTCTGGCAAAGACCTCTTCATGGATTTTTGTTTTTTATAAAATAATTGAAAAATTAATTGTATTGATGGAACCTTTTTAATCTTTTTTTTTTGTATTTTTGTGTTTTATCAATTTTATCAGTTATTTTTCTAATCAATATATATGCAATTTTAAATATGACTATAAAAGAAAAAAAATACAAAAATCATAATACTCATTAAAAATATTAGTTATAATGATTATTTTCAAAAAGAGAAAATAAATCAAGTATATAGTCAAAACCTCTTAGAAAAAACTTATATTCTATAATAAGATGAATAAAGTGAGAATTGAGTGGAACATGTTTTTTTTCGTCGGTGCAAATGTTTTTCGTCCATGTGGATTGAAAGGACTGGTGATGACATCTCTCCTTGGGGTTGGAGCAGATGGCTACCGTGTGTCCCTGACACTTACTTGGAAAACATTTACGGGCAGTCATTTTTCAAAGAACTTTCTGTAACGAAAAGAGGAGGGAATTTTTCACTAACAACTAACGACATTTTATGCTCTGACTCCATTTTTCAAGGAGATACTTATAGTATATACCTATATAAATACAATATACCTAATATAAAATGACATTGATATTATGAGAACTAAAATTTTGAAGAAAAAAATCGGGAGTGTCCTTTCTAGACTTTCCCGCATATAAATAGGTAATTAGGTTATTATTATTATGTTTTAACAACAATAAAAATAAACAAACTAATTAATTTAAATTATAAAGTAAAATGGTTTAACACTATTATATATATTTATAATTTACACCTAACGCTACTTGTATAGGTAAAATGTCACTTCCGGTAGTCAGATCATGATGAAATTTGGTATCTGAATTTTTTTCATATTTTTAAATCTATATACAAAATATGAAGCAAACTGGTACTTTACTTGAAAGGTAAACGCAACCAGTGAAGGTAAAGTACCACTTCCGGTTAACCGATTTTGACGAAATTTTGATAGAAATCTACAAACTGTGAATAATATCGGTGTACCAAATTTCGAAGTCCTAGCTTGATTAATTTCTGAGTAAATTTGCTTACAGACAAACATTACATACATACACACAGACATAATTCGAAAAATGGTATTTTCTTACTCAGGGAGGTCTAAAAAGTCAAGATCTATCGAAATCTCGAAGTCGAAATTTTTGACGATTCCAATACTTCCCTTATACGAAGTATGCGGGAAAGTAAAAAGTGAATAAAAAAATAATAGTTACCAATAGTCATTTTCAAAATAAAAAAACAAGTGTTATAATATCTTAATTTCAAATTTTAAAAAAAAACGTTAATTTGTAATTAAATTTAACTTATTTTGACTCACTAATTAATTATTAGTAATAATATTAAATTATTTTATTATTGGCTCTAGAGATCTAAGCCATTATTAGCCTTGTTACAAATTTATTATTTTTATTCCATCATAAAATTCAATTTAGCAATACAAAATTAAATAAATATAAATATTAATAAGATTATAACTAATAACCACAATTAAGGAAATAATCATTTATATTTTCATAATTAAAAATTTAAAGATTAATAAATAATGAAAGAGACAGTTAAACCTCGTCAACGTAGTCTCGTATTGCGTCCTTTCGTTTTAACGACTTACAATTAGTTTCATTAAAATCAAAATTTTTAAACTTTCTTATCATAAGATATATTTCAAGTTTTTTTTTAATCAAATCAGTATTATTTTTATAAAAATAATTAGCATATGAAAAAATTGTTAGTTTTATTATTAGTAATTTTTTGTTTTAAAATGAACGGTTTTTCAATTAAATTTATTTTTTTGAATAACTTAGGTCGAAGCGATGGAATGCATCTAAAACGTTATACAAGGGTTATATATATATATAATAAAAGAAATTCCAATAATATTGGTTATAAAGCTATTTTTAAAATTCCTTAGATGATGAGAAAAATCTGTAGAGAGAATTACGAGAGATCAGCAATTGATCTCCTTTAAGAGCTACCTTCGCTCTCATTCTCTCTCTGCCTCGCTTTCTCTATGAGTATGAGAAAGGTCTCGATCTTGAAGCTCTTTCCTTAAAAGATATTCCGTAATCTTATTACTGAGATTCATTTTTTTTCTCTGATGCTCTTCTATTTAGCCTTCTATAATTCAATTGATAAGCTTTTATCTGATTTTAGTTTGTTTCTTAAAAAAAAATCTTTAGCTCAAATTTAAAATTTATTGGTATAAATATTAGAAAATAATCATTATTAAGATAAACTAAAATCTTTTTCTTTGGACCCTTATCAACTTCTAAAAAAAAATTAGAAATTGAAAAAAAATGAAATATATTTTTTTGATGTTTTCTATGTAATAGATTTATTTAATAATTTTATAATCGTTTTCTAACTCTTATATATTGTATCAATATATTGTTTATATATTGTTATTACTAAATTTTGTCATGTTTTACTTTATGTTGCCTCTTTTGGGGGTTTCTATATAATTTATAATAATGAGGATTTTGTATATTATAAAGTTCAAACTTATATAAGTCTTGGGTATATATTACTGATTATATATTCAATTTATTTTAGACTAGCGTTTCTCAACCTTTTTGGACCAAACGCCCACTTCGTAAGGCCGGCTTCATAATTCGCATATAATTATTTTTTAGAGTTGAAAATGATTTCGCCCCCCAAAAGCGTATAGTCAAATTATCGCCCACTTTAAGATATCGATCGCTCAGGTTGAGAATCACTATTTTATACGATTCAAACATGAATCTTAAGTGTTATATATTTAATATAAAATAGTAAAAATTATGTTACTTGTGATTTAAAAAATTACTGGAACATCAATAGTTTTTTTATTTTTTTATTTTTTTTTTTTTAATTCCAATTAAATACATTAATTCCACATCTACCTTATTTGAGGCAATAGAAGAACATTTACAGGTATTATGTACAAAATATATACAATAAGAAATAGAGGGGTATTATGAGGGGAGGATCAAGAAAGAAAGATATTAATGAGAGGGGAATAGGACTAGACAGGATTAAGATAGGAAAATAACACAAGGACTAACCAGAAGACTAAAAAGTATTAGACCTAACGACTTGATACACGACAGACTCAATTCTCCTTCGACTAATGGGCCGACGGTTTGATTCAAGTCAATCGCTCCATCTTCTCTACTTGTCCCTCATAATACCCTCCATCATTTCTATTTGTCCCTCATAATATCCTCAACACCTATTTTCCTATCTTAATAGTTTTTTTAAAAGAATATAAATATAATCAATCTTAAAGATTATATTTTATTTTATTTTTTTAAATCCCTGTTTAATTATAAATTATAAAATTTAAAAAACCCTGTATCTTTCAATTATATTTTTGATTAATAGCAAATTTATGAAATTAAGTACAAAATAGGTTAGGTAAACATGTAAGAAAATCAATCAAATTTATATATATATATATATATACATACATTTATAGAGGTGAATGTATTTTGATAAATGATCTGTATTTGATTGAAATGTATCGAGTGAAAGAGACAGAGAGAGAGAGAGAGAGAAGTGGAGCGATATCATTTGGACACTCCGTTTTGGCAACAGACAGATCGAGAGTTGGAGTTGGCTGTTATCTCAACTGGTCTGAGTAAGCCTAGTGAACTGGAAGTCATTTCACAGAACCGACCATCCTTGTCCCTCTCACTCTCTCTGTTTGCATCTGTAACGAGCCGGCAAGTGGTCTATGTGTCGGATTCACTCCCGCTTTACCAGCCATTAATAATCAGTGCGGTCACCGATCGCCTTTATTTATGTATCAGAATACAATAGATTACTTTCTATAGAGACTAACCACCTACCCCAGCCTAGTTAGTAATAATATAGTATTATACATATATTGCATTGAGGGTGATTATTGGACAATGAAACAGGATAGGGAGAAAATTCCTTCCTCAATACAAGCAAGCCTAATTATAAATCATCAATTTAATAATAACTTAAAATAAATAATTAACAGAATCAAATATCAAGATCGGATAAGAATGAAACATAACATTTCTTAAATGTTTTTATTTTTAAATATGTACTCTGTTTTTATGCAAGCTTCTTTGAAGCTTCAGCTATTAAAAACAATTATAGAAATAATATTATAATCTAAAAAATTCTGGAGTGTCTCCACTCGACTATCTCGCATACTTTGAATTGGTACAATTAGACCATTTTCATAATTATGGGCACACATGAAAAGAAAGAATGAACATAAATTGTGAACAGTCACTTAAACTTTGGCATAGTAGGAAGATGGAGTTTAAACTCGAGATTCTTATATTCATTTATTTATATTCTCAAATTGTACTAAATTATAAAATAAATTTAATTCTATATATTCATTGTAATAATAAAATAGATTCTATTTTTTTATTATTTAATTATAAAAAAAAATCAAGTAGGTTTGCTTTTGCTATTTATTAATACAATAGGACCTCGCGATAACTCAAACCTCGGTACTTAAAAACCTCTATAACTTCAAAAATAATATGTTCCCATCAGAGCCCAAAACTCAAGGCCGTCTTAAGGAATTCGGCGCCCATGGGCTACTAAAAATAATGCGCCCTTCTTCCTAAGAAAATACACAGAATGGCAAATGGAGGTCGGAAAAGTTATCAGTTTTTAGTCTAATCCTTAGAACTTGATCGGAACTATTATATGATTGGTGGTCTTATATTAACTCCAGTACAGCTCCGACTGGCTCCGACAGTTCAAATGCGACTGAAACAAAAGTACGATCGGTAGGGTGTCGGGACTCCTATTTCGCGTTGCCCTTCTCTATCTATCGTTTTTCAGCATATTTGGAAGAAATAAACATCAGTTTAATATTTTAAGAAGTGTTTTAATTTAAAAATAAGTAAAAACTAATAAAATGAAAAATAAATTTTTACTATATCGCAAATAAAAAATTGCCGCCTCAAAAGGCTTGCGCCCTGGGGCTATAGCCCATTTAGCCCTGTGGTTAGGGCGGCACTGCCAAAACTTCAATAACTTAAAATACGCAACCTGTATAACTGAAATCTTGAATAAACAAGAATCAGGCCAAAGTTTTCAATTTAAAAGATGAAAAATTGCCTAATTCCCTAATTCAGAACATTGTTTGTTTACGTGGTTCAAACAGTGTCGAAACAAAAACATCAGTGTTAGTGGACCCATACTGAAAGAAAAAGCTGAAGAGTTCGCTAATTCGCTGAAAATCAAAAATTTTAACACGTTCATCGCCACGATAATATCAGAAAAATTTTCACATTTTCATTTTTTGTTCCTAGTAGGCCAAGCTTTCGAAACATTCTGAAAATGTATCTTTTGCGTCGGAAACCTGTGACTGACGTGGCCTTCTACCAAATCGCGGACGTCAGACATTTATGACTGACATGGCCCATGGAGAACTTATTAGCGTCAAACACACATGACTGACATGGCGATGAACGTGTTAAAGTCAGCAATGGCTGGTTAGAGGATTTTAAGAGACGACATGATTTAGCCTTTAAAACAATGTTATTAATCTATCCCTAACATAGGCCCTTGATAACTTAAAACCTTTATAACTTAAGGTATTTTGTGTTTCCCTTGGACTTTAACTTATCGAGGTTCTACTGTGTATTTCTAAATCTTGTTTCTCAGTACATATATATATTTTTATTTAATCAGTCATTGTATATAAAATATAATTTCCAAGTATTCGAGTTTATTGACATTTTAAAACTTATTTTATTAGATTGTAAATAGAGAATTTTATTACTTTAAAGCAATTGTAAAATCCAAAAGTATTTTCTATTTAGATGGATCTTTTTTTTTGTCCATTGGGGAAATACCTTATCCAATTACGTTTTCATAAATAAATTCACTCCATTGTAACAATCAAACATAAGAAAATCTCTCGTTCATTAAATGATACTTGAGTAACGAAACGAAAAGAACAATCTTACTGGAGGTTAATTTAATAATTACTCTCTCGCTTTGCCCTCCCCATTTCTCTATCCATTCACTTAAAAGCGAATTTTACCACCTCTCTGTTTATACTTTTCATTCATTTGATACTTTGTAATTTACTTAGAATTCAAAATTATTTACATGACAGAACACGAAGCGTATTTCAAAATCTTTTCTCTTCTCTCTCTCCTATCCTAACCCACCCCTCCTTCTCAAGGCTCACTTTTCTTTATTCTTTTTTTTTTTGCATTAATATAAAATAAAATGAAATTTACATTCGCTTTTCATTTAAAAAGACACCATATAATTAACTTAACTAAATGAAGTTTGTTAATCACATTTAAGAAAATGTCTTTTTATTTGCTCCCTTGATAGCGATTTTAAGTAAAAAAAATGTACAATAAAATTGAACAGGTGAAAGACAAAAAGAGAATCAATTGAATATGTGTATGCATATACTTCTATTAAAAGATAATGTAATTTTACCGATAAAGTCATAGGTTAAATTAAATAAATCTATATAGAATATACTATTATATACGTTCAATATATTTAGGTTTATATATTTTTTTATTAAAGAAAATGTAAAATATGAAAATAAGATTTATAACATTATTAATATTATTATTATTATATTAAAGGACTAATTCTTAACCTATGGTTCTAAAAAAAAAAAATGTTTTAAACATTTTCGAATTTTTTTCAATTTTGTACACTCATCTTTTTCATTGTGGGCGGCCAAATTTTTAAACCGTTAAAAGTGAACCGCGGTTAAAAAAAAAAGCAAAATGTGCAGCATCGTACACGTGGCGGAAGTGAAACTTCTTACAATCTAGAGAATAAGATAAATTTTAGTTGAGAGTGTGAGTGAGAGAGAAATAGAGAAAAATAAAGGGATCATTTCGAAAGACATATAACAGTATAAAATTTTCGTAACAAATATTCGCTTTATTATTATTATTATCTACTCTATCATCATATCTACATTGCCTGTACTATTGTCGGTTGGTGCTTCAATTGGTAATACTGATATTAATGGCTTGTGATAACTAAAATAAGATATATATGTTCGTGATTCGATATTTTCTATATAACGTGTAAAAACAGCATCTATTGTAGTTCCAGATTTTGTTGTTGATTCCTTGGGATCGTTATTTATAAGCAGACCAAATGTTTCTCGAAGAAAGTTGATCAACGGCAACGAATCATCTCAGATCCAAAATTTGCATTAAAATCTCCCCCGAGAATTAGAGGGATTTTATCTTCGCCTCGTTCAAGTGCATTAGCACCTGTGTGGCTATAAACCAGTAGTGAACGGTGTATGAAATGAATAATATCGTCTAAATTTTGGTCGTTATTTTTTTTCGGCATAGTGAAATCTGTGGAGTAGAGAAAAGCAGTTTTAAATGCAATAATAATTTTAAATTGATTTAGTAGTGTTAAAGTAATGTTGAGATTCGGATAAATAACGTGAATGGTCATCGATGCACATAACTGTATGTGTTGGCGTGTGAATCGCCGACCATGTTCACACACACAATTACATGCGTCGGTATGCGTGCACGCTGTATATTTGACTTGAGAATTTTAATTATTTCACGATATATATCTTATCTTATTATGCTAGCTAAAATTGTATATATCTATCTATTTATCTATAACCATTGGTTCTCAAAAACCGCTCTAACGATTTTTTTCAAATTCACACTAGATATAGTATTTATAAAGAAAAATTGAGTTTTATTGATTACATCTCTTGAAACTTACAGCTTCATTATTAATTTCTTAATTGAAAATTATATATGGGTGACGTAAATGGCATCCATTTTGAAATTTTACTCCCGCCTTTTTTTAATTTTGTATTAATATTTTTTTTATATTTAAAATATTTTAAAATGTATTATTTAATTTCGAAATAAAATTAAAAATATTTATTTTTAATAAAATATATATATATATTTATTAATCCCGCTTTTTTTTAAATGATATTGTATTAACATTTTTTTATATTTAAAATATTTTAAAATTCATTATTTAATTTCGAAATTTTATATTTAAAATATTTTAAAATTTATTATTTAATTTCGAAATAAAATTAAAAATATTTATTTTTAATAAAATATATATATATATTTATTAATCCCGCTTTTTTTTTAAATGATATTGTATTAACATTTTTTTATATTTAAAATATTTTAAAATTCATTATTTAATTTCGAAATAAAATTAAAAATATTTATTTTTAATAAAATATATATATATTTATTAATCTCTCTCAAAAAATATGAAATACGTTTAATATTAAAAATAAATAAATATACATATGAAATTTGTTATTTTTTAATATTAAAAAATATTTAATTTGAGATTAATTATATAAAAAATTTTAAAAAATTCAAAAAAACTTAGCTATAATATTTGACATATGATAAGGTTAATTACAATTTTTTAATAGACATCCTTAATAAATAGAAAAATAATAATTTTTAAATAATATAAATAATATTTAATTATAATCTAATCAAAGAAAATAAAAGTTTGAATCTATTTGATAGTTGATCTTTTTACATATAATTAATCTCAAATTAAATATTTTTTAATATTAAAAAAAAATAACAAATTTCATATGTATATTTATTTTTATAAATGTTTAGGCAAATTTTGAAATTAATATATATTTAAATTCAAATTGTATTTAATTGCGATATCTACTGGACAAGGTGGAGATCTCGCCCTCTTTTGATCATAAGTCATACTAATTTTTATTCTTTGACCCAGTAGAAGCTGAGAAATATTATTCCGGGTCAACGTACTGGCGCGCATGCGCGCCATGGACTTTGGACCTAGCGAGAGGGTATTAGAACGAAAGACAGCACAAAAGCAACACGCAGATAGCCTCTTTCTCAAGACCGAAAGACCGGACAAAAGAAAGACCCAGATAGCCTCTCTCTCAAGAACGAAACACCGCACAAAAGAGAGACGGAGATAGAGGCTATCTCATTCTCACTCGTTATATCTATATCTTTTTTCTCTCTTGCGTTTCGTAACGCGTTACGAAATTTCAATTTTTCAATTCACTCTCCATTCTCAACCAAATGTCAGGACGCCGCTAAAGAAGTTTCACTTCAAAAAGTTGAGAACCATTGTATTAAAGGGTAAAGTAAAGGGTAAAGGAAAAGAATGGAGTGATTAGAGACCCCAATTTACCCCTATACCAGAAATAATTTTTCTAATTTTATTAAGAAAAAACATTATATATAAAAATTTATTAATATTTTAAAATTTTGTTTAATTCTTAAAAGTTTAATAATATTTAATACCATTTTGTTAATTACATACGCATATCAAAATAGTATATTTAAACAAAAATTAGGGGATTTTCCCATGCGATCTTTTCTCTGTCACGCTAAGTAAAGTTTTAATAAGCTAAAATCCGGTCCGGATGAGAATTTATATGAATTTCAACATTAAGATCCGGATCTTTGTAAACATTAAATTGCTTTCAGAGATATTCAAATATCGGTTATTATTATAAAGAGGAAGTAAACTGATCTGCAGTTTCTCTGTCATTTTGAAATTTCATTCTCAAAGAGGAAGCGTAAATTATAAGAATACCCCCTGTTTTAAACAGGAATAAAATATTATAATTATACAAAAGAATTAATTACAAATGAATTTAAATTAGAATTTAATGACATATAAATTTCAGATAAAATATGGCTTATAAGAAGGAATAAATGTACCTATTTGTAATTTTCATTTATTCTCACTATAATTCGATGTTTTTAATAAAATGTAAAGTTTAAGTAATTGCACAATTTTGCATTTACATGCGATTTCTAATATAAATCTAAACTTAGAAAATGAAAATTCATATTGAAAATACTAAATTTGTGCACTACTCTAAAAATATCTTAGAAGATATTTTTCAATAGTAGTTTCATATCTTAAATATTATATTTATACATATATGAGTTAAATTCCATATTACTATATAAATTTAATTATTTATTACAAATTAAATATTTTACTCTCTTTACGATGTTATAAATGAAAGTAGTGTTGATGTGTAGTTCAATCCCAAATTTATTTACTATATGGATTTTATTAAAATTCTAAAAATTAAATGATTTAATAAAAAATAATAAAGTTTGAATAAAATTAGTAAAATATAATATTATATAATAAGAATTCATAAATTCGTAATTAGTATATAGTTTAGAGCAGAGGTTCTTAATCTTATGTACTCTGCGGACCCCCACTTGAAAAAATTTTTTTTGACGGACCCCATTCCAACTTTAGGTACTTTACGTCATTTTATTAGTTAATTTCTGGCTTACGATCTCATAAGAACAAGGATATATGATGAATATTTCTAACAGTGATTGGTGAATAACGATTTTTTTGCATATTGTAGAACACATTTTATTAGAAATTATAATATTGAAGAAAGAAAATTCTGCTAAATATGAAGATGGAAACGGTAGCAATAGTTTTCTTGCACATTTCGTTGAATTTGGGTATTTGATCTCTGTTTCCTCACAAAGCCATGCCATCGCTTCTTTTATATTAAATAAAGTTTTAACCGACTCATCATTTTCTCGTGCACCTGTACGATGGCTTTGCGGACCCCCAGTAAAGGCTTCGCGGACCCCCAGGGGTCCGCGGACCACAGTTTAAGAACCTCTGGTTTAGAGTTTTAGAGAATATCTGTTAAATAATTTTAAATATATAATTTCTTTATATAATAATATATTATAGTACTTCCATGAGATGTTAAAAAAAATATTTTTGCTCATAAATATAAAAAATAAACATAGAAACATACGCATATTTCAGTTTATTAAAATATTTTAAATAAAAACATGTGTTAGTGATGATTTTTGTTTTTAAATGAATATCAAAGAATATTTTCATTTATTTAATATTCAAATAAATTTGTACTGCCCCTCACTACTATCCAAATAAAATTTTGTTTTTTTTTTACTTTGTTTTGATTTTAATTTTATTCCCAGTAGAATGATTAATATTAATAAAATGTAAAGGTTGATATTCTTGTTAATTTATTTCGTTGACTAACACATACGAATAATATTTAGAATGAATATACAATATATATTAATTTATTTATTATATGAATAATTAAATGTAAACATTTTTAAGTATACTTAAATATAATAATGTAATTGTCTGCATTTTAATTAAAATAAATAATATATCAAATTACTTTAAATAAGGATGTATTTATTAATTATAATGAAAAATTTCATTTAAATTATAATTATGTAAATAATGCAATGTAATAATTAATCAATGTTGACTTACAATTTTATTTTTTTTTTTTTGTTAAAAATAAAAAATAAAAATTTACAAATACTTGAACAAATTTATTAAGACTACGCCGTATTTAAATAAAAATTTAATTAAACAAATAAATAAATAAAATAATTTTTCTAAACGTTTACTATTCTAAAATCTTATAAAGTGAAAATCTCATTTTTGAGAGACCTCTACAAAGAGATCCAGTAATATTAATGGAAAAGTTTATATAGTTCTTCATTAATAATATTTAATATTTTGCAAGAAAATAAATGGTTATGATATCTATGATTAAAGTATATTCGCATATTATTATAAAGGATTAAATTAAGTACAATGGTGTATTATTAATTTAAATACTTAATTATTCTATTTATCATACTCCTTATCCTTATTTTGTTTTTATCCCTAATGCTTATTTTATTTCTACTTCTTATCACCATTATTAACCTTAATTAATACATATCATTCATTCTGATAAAGCTGGTAGAATAATAGCGTGATTCTAGGAGAAATTTGAATTTAAAATTATTTAATAATAAACGTTTTAAAAATTGATTGTTTTATTTTTCGTCTATGCTATAAGCGATATAGAAAAGAAAAAACTCTTTATAATCTTGACTGAGGATAATTTTTGAAATTTGGATATAAAATCTTAAGTAGAGTTACCTTTTTATAATTATGCGAATTAAGAAATGATTTAAATTGACAGGTGTATATTTTAAAATGATAAAGTCTTTTTTTAATAAATTGCAATTTTTTATATTATTATTGAAATTTATTTTGTAAATAAATCTCTCTCTTATTAAATTACTATTGATTTAGTTTGTTAAATTAATTATCATATTTATTATCATATTTAATTATTATATTAGATTTAATTTATTTATTTTGCAATTTATATTCTCTATGTATCATTATGTCCCCTTACCCGACAAGGGCCGTGTATATTCATATAAATACATAATTTGTTATTTAGTAATAATATGATAAATTATATTTCCTAAATAATTTAAAGAAGATGAAAAGTCCTTTGGTAGGATTCGATTTAAAATACAGAAATTAAAATGATTCGGAAAAGATTTTTATTTGTTTGAAGTATTTTATCATTTTATTTTTATTACACAATAAATTAAAACAGTTAAAAGTAAGAATATATTTATTCTTTATTATGTATAAAATAAAAATGAATTATTATAATATTAAAAAATAAGGACATTTTTTAAATTATTAAAACTTCTGAAGGGATAATATGGTAATTTGCTAGAGAATTATTGTTTTAGATGTGTATTGACTGGAATAATATTCAATAAAAATAATAAGTATTGTGTTGATAGTTTATAGATAATAAAAGTTTTTATGTCTTAATAAATTTTTTTTATAGATAGTTATGTATAAAAATATTCTAGGATAATTTCTATTCTTTATTATATATTTTTTTTGGTCATTTATATAATTGAAAAATAAAAATTCCCCCACCTAACACTTTATAAATACCTTTTTTACCTTTGCTATTTAGTTTTCCTTTCGTCATCTTCTTCTTTTGATGAATGTAGTGGTGAGTTTACTCTAATGAGGTCAACCTGACTCCGTTAGGGAGTCGCTCCTTAACGATACGGACTCCCTACTAGAGTCAATTTGACCCCTGTTGAGTTAGAGGTTACTTCAGGAACACACGAGTGAGCTTTTTTTCACTTGGCGTCTTCTTTTTTCAAGCGAGGCGAACTAATTAACCGTTGAGAATAACATGACCAAAAATAAAGAAAAACCGTCAGCCCCCAAATTATCCCAATAAAGAAAGTATTGTCTGACTTTAATGATTTCAAGTAAGTTGTCGATAGTTTTTAAATTATTATAATTTATTTTACAAATGTATCTAATTATTTAAGGTAAATTAATGTTTCTATTATTATACATTGAAAATATAGAGGGATGATGATAGGAGTATGTGTTTGTTTTCTGATATTGAATTTAAAAGACATTATTTATGTTGTTTATTAGTATTTTTAACCTGTTTTGTTAATAAAAGTGATTGTTTGGTGCTATCTAGTGTCGGAATGGTGAACTTAGGCCACTCCGTCACAATACTAATTAGACAAATATAATATTTTTTAGGAATATAATTTATCTTTATTTCAAACAACTATTTCAAATAATTTATATCACCGTATAAAAAATAAACCTGATTTTGGTCAGATTCTTAAATTCACATACAGGTATAAATTAAAATTGATCTTTGTGTAAAATCATTTTATAATTCTTTGAAGGTAGGATGGGAGAGAAGGATTTGAGAGAAACATTTTATATCCCATCAATTTGGATTTTTTTCTTTAAATGATTCTTTTTATATGTGAGATTCAATAGAAAATTTATTGTTAAATTTCAATTGGTTAGTTACTCGATTAAATTCCAATGTAATAATAGAAAGAAATAAAATATCGAATTGATGGGATCTGCAAAGTCCATTTGGGACCAAATTAAACTTGTTTGTGGCGTAGCCCCTGAATTGAAAGCAATTGCACAACCCACCTGAGTCCAATAAGGAAACCGCTTTCAGTTCTTATTGCTAATCTAACCGATAATCATGTCTTGGTACAAAACTATATTCTTTTTATTTAATTTCATTCAAATATATTTTATATATCCATCTATTTAAATAATGATTAAAGGAGAAAAGGAGGGAAAATATTTAATAAAAAATTTCTTATAGTTTGAATTAATAAATTATTTCAAATGTTGAGCTTTTTCATATTATAAATGTAAAATTAATAAAAATTCTACAATTTTAATAGTTATCAGTTCTTAGGAAATCTAGGAACTATTACTTAAAAGAGAGAGAGAGACAATAATACAGTCTCTGATTACAAAGTATATTAAATTTCATATAGATATAAATTTTAGTTTAAAATAGTTTCAAATAATTTATTCAGCCATATAAAAATATCTCAAATGTAAATATTTCATAACTTTTGCTTCTAATGATTTATTAAAAAACAAATTTTATTATTTAAATATTTACCACTAAGAGGATGCCAATTTTATTTTATAAATTATTATTATCATTAAATATAATCTTTTAAATGTCGTCAATTTATTTTTCTCATTTAGTATGCGCTAAGGATCTTAATTTTATAAGAGATTAAATAAAGTAATTGCAAGAAGATGATATTTATTTATGAACAAGAATAAAGTCTTTATTGAATTAATAATAAATTTCTCGTTGGGAAGTTTAGTATTTCGCTCTTTTCGAATGGATGGCAGGTGATACAAATAAAGTTCAAGTACTTCTCGCCTCTAAACCAGAAGAGCACTTTTGTTTTCGTAGTAGAGGAGAGGAAAGATGGCACAAACGTGAAAACAAAGGAAATAGATATCCAGAAGGAAAACGAGCGTGAAATCGAGAAGCAACCCCGCGACTGCTCTTGATCCTTTAAGATCTGCATTTAGGCATCGGGCTTGTCTTTTATTTTAACAAATTATATTACAACGATTACATGTGTTCGAAAAAGGAGGATTTATACAAATTAGCTTTTACAGTTGAAAAGAGGGGAAAAAAATAAGAAATAAACAAACGAGAAAACAAAAGCTGACATGAATTGATAAATGAGTTCAATCATTGGAGAATCAGTTCAAGAGGATTTAAGTGTCGATGCTCTCTCACTCACACTCAAATGGGACCAACTCCAAAATATCGATTCCACAATAGACCATATAGTGTTTGTTATAAAAGAATAGAACATATATATGAACTCCACATGAGAATAGAAAATTTACTAGAATATAATTGCTAAGAAATTACAGTAAAGCAGCTTAGTACGAGTTCGTTTATAAAAAACCCTGTTCGAACGAGCAAAATCTACCGTCCTTCAGAATTCTATGTGGGGACTCCCATTAATCCCCGATACAACGAATTATTCGGTTATTACAATTGACGAACGCTTTTTATGTGCCCTGGAAACGATTACTACTACGATTTCCCATAACCACAAGTCATAGCTTCTGATGAGTCTGATAATGACAGCGAAATTATTAGGTCAACAAAATCGGAGAAAATTTTTTTCTATTTTAAAAAATACACGATTTGATAGTTATATATAAATAGTCAATCATGCAATAGGGCATATGACATTTTTTGTTACATTTCCACTCACCCTGTTATAAAGAACTGTTATAACGAACAATTAATTTGATGGTCCCTTCGTTGTATTACTTTATTATGGAAAAGAAAAAACTTACTTATTACTTGCATGCCCGGTCGATATTCAAATGAATTTCGGTTTGCTTGGAATAAAATAGACTAATTATATCAAAGTTTAAAATTATATTGTCACAATCACAAGGTGAAATTTTAATAATAAAAATAACTCTAATTCATTGTAAGCATAAAAATAATAAATATAAATTTTATTCTAAATGTTATATCGTATTTAAAAGATATCAAAAATTTTTGAATGAGTAAAAATTAATTCGTGGAAAATATTTTTTATATTTTACCTTTTATATGAAAAAAAAGTTTGATGATTAAATACATATTTTTTTTTATATTATGAAGGAATCTATCTATATTTATACTGATTTATGATGTTTTTTCGTGAAGTGTGATTGAATATAATAAAATATAATTATATTATTATTATAAATAATTAAAATCTTATCTTATTTTCAATTAAAAATAATTTTATTATTTTATTAAAAATTAATCGTTTTATTTAAATTAAAATAAGGAAAAAAGTCACTAATGTTGAGGAGTCAAATGTTACGTTTATTTACGTTTAGTTGGTTGATAACTCAAAAAAATGTTCAGGATATTTATATACTTAACGAAGAGTAAAAAAACATTAGGGGTGAATTAATATTTTCATTAATAATATTCTACTCTATGGAACAAATGAACCATAAAAACACAAAGAGACTTTATTTTAATTTATTGAAGATAATAAACATTTCAAGAAAAATATCATTGAATTTGCATAAATTTGAAAAGAAGATAAAAATGAATTTAATATTAATATAAAAGAATATATATATATGTTCAGTAAATTGAATTTATTTGTGTTATGTGAATAGAAAATAATATTTATTAATACATTTATATATTGTAATTATTGTTTTATTTATTTTTCTGTTACCTAAATTCTTTTTTTGAGTTTTCTATATTAAATCAAATAAAAATTTATCTTATTCTTTTTATTTTTACGATTCACAAGAATACTAAAAAATATCATAAAAATAAAATAAAATCAAAATATTTTAATATAAAACAGTGTTTCCCAAACTTTTTTGACCGCGACCCGGATCGAGGTCTTAAAATTTGTCGCGACCCACTTCATTAAAAAAAACATTTATTTAGGACATACATTTTATTTTTCAATAAAAATCAAGTTGTTTATTACATTCACAAAAATTGGAAAAAAATAATTATATAAGAAAAATAAAAGTAATTAAAAAATTAATAATTTTCAAATTGTTTATTTTATACAAAAAATTACAAAATAATTATACAAAATAGAAGTAATCGCGACCCGGTAAAATTTTTCTGCGACCCACATTTTGAGAAACATATATATAATATACATATGTATAATATGTATACATTTATTTTAATTAGTATTATTTTTCTATTCTCTTTCAACGGAGATTAATTTCAAATGATAAATGAATTTAAAAAAATGTAATTACCCATATTATCGTGATTTTTCATTTAAATTAAAGTGGTTCCCTATATTCACTGCACGATCTCGAGAGATTAATTCAATTAAAAAAAGATAATATGATTTCAGCTTCTCTCTCGTCAGCTCATAAATGTTACCCATACACAGTGGTACTATATATTTGTGCCTATTCGAATAATATTTGTATTACATATTCAACTTTGAATTGAATTAATTAATCACTGTCAACAGAATGACATTACAGTAACACCTGAAAGATTTTTAAACAAAATTATTCTTTTTTTTAATTTTTTTTTTTTTGTTTTGTTACTTTCAGCAAAAAGTTAACCAGTAATTTAAATATTTATGAAACAAATATTTCAATATTGTAAAAACAAAATTTAAAACAATATTATATAAGTTTATTATTTAAAATGTTAATTATTATCAATTATAGATTGTTAATTATTTTTAATAGATAACTATTTGTTTTATTTATTTATGAATCAGAGTAGGGTTTTATGATATTTGGATCAAGTTATTATCTTTATAAAATCATTATTTTAAATTTTAAATATTTAAATTTATTAATAATTTTAAATCTTTTATTTCATTTTTAATAATAATTTTTTAAATAATTTTAATTCTTTAATTTGGTTTCGAATTATTTTTTCATTTTTTTTGTAAAATTTAGGCAGTGGTTGCATAGATACAGGCGTTTTTTAATGTAATCCTCGATATTTATACATTTATTCACTTATTAAGAAATTGTGGCATATCTGTATTTTAAAATATATAGTTAAGAAAATTATATAAATTAAAAATATTTTTATATAAATTGTTTTCAAAACTGAATTTCTTCATTTTCTTATATATATATTTTATTGTTCATAAACATTTATTTATTACGAATACCATAATAAATACATAATTACAACGCAATGATTAAAAAATATAAAAAATTGTCACATTAAATTTCCATTTATTTTTTCAATATTATTAAATATAAAATAATATATTTCTTAAATTCCGATTGAAAAATAACAGAATATAACAGAGATATTAAATAAAGGTATGCATATTAATAATTAATAATTCTCTACGCTTACAAGTATAGAATTTGAAATTCGATTAAAATGCAAATAATTAAGTTGATCATAAAATAAAATTAAAACAAATAGTAAGTAAATATTATATAAAAACAAATTGAAGAGAAATATTCATAAATATATAGTATATTATTAATTAGTTAAAAATATACTTGATTGATTGATATTCTAATTTAAATTAATATATATAATAAGCAGTTTAATTGTACGTTTAATAATCTAAGAAACTTGAATAATTTTAAAATCTCAATTCAAGCTTAAAAAAATCAAAAGAAGAATATTTTTTATGGTGTATTTATTTTTTATTTTTATTATTATTTTTCAACTTATATTTTATTTTAAATAAAATAGTTAATATATTAATTGTAATTTTGACGCAAAATCAAAATTTCATCTTTTTAAGTGTTCAAATAGAGCATTTAATATTTGCTTCAAAGTAACTAAATAAATACAAATACAAGCAGACTGCCAATGTATTTACCGGACTTAATAATATAAATAATACATAATAATAATAAGAAATAAATAATTTAAATAATACATTTTTGTTTAAATATATTCATTTATTCATGTATTTATTTAGAAAAAGAAAAGTGGAATATAAATATTATTAAAGGGCCATATATTCGTAATTTAAATACTCGTAAATATTAAAATTTAAATTGTTTTTATTAAGAGTTCAAATTTTCACCCATAGAAAAAATATTATGTTTTGTCTATTATTCTAATTTTCTATTATTAATATTCAAAATGTATGAAAATAATTTCAGTAATTTGATTTATTTCCAGCTGTAAAAACAAGAATATAATTGTGAGGAGAAGGGGTTGTTAGAGTAGGCAAAGAGAACATCAAACTGTACTTGAAGGACAATGGTTGAAAAGGTCGAATGGGTCGAAATTACGCAAGATAAAGTCTCGTGAAGGGTTGTTGATGCTCTGATCTTGTAATTGTGAGTTCAATATCCCCATTGAGGTAGGTAGATAAATAACTGGTCTCAATCGTTTATTCTATTGTCAATATTCAATTTAGTTAATATTCCTAATTCTACTTAAATTAATATGATAGAATGGATAATAATATGTGTGAATATATTAATTATATAAATAATTTTTTTTCTGTTAATTTTTTTTATTATAAATTTAATATTTTTTTTCTGTTATATAGGTATATATTTAAAATATTTGAACAATTATATTCTGAACTAAACAAATTAATTAATTATATTAATATATTATATTTGTATTATGTAATTAATTAATTAATTTTTACCGACCGACGATAGAAAGGGAGGTATTGTTTTCACACCAAATTTCAGATTTTTACATATCTCCACGAATCATGCATTTTCTTAACAGAAAAAAGTATTTTTAGCATGATGTCTGTCCGTCCGTCCGTTCGTATATATGTGTACAGCCTGAACGGCTGAACGGATTTTGATGAAATTTGGTATATTTACTTAATGCATCAGTGGGATGAATTGATCAACTTTTGGTGCAAATCCGGAAACCGGAAGTGGTAGTATTAGCGATCGACGATAGGAAGGGAAGGGTTATTTTCACACCAAAGGAGATTTTTTTATATATCACCACAAATCATGCACTTTGTATTGGTTTTATCCTAGAGAAAAATCATATTTATTAGTTTTTTCTTGATTTAAAATTATATGACGTCATCCAGCCATTCATGACGTCACAGCCTGGTCTTGCATATATATTATAAATAAAATAAAATTAAAAATGTTTATATTTATTATTTATGTATCCATATCTGTTTTTTATTACATTAATAGATATATTAAAATTATTTGAAATTGTTTCTGTAGCTGGAAATTAATTTACTTCAAATCGTCGGTCGGTTCGGACCTGGCCACAGGTCAACTTATTTTTTATTTAATTTTGTCTGCTTAAATATTTAAAAATTTGAATAATTATTCTCTGAACTCAACAAATATATATATATATATATATATATATATGTATTTATTTTTGATGGTGAAAAATATATACTTAAATCCCATTTGCTCTTTTAGCCATGCTAATATAAGTTAATTGATACGCTGCTATATGTTAAAAGGATGTGCAATGAATTTCCAATAAAATTTAATTTAATTTTCGTGAGATCGTTTGTTAGAACGGTATTTAAACAAGAAGATTGGGCATAAAGGGTAGTTTGGCTTTAGTTAGCTTTCAATTCATTAAAGCTTGGGTAATTGGTATTTCCGACAATGCAATCCAATCTGTGTGAGCTTGCTCTTCCATATTGCCTCTTGACTCCAACCACCCCTATCATTTCTATATCTTTTCGATCAACAAAATTGTTATATAGTATATTACGAAAAAATAGCTTGTTGAAAGTTAATAATACATTTTAATCTTTTTTTGTAATCTATCGAATCGAATCAAAAAATAATTATCAATTTATTTATAAAATGAATGCTTACATAAACACAATTTGAGTTATATATCATAGTAATATTTTTATGTTCAATAAAAATATAAAGGTATATGTTGGAAAAATGAACATTTGTTTAAAATATAATTTATTTATTCAAATGGACCGAATCAGTAAAAGTATTACAACGTTTAAAATAAAAAGTAATTTTAAGCCATTAGTTCGATATTTATTTTTCCACCAATACAATAAAAACTTGTTCACTTGTTCACTTATAACTCAATTTCTGATCGCCATGAAATTTTGATAAATCGTCAAAAATTCAAGAAATTATCTATAGATGGCGCCATGTGTAAGGGCCATTTAAGTAAAAAATATTTATTTTACCTAGTAAATATTTTAAATTAAATTAAACTCTTTCTAATGCATCAAACACACACATAAATATATATATAATTATATTAATTATGTTATTAAAATTGCAAAGGTGGTCTACCAAGGGATAAAAAATTATAATTATAATTAATCAAAAATATATTATTAACACCGGGCCTTTGTAATAAAATGCAGAGCTATTGATTTAGAACAGCGATTGTCAACCTTTTTTTTACCGAGGCACACTTTCAACGGCTTAAAAATTTGACGGCACACAAAGAAAAAGATAAGTGTACAAGTTTACCATAAGTGGTCCCAAAAACGGTTTAGCTTTATTTATTTTTTGGTTTTTTAGAACCATATTGGAAAAAAGTCGGAAATGTTTAAGAACCTCGCGGCACAGTGACTGAGAATCACTGTACTAGAACCTAATGTATTTATATCTTTATGAATTATTCATCTTATTTAAGGATTTTATAGTATCAAATATTAATTTTATTAATATTATTGAAAGGTATGTTAGTTTATTTGTTAGAATATAAATATTTCAGAATATGTATGTATATTTTATTGATATTTTAAAATTTATTTCATTTTAATTATATAGAAAACGTGTATTATGTTCATCAATTTTTATTAGATGATTTCTGACAGGTTTTATTGTCTTGCTGTCAGTTCAGACGTTCGGTGTCAGAGTTGATTAGCGAAGGGGGAATGCGTAGCTAATAATGATATTTTAACACTGTTGGATACATTTATATGTCTATCCAGCATCTCGCATGAAATGGAATAAATGAGAGAGTCATTGCCCAAATTATGATCAAATTAGAAAATTAATCCATAAAGCATTGATAGATTTAATTAGTATCTGCTCATTGTTTAATAAATATTACTGTAACATGTTCAAATATCAAATGAAACAATTCAAAGGAATTATTTATTATTATTTTTTAAATTTTTTTCATTTTTTTTTGTTTGTTTATTATATTCGGATTGAAATGAAAAATAATTAGGTATATCATTTAAAACAAAAAAATCAATTAAAAATGATCAATATATAAGTATATATATCTATTAAATCTTTTTTTTATTTTAATTGAATAAATACGCCTCGGAGGGGAAAAATAAATGAATATGGAAATAATTATATAATGTCAAAAACAATTTATAATATAATTTAGTTGTCAGAAGAGTAGTAAAATTATAATAAATTATTTTTGGATTATAAAAATGATGTAGTCATTATATTTTACTGAATTCATTATAATTAAAAAATTTATGTATAATACTAATATTAAATATAACTCTGTATATATATAATTTAACAGATATGTTATATATATATATATATATATATATATATCTGTTAATTAATTATAGTAGGGTATAGTATAATTATTATTGAGGAACAAAATAGCAAAGGTGGTCTACCAAGGGATAAAAAATTATAATTATAATTAATCAAAAATATATTATTAACAATGGACCTTTGTGATAAAATGCAGAGCTATTACCGCGGCACACAAAGAAAAAGATAAGTGTAGAAGTTTACCATATTGAAAAAAAGTAGTCCGAAAAACGGTTTACCTTTTTTTTAGAACCAAATTGAAAAAATTTAGAAAAAAGTCGGAAATGATTAAGAGCCTTGGCACATTTTGATAATCCCGCGGCACACAAAAGTGCTGCGGCACATAGGTTAAGAATCACTGATTTAGAGAATGAGGGTTCGAATCCCTCCAAATTCACAAAAAATGACATAATATTTAATTTTATTGATTTTCAAATAAATATGTAATTGTATAATAATATTAAAATACATTTTTAAATTCATATGGAAATTTTTATTTTTAATTAAAAATAATAAACAATCCGGTTTAAAAAAGGATAAGATTTTAATAATATAAACAAAAATGTAATTTTATTTGTAAATTATTTTTCCTAAAATTATTGGGGATAATGTATGCCTAGAGGATTTTCGGTCTACAATTAGATTGAATTAGTCAGACTAACCACAGGGACTCAACCTCATCTTTCTGAAATGGTAGAGTTAAGAGGGTACTGATGTGGACATTAGGTCTCTCTCGTAAAGTTATACTCTAGGACCATCTTAAAGGGAACAAGTTGAAGGCTCAAATAACTGAAACAAAACTTTGACAGAACTTATATTCGAATTTAATTCATAGGGTCACAATGGGTAAAATATTGAAAAATTCAGCCGAACAAAATAATAAAATTGAATTATAAAAACGAAAGGGAAACGAACGAATTCAAAATCTGAGAAATTCAAATTTTCTATTTGGTTATCATAATTTATTAGTATTTTTATTTTCAAAATCTCTTTCGAGAATTTTTATTTTCTCTTGTTTTTAATCTAAAAAGAAAATTGAAGAAATAATAAAACTTTGAATGAGAACAAAACTTTGTTTTTAACTTCGTATATTTTCAATTTCTATATTTTTTAAAGTAAAATTAAATTTATTGAAATTTTACGAATGTTAATAAAATCAATACAAAACATTGAATGGGCCATTGATATTATATATTAAAATATTATATTATTAACGCATCATCCATCAGTTATTTCATAATTTATTTGGTTTAATATTTTCCCAGCCATGACAAGATCTATAATAACATTAAACCACATAATAATTAATTAACTGTAAAATTTTATTCCTATTAAATATAATATTAACTTTGATCTATAAATAAATGAATGAATAAATCGTTTGTGAACTATAAACATCATCATCTCTTTATTCGTTTTTTATTAATGAATTTATTAATTTAGTTAATTTATTCATATTCAGCTATCTATCTATGTGCCTGTATAAAAATCGAAAAGGCTTGGTCGCAGCAACCACACTCCTCCAAATGTCCTTATCCAGAGCTATAGGCCTGTCTAACTTCAACTCTCCTCCAACTCCCTCAAGTTCCTCCTTATATTGTCTATCCACCGCTTTCTTGATCTTCCTATTCTTATTCATACATATACATTAAAGTGATTATCATTATTATTAATCATATTCTTAAGCTTTCTTAAATATGTATAAATTCCCAACTAAAATTAATATAATAAATAATTACAAGATTTAATATACTATATATAGGTTATAATTATATATGGATTAATTTTTAATTAATTTCTGTCCAAAATATAAATTTTGATATTCTTATTCGGATGTATTTACGATATATCTTATATATAAACTGAAAATAATGATAAAGATGAACAAGGGATGCTCTTTTGTTGTTTCATAATAAAAGTGGAAAAGATAAAAGAAACATTAAACAAACATTCCGAGGATTTGTCTGATAAAAATAAAATAATCTTCTTGCCCTTGTCTTCTAGTTCTTTCTTTCAAGCTCTCTCACTTTCTTCCCATACAATCTCTTTCCTCATCTCCTTTGATTTCTATTCAAAGAAAGCTTTCAATTAATTTTAATTGTATCTTAAATAGAAACGGGAGAAGATTTATTGACACATATAGGCCTTGAAATTAAGTAGATAATTCCAAAAAGACTTGAGACCAATGTTAAAAATAAATAAATAAGTAAAATGAGATCATTTAAGATCAGTAGCTTCATGAGAAAAAGTTCATCTTTGAGATGACATTAAAGTATAAAATATTTATATATGTAAGATATTAACATTCCTAATTTCATAAACATTTCCCAATTCAAATTTTACAAATGTTATTGTAAATTAAAAAAAAACAAATTATAAATTACATAAATTTAGAAAATTAATTTTAATAAAGGAGGCAGCTTGGCCAAGAGTATAGCGTGGCAATTTTCTAAACAAGAAGTCGGCGTTCGATTCCAACTTAGAACAAATTTTTCAAATAAATTCAATTTAATATCAGCTGCCTCCGGCTCCAGTAACTGTTAGTGAAGGGAGACGGCATCTTAAGAAGAAGAATTTAAATAAAATACTTTAATAATAAGTTATAAAAGTAATTGATTTCTAGTAATCATGTTAATTTTTTAATAACTGATTTGTGAATTTAAATTTTTTTTTTAATATAAATTACCTAATTAATAATACATTTGGAGATAAAAATTTAAAAATTATTTTTAATTGTAAAGATAAAGGAAATTTTGGTAGTTTTTGGTTAGAACATTATATATGTAATATCTTATAATTTCTTATAAATAATTCACCAATATTAAATTCGAACAGAAAGTTTTCATTTTAAGGTAAAATGGAAAACTTCAATAAAAGGAGAAATTTCCAAAGTCAAACAAGTATTTCGAAATTGACAAGTCGATTTTACAAAACCATCTTCTTTTATTGTCTTAGAATTTACAAATTCTTTGAAAGAAGTTTAATTTTCTTTTTGTTTTATTTATTTATTTTTTTATATTTCCAAAACTTTTTCTCTAGTTGATCTTTTTTGAATTGAGATGAATCAATTATGGAGACGATGTTTTTTTTATTTTATATTTTATTAAAACATCCCATCCTTGATAGCTTTATAATTTCTGGCAGTAATTCATTTGCATTGTTGAATTTCGAATGTAATTAATGGTTTGATAGGCATGACGTTTTATTTACTTATTAACTAGAATGATAAACAAATTCAAATGGATGGTTGTCAGTTACCTTGTCTCTGATTTCCTGGCGCATCTTCTCTCGTTCTTCCTCCATCTTCCGGTGTTTCTCCTTGCGTCGTTCTTCGGCTTCCCGGATAGCTTCCAACCGCTCCCGTTCTGCCTCCTCCTCCTTCTCCTTATCGTCGCCATCATCGTCACCTCCGACAGCACCTGTAACAAGAATAAATTATTAGATCAAGAATTACTTAAATTAGAATGTATTAATGGACTTGATAATATAGGATATTACTCTATATTCTGATGAATGTTTAGGTAGTTGATTTAATTTCATGATTAGTATGTTAGTAAAATATTTTAAAATAAAAGATCTTTATGAAATACCATTTAGGAAAGAAACAAGTATTTTAGCATAAAAACAAAATTTATTTAATAAAAATAATTATAAATATATTTTAAGTTTAATATAAATAATAATATGATTTTAAGAGAAATAGAACATTCTTTAATCTAATAAATGGGTGAATAAATCGTTTGTGAACTATAAACATAATCATCCTTTATTCGTTTTTATTAATGAATTTATTGATTTAGTTAATTTATTCATATTAATCTATCTATCTATGTGCCTTTATAAATATCGAAAAGTCTTGGTCGCAGCATCCACACTCCTCCAAATGTCCTTATCCAGAGCTAGGTCTGTCCAACTTCAACTCTCCTCCAACTCCCTCAACTTCCTCCTTATCTACCCACCGCTTTATTGGTCTTCCTATTCCAATAGATTGTAATTGGGAAACTTCTAGACTCTAAAAACGTCTAGTCATATATCTCCATCTGTTCCTAACATATCTCCATCCAATATCTATTCTCTCCTAATTCTTTCTTTTTACTGTGTGCCCTTGGTTAGTCTCTCTTCCCACTTTTAATAACTTTTAATAACCTAGTCTGGTTCCTTGTCACGCCCTCTCCTATTTTATGACCCTAACTATATTGGTAGATTCATAAATGGTATGCATTATTCGACATTTTTCAGTGATGTAACCCTTTTACGGTTCATAAAATTCCAATTTTCAAATTTCCTAGATCATCATCTATTTTTGTCCCCAAAGTTTATGGATGAGACTTCATACACTGATAATACAATCGGCAAAATGATAGTTTTGTACTAATACAATCACCACTAATTAAAATTATTTTATTTATAGTCTTTGCAGTGTTTTATTAAAAGAATTTCAGATTTATAATTTGAAGGTATAAACAAAATAATTGAATTAATAAAAAGATGTCGAGACTAGAAGTTGTTTTTTTATACACGGATCACTTTCATTGGACATTTTATATATTATTCAACTTTCAATGTATATTCTCAAATGAAAAACATTTAATGAAAACATGTTTATAAAAAAAAACGATCGATTAGAAAATTATAGAGAATGAATAGTAAGAGACTTGAAAAATAATGAATTCATTTTCTGAATCTTTTTTTGTAGTGTTGTATTTAACTATATGTATGTCATATTTTGTTGGTGAAAGGTAAAGATATTTGGGGGAGGAAATCGATTTCTAACAAAATTTAAAAATAGACAAGTTCATAAATTATATTTAGCAATTGGTTCAATAAAGATTTATTTATTAGGAGGAGGAGAGAGAGAGATTATAGGTCAAAAAGGATAGAAGAGAATAAGAACTTTCGGGAGGAGTAAGGGGATGGGGGTTGAAAACGAAACTTATTCTCAAAAAGGTCACGAATCTCACAGAGTGAAGGATAATAAGAAAATTATTTTTTATTTTATAAATATAACATTGATTTTTTAGCTTCGGAATTATTTAAATTTAAATTTAGATATCGAAATGAATTTAAATTTAGATATTGAAATGAGCATTTTGGATATTATGGTATTAATTTATTTTGAAAATTAATAAAAAAAGCAAAAAATAGTAAAATGAAATTAATTTAATTTTATTTAATGAAAAAGTATTTATTTATTGGTTTCGTTAAGTTAATTCGAAAATATGCATGCAATATTAGGCGTGCTATTTATAATACTAGTTAAAAGTTAATTAAAATAAAAAAAATGAATAAATTTAATTATTAGAGATTGAAGGATGATTAGGACGAGAAAAGTAGATTATTTAAATATTTAAATAGGAATAATTCAGAAATTTAAAATCCATTTTACATTGAATTGAAGTGATTCATAATAAAACAAATAAAAACAAATACATATAGTTAGTATAATTTTATCATCATATTATTTTTAAGGATTTTATTTTATAATACAATAACAGAATATTTCACGAATAAGAAATTTTTAGAATTGTTATTTGTTTTGTATCAATTATTTCAAACATTAATATTATAAAAGTGAAAGATCCAAATGTTTCATGTTTATATAAACAAATTATCGAATTTAAAGAAAATGAAAATCTCGTTATGATGGTTCATTTGATTAATTAACAATATATAATATAATCCAACTGGAAAACAAATTAAAATAACAAATAATTAAGCAACTTTTTCACAGTCATTCTATTATAAAATTATATCTTTTGGTCATTAAATATATACAATATATATATATATATATATATATATGAATAAAAAAGGTCAATAGAAAGGATTGTGTGGTTTAAAGTGGTGGTTGTATCTTGATATATTTATTGAGCCGGCTGTAACTTTGCTTGAAGGCAAAAACCAACCCTCAAGTAATACAGCAATTGAAAGATATATGACTATAAAATCCCTCCTGGACAAGAATGTAAGCCAACATTTTTTTAATGGTGATTTTTTCGTCAAAGAAGAAATATAGCTAGTCTATAAAAGTTAGGTTTTGCATTTAAATCAAATTCGATAAGTATTATAAATAGCCCAATTTAAATATAATATATATGGATGTATATTTAGATCCAATGACCCAGAAATAAATAACCTGATATGTTCCGATACGACCCCTTTATATCTTATCATCTACAATACAGGCATCCACATTAAACTATTTTTTTTTATTCTAATAATAATTTTTATTATTTTTTAGAATCTGTGTTTTATAACAATTTCAGATTCCATTTGATTGTTTCTGAATTTTCACTGCACTTTGTGAATGACTTTTGATAACATGAATTTTTAATAATTTCTAATGATAATAATAAATGAGATTGAGATTCTAAAAATAAATATATGGAATATAGAATATATAAATAAAGCTGATAAAATAGTAATAAATTATTATGTCATTATTTTATTAAATAATTTCAAATTTTAGTATGTAGTTACACTATAAAGTTCCAAAAAAGGACACCCGTAAAAAATTAGGTTTTTTTAGAGCCAAATTGAAAATTTAAAAAAAAAAAGTCTAAAAGTCTGATCGCGAAAAACATTTCACCTTTTTATTTTAGAGACAAATTGAGAAAATTGAAAAACTTGAATTTAGTACAAACAATATTTGGAAAAAAGGACAAAAGGCGTCCTTACCCGGTTTAAGAAAGGACAAGGACAATAAGGTGTTAAAAGAGGACTGCCCTTTCGAAAAAAGAGCAGTTGGCAACCCTATATGTAGTTCTTTTCAACCTAATAGCTTGAAAGTATATGCATAAATTTAATTATTTAATTTAAAATATATAAATAATTAAATGACTAAAGAAAGAGCATAGCCTTTAAAAAAGGATTTTGTCTAAAAAAAAACATTGTTTGTTTTTTGTTGTTAATTCAGAGATTTTGTAAAAACGGTTGTAGAAAATGTCCATTTGTTCTTATGAAAGCACTAAAGAAGCTCAAACACAAAAATACACCATACAGGGTTCGTTAATTAAAAAGAAAAGAAGCATTATACAATATCACTCTTTTAGCTTTTAATTCAATGCTACAATAAATTTCTATTCCAGTGGGATTTCATTCATTTCTTTAACCCTTTTTGATATACCCATATGTGATATGATAATGGAAAAATTACTACACCCATTTGAAAATTAAATTTTACTGCATTAATTTTTTTACATCTCATTTATTTATTATGAATTATGGCAATGTATTTATACATGCACCCTATATACATATATTTATGAAGTAAAAAATTAAATTTCAGATATCAATTTTATAAAAGGTTTAATATTAAATTATTTTTTTTTTTATTTTTATTTTAATAGAAAACTGATCTGTCAGGTTTCAAAAGTGTTTGAAATATGAATATAAAATAAAATTTTAATTATAAATCAAAATATTTTGTGAAAAAAATATAAATTATCCTCTTGAGAGAAATATTAATATTTTTTTGAAACTGTATTAGTAGTATATTTTTAAAAAAATAATTTTTTAAAAATTACAGATTTTTCGTTAGATTTTAACACTTAAAAGAGGATGATATAAAAAAAGGGGAAGGGAACTTTATTTCACAAACGAGTCCAATTTTTCTTCAAAGTACATAGAATGTATTTTGGGATTTGGGGATGATGTAAATAATTATCACCCATAAAGGATATTTTTTCATTAAGTAATAATTCCATTTATTTCTACCTTCTCGTACGTAGACAACAATCTATTCATGCAATTGATTTCTTGATACAAAAGTTTTTTAGATCAAGATTTACTTTAAATTTTTAAATAAAATAGTAGCTAGAAGAGTTTCAGTTAAAAAAAAACATTAATAAAGTCCGAACTTCTATACCCATAATCCCAAAGGAGTTCTATGATTAAACATTAAATATAAATGAACAAACAATCACAAAAAAATTTACAGTTGTGAATTAACCTTCTTACAGTTATGGAGGAATGTCTATTTTTACACGATTTAACACAGCAACTGACCACTGTTTATGTTTATTAAATGACATTAAATGACTGACACTTTATCATAAACAAAAAGTTCAAACGTCCAAACGTCAAATGAATAATATAGATTTTAAATATACTCTCTTCATTAAAAAAAATTGTCAATATGATTAAAATTTTAAAATATACCATAATTGGGTCCTGGTCAGAATGATTATGTACATATTGACAGGATTTCTTTGATTTACGTAGAATTTTAATTCGCTCAGGGAGTGATTAAAGTTAAAATATATTTTCAATTTAATAAACATCAATTATAATATGAAATTGAATAACGTTGTTTAAAAAAAATCATTGGATTACATCCGATTTAATTTATAAATAACTTTTAGCCTTCTTTCAATCCATGAGAAAAGGTTGTCTCTTAAAAACAGGGTGATTGATAGTCTCTATTCATAAATCATATTTGACATTGATCGTCGTCCTTCACCACAATTTGCGGTGTCGGGGTTATCTCGGTCAGTTTGTAAAAGTTCTTTCCATCAAATCAAGCCAACCATCATGGATTACAGAATTCATGTAACAATTTTGTTAAAAGTGATGTTAAACATTCCACTTAATAGATGATATGATTAACATAAAAAAAATATTTCATAATTTATAAAGACTAACTTTTTCCTATTGTACATTTTTCAAAATAAAGAAATATCTCTAAAAGAGTCTGAATTTAACATTTATAAATTTTATTACAATAACTTCAACATTTTAAATATTTAAATTCAGAAAAGAGAAGATTATTATTGATGAAATATTAGTATATCCCAAGGGTGAAATTAAAACTGTTAGTTCATTTTTTTCATCAATTAATTTAAATGATGAGATAAAGATGAGATCTTATGGGAATATTATATATAGCGAGAAATTGCATGATATTTATATGTTTTCCCAAATATAATAGTTATACTATTGAGACTAGGCATATGGCTCGAATTAGTCAGAAAAGATTAGTAAAAAGTTTAGGTTTATGAAGAAACCTATATATACATATATACCTATAAATAAATGGGATACATTTGGGAGAAGTTGAAGTTGGGTTGAAGGAATGTAATCATAGCAGACAAAGATTAGTATTATTTCTGAATAATTATAATTTAAACAAAATTTTCTATTTCACAAATGATAAAAATGAGATTATTATTAGTAAGAACATTTATTATTATCAGGGGCGGACTAAGGCCTAGGCAACATAGGCACTTGCCTAGGGTCCGTAATTTTTGGAGGCCCGAATCTGAAAATCAAATAGGCCTTCATACTATATTTTTGAAAAATAGGTTTGAACCTTTTTTGGAAAGGACAGTCCTGTTTTAACACCTTATTGTCCTTGTCCTTTTTTAAACTAGGGAAGGATGCCTTTTGTCCTTTTTTAACACATTTTTTTCCAATTTTTTGAATATGGTTCTAAAAAAAAAAGTAAAATGTATGCTTCTAAAAAAAACTAAATTAACTTCCCGGTCGGCATATACCTAGGGTTCCCAATAGACCTTTTTGGAAAGGACAGTCCTTTTTAAATACTCTCGACTGCCCTAATTGTAAGTGTACCTAATTTTATAAGGGTGTCCTTTTTTGGAACTTTTTAGAGTTGGCAACCCTACCTAGGGCCCACTTTAGCCCTAGTCCGCCACTGATTATTATTAAATATTAAATATATGACGGATACCAAATAGTACTAATTCCGAACTTTTTCCGGAATTTGAAAAATATGGTTTAATAATTGAGGATTAACTTAATAAAAAAATGGAGTGGGCTTAAATCTCCAATAATCCTTAAAAAAACAATAAACAAATTCAATCGAATATTAAAAATTCATATTTAATAAATTTATCAATATTTTATATAGAACAAAATATTCAATATGTATTTATTAATTTTACGTTATTAGAAAATACTATAAATAGTATTTGAAAGAAAGAGAACAAAAGTTTGCCTTTTATATGAAAAATAAGTTTTAACTGTTTAACTTTGCCCTTATCGCATACTTTACTGTCCTTTATGTAATCCGGTGGTTGAATTTGAATACCTCCTTTCGGAATGCAATCGATACGCTCCTTAGAAGGATTTCGGAATGAAATATCCATTATTTTTTTTTTAGTTAATGTTGCTTTATTGGCCCGGGAAGATAAAATAAAATAATTGATTTCCGTTTCCACTCTCTTTTTATGTCGGAACAATCAAAGGCACTAAAATGATGAAGGTGGGGTAGATACAGAAGAAGGGGTGAGGGAATGGGAGGAGGACGGAGCCTTTGAGCTTTGAGACGCCCTCTCTCCATTTCAAATTACCACAAGCCAAATTGAGCATCAAAGCCCCCTCTTGAATCATTTTACTTTTGATGCTAGATATTAGCAATTGAATTTATATAAAGTATTTTTTTTTCTAAGTACACAATTTCCTTTTTTTTTTTATTAACTAAATTTAAAATTCATTATATTTTAATATTTGTTAATTAACTTCTGCGGAAACAAAAAAAAAAAATAAAATAAAATAAAATAAAAATAAAAAAATAAAAAAATAAAAAAATAAAAAATAAAATAAAGAACAAAAAACAATTTATTGAAAAAAGTGATTTAAATATAAAAAAAAGATATATGAATAATAGACAAAAGATACAATCAAAAATTAAGAGTAAAATAAATTTCCTAACAATTATAAAAAAAATTAATATATTTTTATTATTATAAAGAATCTTTATTTATTACAATATTAATTTTTTAAATATATGATATAATAATTCATATCATTGAGAATTATAGAATTTAAAATATTGAAAGACAATTTATAATTGAATCAATATTTTATTTATTGAACAAAGAATAAAGATTAATTAAAAAATAACGTTTTGATATTATAAGTTCTTTCTAAATGAATGAGACTACTTTAATTCGGTTTTAAAAAAAGCATTTAAAATAAAACAATTTAATTTAAATAAAGAAGGATGGAGATCACAAAAACGAATGGTTAGAAGGAAAATATCGATTTTAATAACCAATCTCTGATTTAATACTTTTAATTATCATATATTAATCTAACTTATCGTACCTGTGCATGCATTAGCTTAATATTATTAGGCTGACAGAATACTTAATTTAGTAAAAGTAAAGTTTAACGTTGATAATTACTTGAATAAACGTAAAGAATTTCATTATTAGAATAATTTCAAAAGTCAATTTGTCTATTTTCAGAAGTTAAATTTTTTTAATTTTTATATATAATATTTTAATTTCATCTTTCTGAACTGCTGTTCTCAAACAGACCACGGGGCAGAATTAAAATTTGACATATTTTGTAAACGACTTTGCCGAGATTTAGATCGAATTCTTCAAAACCCTTTCTTAGTGAACACTAAGACCCAAGAGCAAAATATTATGTTCCAAATTTCGTGGATTTTGAAATGTCAAGATGGTGAATGAATGAATGACTAATACAGTCAGTGATATTTGAGCTATATAATGTATATGTGCCACTCACAGAAGCCAAACCGATTAGCTCCAAATTTTAAAATTTTGCTAGTAATGTAATTTATGTAATCTGCAACATATGAAGTGAATAATGAACTTGATAATCTTAATATTGCAATGTAATATACAATTTTTTTGTAATCAATAAATCTGAATTTTTAGAAAAGCTCATCTGTCAATAGTATATGTATGAAGTATCATGGCATTTCGTCAATTCATTTACAAGCTACAGTTGTTTTAGTGACGCTACTTTCGACTTCTTAAGAAATATGGAATCGCGTCTTAATAAACTGTTGTTCTCGAAGGAGCTGATATGGGATAACATTCCTGCATCCACTGCAATGATTGTGTTCACAAGTTTTTCCCATTAAAAAACAATGTTTAAATTTGTTTCCATTTTTTTTATGAAGGCGAAAGTAGTGTCACTCAAACGACTGTAGCTTATAAACGAATGAACGAAATGTCATGATATTTCATACATAAACTAGTGACAGATGAGCCTCTCGAAATGAGTCATGTTCACTTTCTAGTGGCGACACATATTGAAAAATCCCGGGAATTTTCATCCCATCTAGTATATAGATTCCAATTTTGTGAATATAATTATTTTATTTAAATTTAAGAATTTTTAAAAATTAATTTAAAAAAAAATCTAATTTTACATATTTTTTAACATATATAATGTTATCAACCAATAATTTTTATTTAATTAGTGAAAGATTTTTACAAAAATATACCTTGGTGGTTTTCATTTTCTGTAATCAAAATTGAAGTTGAACTTTATTAATATAATTACTTTTTTAATCAAATAAATTTTTAATACATAAGCTAAAAACTCTTTTAATATTTGATCTAAATTATGTCTTGAAAAAAAATAAAAAAAAATAAAAAAATTTAATGGTTATATTAAAGACCCATACTATATGTAGAATAAGTAAAAAAATATTTTTAAATAAAACTCCAATATATATGTTAATAAGTTATTTATAAAACGCTTGCATCTACATAAGATTGTAATTAAAAGACAAAGAAGGTAGTATATGAAAAGCCAATGGCACTCTTGCTAGTATTTCCATAAATAAGCTTCTGGAGGTGTTAAACCTGCATTGGTTGCATCCGTACAAGTGTAGAAGCCATTGAAGGTTTATACAAAACAATACCCTTGAGAGAAGAAAAATTACATTTTACTAGCTCACACAGAAAAAATGTATTTAATTTTGTTTTCAAGGAAATAAACATTAGAAAAATTGCTTAATAAAATAAATGGATCAAATGAAAAAGAAAGGAAAAAAATAAAAAATAAAATAAAACTAAACAAATAAAATAAAATAAACGAGATTATATTTTTAATCGTGTCTATTAAGTTATCAGTTTAATTATTCAAAAAGAGAAAAATTTATTTTTCTATTAATTATTATTATTATTTTGGGATACAAAATATTTTCAAAAACAATTTCATTAATCAACTAATTTTTAAAATATCAATATAAATTATTTAATGTATATAGAGATATTATTTTATAGTGAAGAATAGAACGTTTTATTATACCACCAGTATATTCATGTCATCATAATAGTGTTCTTTGTTTTCTATTCCCATCTAATTAATCAGCCTGACATCACTTGTTAACATGTTACATTACACAAATATTAACAGAGTGATGATAAGAATTCCTAATTTTTAAAATACAAACGACAGAAAACAAATTAATATAAAATTATTATTAAAATAAGGAAAAATATTATATTTAAATGAAAAATAATATTATATTTCATTAAAAATAAGTAAAATTTAGAGAAAATCTAGAGAAATCGAAACCACCGACATGCCACCAAAACATCCCTTCACCTATCTAACGCTCCATCCAACACCTATTCTTTCTCAACTCCCTTATGTGCTTAATGAATGAAATGATACTGTCTTCGTATTAATTCAAATAAATTAAATTAAATTAATTAAATTAAATATTTCTTAAAAAAATTTTTTTTAAATAAATAATATCTCTTTGAAAAAATATTTATTTTTAAAATGAACAATAATTTTTTATTCTCAAAATTATAATAAAAACAAATAATTTCTAAAAATAAAATATTAAAAAAACGTATTAATTAAAAACTAAATCTTTGAATATATTTACGAATGATTCATTTTAATATTTCACTTCAATATTAAATTCCAATCAATATAATTTAAGTAAATAATATAAATAAATAATAAATCAAAATCTTTTTCAAAATATTATTTATAAAAAATATAAAATTTGAAAAAAATAAATTAATTAAATAAATTAATTATTTTGATATATAAAATATAAATTTTCTCTGTTATGATATATAAGGGGAAAAATTAATGAAAGGAAATGAATTAGAAAAATATTTTTTGATCCATTTAATTATGGTGTAAATTATATGTTTTTTTTTGGCTTTTATTATATTTCTCCCTTCAATTGACACTGTTAACTTTTCAGGCCATTAAATGGAAAAAGAAAGAGAGCCTAGTGATATATCATTTCCTAAAGACAAGATGATTGATAGAGAAGAGAGTGTCAAAATAATTAGCTTGTGATTAAATGATTCGTTGGGGTTGGGAGGGGGTTGCGCTCACCCGTCCCCGTTTGTTCGTCCGTTGATGGAATCTGTTCGCCAGCCGTCAACCGCCACATTGCATTCATCTTTGCAACACTAAACAAGAGGAACGTACTCCCACCCTTTCACACACATCAAACCCTTCCCAGTTTGTCGTTGGTTATATAGATATATAAGTTCTTAATTCGCTTGCATTCGGCTTGATTAACGCTTGATTCTGTAGTGACTTCGGGAGGTCACTCAATCCGACTCACTGAATTCGTTGTTCGAATACTCTGCCTACTGACATTTCCAACGGTGCCCCTCCCCCTTCGCCCGCCCCCGCATGTCTACTTGTCTATCTCTCTCTCTCTCTTTCTCTCCACTCGTCTTGGTCTTCATTGTCCAGGGTCTTTTCCCATACATTCCATTTTTAGTCCCCTATTTCCTTATTCTTGTCGATAAAATGAGACTGACTGATGATACAAATTTATTCATTAGATTCAATCACGTGATGAACGTTCTCTTTCACTCATATAATAGAGAAGTGAAAAATTTATGGAATAAAGTATGTTAAAAACAAGTTGAGTCTATTTTAAGAGTAACTTACCATTTTTTGTTCTTTAATTGATTATTTAATAAATAAATAATTTAAAAAGTGTGTATGAATGTATCCACCCACACTTTAAAAACAAATTATCTTCACAAATCAATTTTTCATTAATTATTAATTTATTTATTTTTATTGGTCTTAATAATCGAAGATCAATTTTCCCAGACACTGAATTTAATTATAAATATTATTAATATTAAATTTTTGAATTGGGTCTGGTTCGAGCCATAGAATGCAAAGTGGACCAGAAATTTATTCTCTTATATGGTACTTAAAATAAATAAAAGATTTCAAACAGTTATATATATATATATATATATATATGCTAATACCTACTTAATCAGTTTATCTGTTTATACATAAAGCGAAAATCCTTGCCTTAAGTATTATATTTCTTACATTCATATTAACTAATTTAGGATTATAAAATATTGAAAATTGAAAATTAGCATCAAAAAACGATTAATTACTTGGATTATAAGCTCAATTTCTAAGTAACAAGTTAAGCAAATTATAATGATATTTTATCAGATAATAAATTTTCTTAAAATAGAACCTTAAATAAGAGTTTATGATGTTCTAAGTATAATGAAATAATTAAATGAAATTCTATTAGAAAGACGAAATCAAAGTTTAAAGCAGAGGTCGCCAAAGTGGTCTATATAGACCTCCGGGAGTCTATTTAACAACAGTAGGGTTTGACCAAAGGAATCGAATGGGGGTCGATTGGGACAATGAGAAATAAGTTCTTAATTAATGCTATTAATGCTAATAGATATATTTATTTTAATTACCTGAAAATTACCTTTATCGGGGTCGATGGAGATTTCGAAAAATTAGATAGGGGTCGATGATCAAAAAAATGCACTAGATATTTTAGAAGACATGAAATGATGCAGAAAAGCCCTAATTTATATAAGCTATTTGGGATTTTCTCTCTATTTTATCTATTCCGATTATAATAAAATATCAATCGGGCATCGAGGAACCCACAAGAATTACACCAAAGACTCTGCACAGTTTAAAGGTAACAGTGTGGTGCTGCATTTCAATGTTGGGGATTGTTGAACCCTATTTTTTTGAAGAGGAATCAATTGCAGTAACTGTTACATTAGCTCGCTACGTTGAAATGTTAAACAACTTCCTTCGTCCAGAATTTGAAAGGCGTCAAGTGAACATGAGAGACATTTGGTTTCAGCAGGGAGATGCCACAGCTCACACGGCGAGAGCATCCATGGAATTGGTTCGACAAATGTTCCCAAGACATGTGATTTCGTGATTTGGTGATGTTTACTGGCCCCCTCGCTCACCCGACCTGTCGATATGTGACTTCTTTTCTTTTGATGGGGATATTTGAAATAAAAGTGTACATCAACAAGCCTCGAACACTCGATGACCTTAAGAATTTCATTCGTCAGGAAATTGTAGCCGTGCCAAATGAAATGTTGGAGAGAGCTGTCCGTAATTTTCAGAAGTGGATCCAAATTTGTATCCATCAAGAAGGACGTCATCTCAAAAACATTATTTTCCGAACCTAAATATGGTATTTAATTTCAAAAACTGTATTAAAAGCCTATCATTTAATACTTGTTTTTATTATTTTCAACCCATTGTGTCCCAGTAATTCAATATTGAAAAACATGCGTTTACTCTGCACCACCCTGTATTTAAAAAATAAAAAATATATATTTTTATGACAAACTTTCATTATTTACAATATTAAAGAAAAAGTAGTGGCTCCGATTAAAAAAATCAAGATAAAAGATTGACAGGATTGGGCTGATCAAAGAACACCTTTACTCCACTTAGGTAGCAACCAATTTGATAAGCGCTGTACGAGCTTTATTTTTATGATATATTAAAAAAAACCTGACTTCTGTACGTCCTACGTAAGGACAACGCATATCAAGCCGGTTATATCAATGAGGTGTCCTATGATCAGTAGAACGTGTTATCTCAACCTTTACCTTGATTTTCTGGATCGGAGGCGCTATCAAGTAGCTTTTCCCCAATGTTGTTCCCGGAGGCTGGGTTGACTCCCTCCCATAGGGGGAAATTCTCTTGTCAGGCCCGGGACTTGGACCCGGGACCATGTGAATGTGAGGCAGGTTCGCTACCCACACACCCAATGGCTCCTTATGATATATTAAAGTTTTAAATATATCTTACAATATTTACAAATTTTAAACTTCAAATTAGAAACAATTATTGTATTTTTTAACAAAAATCTTTTATTAAATTCATAATTCAGGTTTATTGCAAAATCATTTAGGTGGAAATTGATTACATGTTACTCAACCACTTCACACAGGCACTTATCAAATCAAATAGGTACTTCTTAAGTTTATTATTAATTTCCAATCACGCTGAAGGCTGCCTACTTGAATTAATAGAAATGCAAGAAGAACAAGCATTATCCCGCCCCTCCTCCCAAAATGATTCCCGGGCCCGGATCAACTTCAACCTAAGTCCAACCATTATAATGCCGATGAAGGATTTCAATAAGCCACTTAACCAGACGGCATCGCTTCCATTAGGAGAGCCCTCCTTAGAACCCTTAACCCCTCGCGTTGATCTCATTTGAAATTTTCTCTAAACAAAAATTTCCAGGACAATTTTCATGTTTCTTTTAAAAAGTAAAAATAAAATAAAACTTTTTCCCCAACTCTCTCTGATCTTAAAACTTTACTTACAATTTGATTAATTTTACGATCAAGTTAATAGTTTAAAAAAAACTTTACTTAACTGTTATTTATAAGGTATAAAAATATAAATTTGGGAAAAGGGTATATTCTAATCGAATTATATGCTATTTATTTATAAAATAAATTCCCATTAATATAAAAAGATCCTGGGGAAATTAATTATAATTACAATAAATACTTTTATATTCAAAATATATATAATATAAATATCGATAATATGTCTTTCAAATAATAATTTAATAGCATAAAGATGAAATTGTAATGATAGAAATTATCAATTTTGAAAGATAATAAATATTAGTAAATAAATAAATATATAAATATATATATATATATATATAAATGTATATGGGTTAATTTATACGAAAATAAATATTGATTCAATTTAATTAACTGGTTTATTATATCAACTCATGATTAAAATGATTTATTGCTAAATAAAGTGCATTTCGACGAACGTATAATTATTAAACGAATAAGATTGAAATTATGTTGATATAATTATATCCTATTAAATGCTAAATAATTTTGAGATTTATTAGTTATTTTCATTTAAATATTTTTCAGATATGAGTAAACTAATTTAATTGTTTTTTTGGCTAAAAATATCGTATTAAATTTATTGCCTTAGTCATCTATTATTAATAGGGTGGTTTCAAGATTTTAGTATTTATAAAATATCTTTATATATCCGGAATTTTGTTCTTTTAAATATGCATTTAATTAAAAATATATACAAATTATGAAAATTAAGTATATATTTATTTAATAAAAATTAAGTATATTTTTGAATTTATCATATGACAAAAACGTGACTTCAACTATTTTTTTTTTTTTATATTTATTTTGATTATTTTTATACTTATATCTTTAAAAGTTTTAATTTTATTGTTATTTTTTAAAACAACACTATAATATGATATTTTGGCTAATTATACCTAAAGTTTCAACAATTCGAAATATTGAATCTACATATTTATATATATAATATAATATAAATAGTATAATAAAAATATATCAATTCACTCATTTTTTTTATTTTAAAATAATATTATAATATAAAAATCATTTGTTTTGCAAATGCATCAAACTCATGATTTGTGTGATTTATAATGGTCCAAATAGCAATTAATAATAATAATCAGTTTTTTTAAGAGATAGCTATATGAATTACTTTGACAATTCACAATACCATGATAGTAGTAGAAAACTATGACAGAACCAAAAAAAAATTCCACCTTAGAACGGTTTCCTGCTTATTTGTTATCTGAAGATCTGTCAAATGGCATTATAAATAATAATATATTTGTCTTATCATCAATTAATAGAAACAACTCTAAGTTAGGTAAACTAAAATTAAACTTTAAGAATATATAACGCAATAAGAATAATGTTTAATCAAACAATCGGTGAAGTTTCATGATTGTATGATAAATTTACTTTATGCGCATTTACATGATCATCATTAGAAGTGAATTGAAAAGAGAAAAGCTGAATAAAATATTTTAAGTAAGATTTTCATATTTATTCTTAGTATATTCAGTTCAAAAACGATGATTTTTTTTTAATAATACGCTTATATTGTAATTTAAATGTACAGGGGAGGGCAATAAGTCCGTGACTTTTTGAATTTTCTGTCTCTTAAATGAAATGGCAACACTGCTCCTGTTAGCAGACAACTATCAACAGACTCCTGTCAAAATTTGAACCAGTTGGGTCTTTTAGATTTTGTTTCATATCTATTAATAGCTGACTAATTCGAGATTTGAGATGAAAATGGAAAAAGTGAATTTTCATGAAAATCCATAAATTGGGATACGAATTGCTCCCTCACCCTATTCTCCGGATTTAGCCCCGAATGACTATTTCTTGTTTCCAAACCTGAAAAAATGTCTCAACGGAAAGAGATTTGACTCCACCGATGAAATCATCTCACACACAAATCTTGATTTGATGTCCTCGACAAATCTTATTATTTGGAAGGGATAAAAAAATTGGAGAAACTTTGGACGAATGTATAGAGCTCAAAGGAGATTACGTTGAAAAATAAAATAATTTGTTATCCAAAAACCTGTGTTTCATTCCAAAAGTCACGGACTTATTGACCTGCTCTCGTACACAATCAAATGTTTCAAATTGATTTTTTTTTAAAAACATTTTAAATGTAACCATTTTCTATATCAATAGATTAAAAAAGTACTATAGATTAAAGGATAAAAAAGTGATGAATTGTTTTTTCAAGTAACGATACCGAGAATTGGAGGCTGCTTGTCTAAAATCACTCCTGAATTGTTTTTGCTTTGGTAATTAATCAAAATCTGGAGAGTGCTAAAAAAAAGTAAAATGAAATAAAGGAAGGAAGGACAGTGTTTTCGAAGGGTAGGTGGAGAGGGTCGAATTACGAGACTGGGTGTCTATCTACTAGAGAATGGACGAGTGATAAATGATAAATCTCACTCGGAGAGCTCTGCTTTATCACGCAATGCAATGCAAAAGCTGGGCTCTGTCGTCGTCAAATCAGGGTTATAAAAAAAAAGAGGCGAGGCTTTCATTTTTTAATATGTCACTTGAGTGACTTTCCAAAGATTCCTTAACTGATTTCTTCGTCATTCATGCTTGCAATAATTTAATCATTCAATATAATCTCATCTTTTGATTCGCAATACTAGAGAAACTTGCTTATCACTTTTGGCGAAGACTTTAAAAGAAATCATTTTAAAGATATTTTTTTATTATTAAGCCTTTATCTATCGTACAATATTAATTCATAACGTTATCTGTCTGTTCTCATGTGAGTAAATCAGTCTAAAAATAGCAATATTGAAATTATATAAAATATTATAATTTATTAATTAATATTATTAAACCATATAAATTTAAATATCAATTTAATTTTCCAAAAATGATAAAATGATGTGTGAGTCTTAATGATTAATTTTTTTTTTTCAAGTAGTAAGTAAATTTTTGTTTCATAATTATAACATAAAAAACACCCAAGGCAGGTTTATTTTCCAGTAAATATTTATATTGTATTCTGTAATCAAATTTAATTATAAATATTAGAAAATTGCTAAAATGTTATCTAATTAATGTATATGAAACAATTTAGTAGTATTTTTCTCATTTTTAAATTTAAATTTATATTATCTATATATATAAAGGAGAGTGTTTGTATGTATGTATGTATGTATATATGTATGTAATTTGTTTACTTTTTTGCTGTCATAGAAACAAACAAAAAAGAAATTTCCTACTTAACCGACACTTTACCGGTAATTTAGAATTATGAACATCAAAAAATAAGAAACGATTTCTATGAAATTACATCACAATATTCTTATATATCTCTATGGTAACATAGGCTATAGATTTTATTAATATCTAATTCTAATCAATAACCGCAGAATTTAATTTTTTAAAGTTTATATAGTTCTCCGTGTTGTTCATTCAAGAGCCAGGCGTGGCCCACTGACTGGCGGACTGTATATAACTAGCGATTCCCAATCAAAGAATTATTATAATATTTAACTTTTTATTTTAAATTCTAATATTCAAATATCATTTCAATTAAATAATTTATTCTAAAAGTTCTCATTTTAATTAATATAATAAAATATTTAAATCATATTTAACTTAAATTATTTTGTATTACTATGATCTAAAAAAATTAATAAATAAACTTAATAATAAAAAATCAAATAAATCCATTAATTTAAATTAATACTATTAATGAATGTATATATTGTTAATTTATCTTTAGTTTTATCAATACTTTTATACCGTTAATTTTTATAAATTAATTTTTATAAATTGTCTCAAGTCTCTAACTTTGCATTTTCTCAAATTTTATTATAATTAAAAATAATCAATAAAAATCAAGCAATGAAATTAAAATATCAAAATGAAATGATCAAGAAATATTATACTCTATTATAACATATACAATACTTATAAACTATAGGCGGAGGAAATATTAGACGATATCATTGCGGGTTCATGCCAAATCAATCAACATTAATTAAGATATTTTCATTATGACAGATATTAAAAAAACCGCGAATTCAATATCTCTGTTCACTAATTATTTGTAGACTTTAGTAAAACCTACGCATGACTCAATAGATCCGGATAAACTTTTTCAAATTTTGATCTTAAAATTTATTTTGAAGGTAGTAAAGAAAGAGAAAGATGCGGAAATCAATTGTAAATTATTAGGTGATTCAGACGACTTAAATATAATAGGAGATTCGGCAATTGCAATTACAGATAGCGAGGAAAAATTAATCGAGGTAGGAAAAGAGATGAGGTTTGAAATTAATAATGATAAATAAATATATTTAGAAACAAACAGGAGCAGTATTAACATATAAAATGTAGAATTTGAATATGTAGAAAAATTGAATGTAATCACGAAGGATAATAATATTTGAGAAGAATTTAAATCGAAGTTGCAATCGGGAAACGCCTGTTATCATGCAGTAAAGAGGCTTATCTCATCAAAATTATTATAAAAGGGAATGAAAATTAAAATATATAAAACAATTATTTTGTCTGTTGTATTTTATGAGTGTGAGACATGGTCTATGATCTTAGGAGATGAGAGTGGATTCAGAGTATTTGAGAATAGGATTGGGCCAAAGATGAGGACACCAGGGAATGACGTAAGAAAGATGGAACAGAGGCTCAGGATAAGGACACTTGGAGAAATGTGGTTGTAGCTGCCAAGAACTTTCGAGTAGATAGTTATAACATATTCAATAAAAATATATATAATTAATTTACTGATTAAATTAAAATATATTTTAAATAATCACACAATAAGAAATGAATGTTTTATGTTATACATTGATTGAAACAAAATGGATGAAAACCTTTTACTACTTTCAACCAAATACTATGTACCACTCGGGGGTACAGGGGGCGGAGCCCCCGTCTAGATGTGAAGAGCGACGAAGGAGCTCTGAGCAGCTAGTTAAAAATAAAATTGAATTTATAATAAAATTGAATTTATGTTTTTCAAATAAATTTATTTTTATGATTTTTCTAGAATTACATTTTTTTGTAGGTGTAACAACCGAAATGTGTGTGTGTGTATTAAACTAACAAATAAACCACATTTGAATTCAAAATAGATCATTATTAAATATTTAGATGTATAAATTTAATTACCGATTTAAAATAAATTTAATATTTCACCAAGTATATACAGTTAAATCTAATTTCATAAAAAGAATTTACTTTTTAATATAAAACAATGAAGAAAAAAACTATATTTTATATATTATTGTTATTATTTCGACATATTAGATCAGGGGTAGGCAAACTATTTTAAAAAAGAGCCAAGAATAAAAATTTTAAAGATCTGTGACCAGACATGTTAGAATATATATATTTTACTGTTCTAACGATAATCTAATAATAAATAAATTTTAAATTAATTAATTAAATAATACATTTTGCATTAATGTGATGAATATATTTTTTTGTGATATTATTTCATCATAATTGGCTATAAAGCTAATAATTCCTATAATTAAAGTTGTTTGTAAATGGTCATCTATTAATAATGATCTGTATTGAGATTTTGTATACTTCATTTTCGAAAATATCTTTTTACATTAGTATGTACTTCCAAATACAGAAATAAACCCTCGTCCATATGATTTTAATTGACCGTATTCATTCTCAGAAAGATATTCATAGAATTTTGTTAGATTCATGCCTTTGAACTTCGTTTTTAGTGTGTCATCATTTTGCAGATCAATGACTTCCAACAGAAGTTCTAACGTAAGTCCGTCAATCATACACTCAAATGGATTTTCAAATATGGAAATTTTTTTCGCATTTGCATCAAAAATGACAATATTTATCCGCGGGCCGGATAAAAATAGATGGCGGGCCGGATTTGGCCCGCGGGCCTTATTTTGCCGATCTCTGTATTAGATAGATATTGATTAAATATTTTTATTTTTATTAATTTTTTTTTTTAAATAAATCAAAATTATTTTCTTCTCAAATATTTATTCCTCTAAACGTCTATATACCAGTACATTTATGTATATATATTTAGATAATAAAAAATAACTAGCAATAATAGTGATAACATTAGATATAGGATTTCCAAGTGGAAAGAAGTATGTGATAAAAATTGATTGTTATGAGTAAACATTGACATTAAGTATCTCGCTTAAAAGAAGAGTTTCAGAATACTTGTTAAAATAAGATATTGGACTATATACATATATCAGTATTATCATATTTATATGTTTATTGAACTTGAATATATTCATGGTCATTTTTTACTCTTCTTATTAATTAATGTTTGTTTGATTCTCATTTTTCTTTTATTTCCCCCCCTTTAATAATAATAATATTGTTTAATGATTGATATATAAAGTAAAAAGTAAAAGGTGAATTAATATTATCAATTAAATAATAATAAATGAAATAAAACAACATTAATTTTTATTAATAAAGAAATTATTTTAAATTTATAGTTAAATTAAATTTATTTAGATATTTCTTTTTACTATCTCGCCAGAAATACATTAGTATTGCGATCACGAAAATTTTCGATGACGAGATTTTGATGTTTTTATAAGTTTTGAAGGTTCCTGAATCATCTTCACTAAGGTTGAGAAAAATGTCTGTATGTATGTATGTAGACAAGATTACGCAAAAACGGTTTGAGCTAGGATAATGAAATTTGATATACGGTCATTATTCAAAATTTGTAGTTTTCTATCAACTTTTGAGAGATGTTGCTCAACCAGAAGAGGGTCATTACCTTCTCTCTCCACGTTTTCATTTTTTTACTCTAAACCAGCGGTCGGGGAACTTTTTTAATCATTACCCCAAAATATTTTTGTGTAAGTTGATATTACCCCATGGTGAAAAGCAAAAAAAAAAAGAAAACGAAATTGCCTCTTTTTAGCATCTTTCCTATTATAGCCCCACACTGTAGTGGTGGGGAGTGAGATGACGAGGCCTGCATATGTCACTAAAAAATAATTTCTAAAAATACTAACAGGTTTATAAAATAGCAAATTAAAAATATATACTTTGTACTCAAAAAAGTTTCATTTTTACCCCTTTTGGGATAATTTAGTCCGGTTTCCCGACCGCTGCTCTAAACTACCGGAATTAATTTTTTAACACAACTGCAAATCATGTGCCAGCACGTATCTTGATGCCATCAACAAAGAGTCAAACACTCGCTGGTTTAATATATATTTATTAATTTTAATTTATAATTAATTAAATTTAATTTAAATATAATATATGTTAATTAATCCAATTCAAATTTGCGAGATAGTCGAGTGGAGACACTCCAGATTTTATATATTTATATTAATCAATACTCTGTAATATTCAATAACATATAATAGTATTAAAAATATAGCAATGAAATGGAAGTAAATATAAGTATATTTTTTTTTTTGTTTTTAAATTTAATTATTGAAATTAAAATGATGATGGTTTTATTAAAGTTTATAAAAAGAAAATCTTAGTGATTAAGAAAAGATTATACATTAATTTACTTTTAAAAAAGTGGAAATTCCCCATTCCATAGTATGTACTTTATTATATCTTTTTTTTATGTAAATGAATCTTTTTCCAATTAGAATTTTGTAAAGTAAACTTCTTCTCTGCCTAAATGTTCAACTGATAATCATTGTTTTCTAACACTAAATCAATGACATCTAAAATTTATGAAAATCTTTTAAATATTTTTTTTTATATTATTATTATTTTTACTATTGTTATTTGAAATTGCATCCCATTTACACAGAAGATAATTTATTGTTCTTTCTTTCATCTAAACTAATATTTTTTATTATAATATATTTGAATTCTATAAAAAGAGGGTTACTATAATAAATACTATAGCCATATATATATAATATATATATTTTGAAAAGTATAATCTCAGTCATTTAATTCTCTCCCTTTTATAATTCAATAAATCTTTTCAAATACAATGCAAACCATTTCCAAATAGAATGTCTCCATTATTTTTCATTCCCCCTTAACACATTTCATTGTGAGAAATTTAATAGAGAAAAAAAGAGATCGAGATCTATGGTAGGAAAACAAAAAAAAAGCCTTTTATGTCAATTTCCAAGCAATGGCAGGCAATTTATTTAATAATTCATTTATTCTTAGTGAATTAATACAATTTGATCAATTACTGGGAGTGCATTAAATTAAAAGCAATGACAGAATTTTTGTTTCGAAGAATAAGTGTCTCATGATTTAAATTGTATATGTAGTAAGGGGGAGAGGATATTATATAAATTCTTACAATTTACAAATAAATTTCTACAATAAAACAACCAATTCAAATAAGAGAAAAAGAATAATGGAATTTAATTAAAGTACAAATGAAGTAAATTAATTTTTATTAATTGAATTTTGAGAAAAAAAAAATAACCGAAATGAAACAAAATTGTAATCATTAAATCATGTTATATTTATAATATATTTAAATATAAATTAAATTTTTAACAATTATTCATCCGAATTGACCAAAATGACATTTATAAATTCTATTTCTATTTATTAATTCCTAAATTAAATAATATATTATTAATATACTAACTAGAATTATTTTCATATTACATTTTAATTTGAAGTCTCTTTGTGAAAATCTATTTATTTATTTTTCTTTTGCCACATTTTTTGATTCATTTATAAATAAATTACGAATTCCCTGTAGACAAATTATTAATGGTTGAAATTAAAGTACTAATTTAGACTAAATATTTTATTTATTTTTAAATTAAAATGATTAATCGAAGCATAAAAATTAATAAATTATTTAAATTATAAAATAAATAACTCATAATATCAAGAATCAGTGGTAAAATGTTGAACTACTGAACTTAAGGATAAAGGTCCAAACTCCAATAAGTTCACGAATGCAATTTATTGTGACGGAATAAAAATAAATAAGTGTACTCCTGAAGCCAATAAAATTATATATATATATATTAATATAAATAAATTTTTATAATAAAATAGTATTAAATTTAATAGAAAATGAAGAGATAAAGATGAAATAAATATTTTACAATTGAATTACATCATTAAAGTTTTTTTTTTTGATATATAAATATTATCTATTTTTGCTAGTGTCACAGATATTTTCAAAATTACGTTTATTTATTTAATGTATATCGCGTATCAAAGTAATGTTTTGTTATTGAAATATAATAAATCAGTTGATTTATAGGATTGAACTTTTCTTTTTTCATATTCATCATTGAACTGCCAGAAAAAATAAACATTTTATATATATATATTGGATATGTCAGGTCAATCTTTCCCTTTATTCTATTTCATTTTTTTTTCTTTTATTATATTTATTTTTGTTCTGTAGTTCTACCCCTTTCCGGATAGGCATTTCATAGTCTTATAGGGATAGAAAGCATCGAGATTGGAAGATTAGTGATTTATTGGCTTGGGGATTGGCAAGTCTGTTTTGCAATTTTCCTTTTAATAAAAAGAAATTGAGAATGAGAAGCGAGGTCCTCTTTTTTTAACTTTCTTTTTCTCTCCCATTTATTCTTTTTCAAATCTTGAACACGGAAAAAAGAAACATATTCTTTTTATAATTTAATTAGTTGTTTGTGCGTGTATTAATTTAATTTAATTTAATAATTTATTAGGATGGATCCAGTTTCTTTCATATATTAAAGAATTTTTTTTTTAATAAGGCCAAGTTATGATTTTCTATAATAAAGTTCATTGTGTTATCAAAAGAGGGAACAAAGAAGCAGACGCCTTCAAATGTATAAAAATATAATATATATTTTTATTTCTTTTTTTTTTTATATTAAATAGTATATTTTGCTTTGTTTTAATTTTACTGAACCTTCCATTTAATAAGAATTTAGTATTTATATATCAGACTAAAAACACATGATAGATTGACAATCTAAAAAAAAGTTAACATGTGGGAATTAGGAGAAGATAGGAACTAGATGGAGCAGACTTAGAATAAGGAAGATTACTGTAGCTAAGAATTTCAGTCCACTCACTATAGTACCACAATAATAGATAAATATATATCCGAGAGATACCCATCAATGTAAATAATATTTTATCAGCATTTTCAGTGTTTTTTCTTATCAGTTGATTCAACTGACATAGAAGATAAAATAACTGAAGTAATGAAATGTTTATTCAAATGAATTTCATTTCGAATTCTACTTTTTTATGATTTCAATTACTTTAAAAAATAAACAACCAACCTTTTACCTCTTCTTAGCTAAAGTAATAATAAAAGGTTAAAAATTCAACTCTTGAATTTTGAAGAGCGAATAGTACTACTCTCTCTCAGTGAATTATTATTATTATTATTTTTTTTTTGTTAATTTCATAAAATACTTAAGATATAATTAAGAATCTTTCTAAAAATTTATTTGAATAAGAAAACAACGCAATTAAGATGGCCCATTGAAAAGTTAAGAGTGAACATCTTACAATTATAATAGCTCTTTGCCTGGGTTGGGAATGGAGTCATGATAAGATGAACGGGAGTGGAAAAAGCATGGGTTCATATTTTTCATTTAATTATAGTAATAAAACAAAGAACGACAGAGAGAGAGTCGACATGACATCCTTCATTTTAGAATATTTAAATTACCACATTAAACAGAATATAAATATAAATATTAACATTACTATGTGATATATGAATTCAACCGCCCTTGCATATTTACATATCCTAATTAATTACATTTTCGACATCTTTTTTTTATTTTTTTTTTATTTTTGGTTTTGTTTATAATAAAAATTGTTGTTTGCTGTTTATTGTCAATGCTGAGGCTTTAGTTTCTGAAAAGGGGTGTATATTCAGGCGGTGGGAGGTGGGGTGGATGTTGTTGTTGCCAGTACTGCTGAGTTAATGACTCGAAACCCCACCAATCGGACAGCATGGGTTGAGTTTGTTTAGATTGAACGAACGGTAGAGGTGGAGGTGAGATAAACATTATGTAGGTTTTTTTAAACGTTTCTCATTCATTTGACACTTTACAAACCAATCATTAAATTACCAATGCTTTATATAAATAAATAAATAAATAAATAAATAAATAAATCAACTGTAAAGATGTATAAGAGATTTATGATGCTTGATTTATTGAATACATTTTTGTTTTCGATTTAAAATCAACACAACTCTTTGTTTGTTTATTTAATTTTAAACATTTTTTTTTATTTTAAACTTATATTTTAATAATATATTATTGATATTTTAGTATAATATATGTATATTTATCAACATAAATTAGTAAGTGTTAGAAAATAATCCCTTTGATGAGTGTTTTTAGGGAATTTCAATTAATATTAAAAAAAAATAATAAAATAAAAATTTATATACAAATATATAAACATCATTTCTTTTTTTGAAAATTAAATTAAACACAATATTGAAATATTTCAAAATTCCTATCCTAAGATTGATAACATCACATGAGAACGGAGATATCAATATGAATTAGTAATTTAATTATTTTATAAAAGAAAGAAAAATTTGTACTATAAAAATAAATATTTGAAAATAAATTTATCATTTTTGAAGTGAAACTTCTTTAGCGGCGTCCTGACATTTGGTTGAGAATGGAGAGTGAATTGAAAAATTGAAATTTCGTAACGCGTTACGTTACGCTAGGTCCAAAGTCCATGGTGCGCATGCGCGCGAGTACGTTGACCCGGAATAATATTTCTCAGCTTCTACTGGGTCAAAGAATAAAAATTAGTATGACTTATGATCAAAAGAGGGCGAGATCTCCACCTTGTCCAGTAGATATCGCAATTAAATACAATTTGAATTTAAATATATATTAATTTCAAAATTTGCCTAAACATTTATAAAAATAAATATACATATGAAATTTGTTATTTTTTTTTAATATTAAAAAATATTTAATTTGAGATTAATTATATGTAAAAAGATCAACTATCAAATAGATTCAAACTTTTATTTTCTTTGATTAGATTATAATTAAATATTATTTATATTATTTAAAAATTATTATTTTTCTATTTATTAAGGATGTCTATTAAAAAATTGTAATTAACCTTATCATATGTCAAATATTATAGCTAAGTTTTTTTGAATTTTTTAAAATTTTTTATATAATTAATCTCAAATTAAATATTTTTTAATATTAAAAAATAACAAATTTCATATGTATATTTATTTATTTTTAATATTAAACGTATTTCATATTTTTTGAGAGAGATTAATAAATATATATATATTTTATTAAAAATAAATATTTTTAATTTTATTTCGAAATTAAATAATGAATTTTAAAATATTTTAAATATAAAAAAATGTTAATACAATATCATTTAAAAAAAAGCGGGATTAATAAATATATATATATATTTTATTAAAAATAAATATTTTTAATTTTATTTCGAAATTAAATAATAAATTTTAAAATATTTTAAATATAAAATTTCGAAATTAAATAATGAATTTTAAAATATTTTAAATATAAAAAAATGTTAATACAATATCATTTAAAAAAAAAGCGGGATTAATAAATATATATATATATTTTATTAAAAATAAATATTTTTAATTTTATTTCGAAATTAAATAATAAATTTTAAAATATTTTAAATATAAAATTTCGAAATTAAATAATGAATTTTAAAATATTTTAAATATAAAAAAATGTTAATACAATATCATTTAAAAAAAAAGCGGGATTAATAAATATATATATATATTTTATTAAAAATAAATATTTTTAATTTTATTTCGAAATTAAATAATAAATTTTAAAATATTTTAAATATAAAATTTCGAAATTAAATAATGAATTTTAAAATATTTTAAATATAAAAAAATGTTAATACAATATCATTTAAAAAAAAAGCGGGATTAATAAATATATATATATATTTTATTAAAAATAAATATTTTTAATTTTATTTCGAAATTAAATAATAAATTTTAAAATATTTTAAATATAAAATTTCGAAATTAAATAATGAATTTTAAAATATTTTAAATATAAAAAAATGTTAATACAATATCATTTAAAAAAAAAGCGGGATTAATAAATATATATATATATTTTATTAAAAATAAATATTTTTAATTTTATTTCGAAATTAAATAATAAATTTTAAAATATTTTAAATATAAAAAAAATATTAATACAAAATTAAAAAAAGGCGGGAGTAAAATTTCAAAATGGATGCCATTTACGTCACCCATATATAATTTTCAATTAAGAAATTAATAATGAAGCTGTAAGTTTCAAGAGATGTAATCAATAAAACTCAATTTTTCTTTATTTCTTTATAAATACTATATCTAGTGTGAATTTGAAAAAAATCGTTAGAGCGGTTTTTGAGAACCAATGGTTATAGATAAATAGATAGATATATACAATTTTAGCTAGCATAATAAGATAAGATATATATCGTGAAATAATTAAAATTCTCAAGTCAAATATACAGCGTGCACGCATACCGACGCATGTAATTGTGTGTGTGAACATGGTCGGCGATTCACACGCCAACACATACAGTTATGTGCGTCGATGACCATTCACGTTATTTATCCGAATCTCAACATTACTTTAACACTACTAAATCAATTTAAAATTATTATTGCATTTAAAACTGCTTTTCTCTACTCCACAGATTTCACTATGGCGAAAAAAAATAACGACCAAAATTTAGACGATATTATTTATTTCATACACCGTTCACTACTGGTTTATAGCCACACAGGTGCTAATGCACTTGAACGAGGCGAAGATAAAATCCCTCTAATTCTCGGGGGAGATTTTAATGTAAATTTTGGATCTGAGATGATTCGTTGCCGTTGATCAACTTTCTTCGAGAAACATTTGGTCTGCTTATAAATAACGATCCCAAGGAATCAACAACAAAATCTGGAACTACAATAGATGCTGTTTTTACACGTTATATAGAAAATATCGAACCACGAACATATATATCTTATTTTAGTTATCACAAGCCATTAATATCAGTATTACCAATTGAAGCACCAACCGACAATAGTACAGGCAATGTAGATATGATGATAGAGTAGATAATAATAATAATAAAGCGAATATTTGTTACGAAAATTTTATACTGTTATATGTCTTTCGAAATGATCCCTTTATTTTTCTCTATTTCTCTCTCACTCACACTCTCAACTAAAATTTATCTTATTCTCTAGATTGTAAGAAGTTTCACTTCCGCCACGTGTACGATGCTGCACATTTTGCTTTTTTTTTAAAGTTTTTTTTTAAAGGATTTATGTTTGAAATTTAGTATTTTTCTCAAGTCTAAATATTTTTAAAATAAGTTGACCTATGGCCAGGTCCGAACCGACCGACTGTTTGAAATAAATTAATTTCCAGCTACAGAAACAATTTCAAATAATTTTAATATATCTATTAATGTAATAAAAAACAGATATGGATACATAAATAATAAATATAAACATTTTTAATTTTATTTTATTTATAATATATATGCAAGACCAGGCTGTGACGTCATGAATGGCTGGATGACGTCATATAATTTTAAATCAAGAAAAAACTAATAAATATGATTTTTCTCGAGGATAAAACCAATACAAAGTGCATGATTCGTGGTGATATATAAAAAAATCTCTTTTGGTGTGAAAATAACCCTTTCCTTCCTATCGTCGATCGCTAATACTACCACTTCCGGTTTCCGGAATTGCACCAAAAGTTGATCAATTCATCCCACTGATGCATTAAGTAAATATACCAAATTTCATCAAAATCGGTTGAGCCGTTCAGGCTGTACACATCTATACGGACGGACGGACAGACATCATGCTAAAAATACTTTTTTCTGTTTAGAAAATGCATGATTCGTGGAGATATGTAAAAAACTCCACATGTGAAATTTGGTGTGAAAACAATACCTCCCTTACTATCGTCGGTCGGTAATTAAATAGTTTTTAAAAATACATAATAATTTAGATATTTTGTTATTAAATTAATAATATTTAATATATTAAAAATTCAAATCATGTTGATGTTTAATCATAATATTACATTTTTACAAAGATTTATCAAATATCTAACGAAAGTTTTGATTATAGTGATCAAATGGACCCGTTTATAGATGTTTAGTATCTTATCAGTCAATTATAAACGAGTGAGATCAGAATCGATGGCATTAGCTAAAGGTGTTGAAGGGATACTAAGTAGATTTTAATTAGAAACCAAATCATCGTTATGAATTTAAATTGTTATTTAATGATATATGTCTGGGTACAATCTATCATCAAGTAAATATTTCCCCTCCCAACTTTTAATCAAAATTTATTTCTTTAATTTATTATCTAAATCAGTGATTCAGTGACCTTTTTTTTACAGTGGCACACTTTTAACGGTTTAAAAATTTGGCGGCACACAAAGAAAAAGATAAGTTAAACATTTGCCATATTGAAAAAAGTGGTCCCAAAAACGGTTTACCTTTTTTTAGAACCATGTTGAAAAAATTTAGAAAAAAAAGTCGGAAATGTTTAAGAGCCTAGTCCCAAAAAAGTTTTACCTTTTTTTTATTAGTAATTCTATTTTTTACATTTTATTAAAAAAATATTCAATTTCTTAAAAATGAAATTAAAAAAAAAATAAATATAAAGTTGATATTTAGGTGATAGTAATTTTGCTGGGAATTTTGCGCAGAATTATATTTTACCTGAATAAACATTTAAAAAAAATATATTTTTAAAATATAGAAATTAGTTATACATAGATTACTTAATTGATTTGTTAAATAAAATTAATTCTTCTATATTAAATTAATCTGAACTAAACTGAAATATAATAATTATTTTTATATTTATTATATTCAACTAATATAAAGCACATGTAAAATACATTTATCATTTCAATTTAAAAATGTATTTATTTTCCACTATCAATTCAACGACTATTATTGAGAATTGTTTGTTTTAATTATTTATTGATTTATATCTCTTTCTATGCTGATATCTCTCTGTTTGTTTATTTTATTTAAGAATTTGTGATCATTGCTTTGTGAGATATATATATATATATTGAATCAATATATGTATAAACCTATATTTATTGTTAATATATATTTATTTATTCATGGTCAATGGAATTGTATTAAGTCTCCGTTATGCTTGGGATATATATGACATCTGTGATATACTATTTATTTATTATTAGTTTTAGAAATTAATTGTTTCTATTTTTTGTGGAGTATAAAAAATATATGCTCTTCGTTTTCTTGTTAAAAGCTTTAAATTCGATAACTCTAAAATAATGTTAAAAATTAATCAATATATCTATCTCTTTAGCTCTTCGGAACTTGAAATTTCTTGGCCGCAGCAACCACACTTCTCCAAGTATCCCTATTCTGAGCCACAACCCTCCAATCCCTACTCTCTCCCATCTCTCTCACTTCCCTAAAAATTAATCAATCTATTTTGTGTATGTCTATATCTTTAGGTCTACGGAACTCGAAAGTTCCTGGCTGCAGCATCTACATTTCTCCAAATGTCTCTATCATGAGCCACCTCCATCTAACTCCTATTCTTTCCCATCTCTCTTACGTTCCTTCCTTATTTGTCTGCCATCCCATTTTTGATCTTCAACCGGTTCTCCCAAATAGGTTTTTCCCCTTCCATTCTTGCCACTTGTCCTGCCCATAATAACCTTCTCAATTTTATGTCACCATTTCTGGAGATGCATAGGTGTCATGCAATTCCTCATCATGCATGTGTGCCTCATTCCCCAGCGACCTCATCCTTCTTTGGTTTAAAAAATATATGTATTAAAACATAACTACATTATCCATGTTGCTAGATAAATAAAGAGAAATTAAATTTAAGAGTAATGTTTTTAAAAAAAATAAAAAATTTAAAATTTAATCATTAAGGTATTAGGTTATTTTTATATATATCTATAAATGTATGGATTTTTTAATTAGTCAAAAAAAACAATGTTAATACTAACAAATTTTTCTTTAGATGTGTAATTTATGCCTTACTACACGAAAGGTTACTTTTATAAATCACAATTATGTGATTTTATTTATTTATTCATTTATTTATTTGTTGTTTTGTGTTAATCGTTAAATATATTTTACGGAAAAAACGTAGTGTATCAACGATTGGATTGCATGCAATTTTTTTTAATATAAAAGTGACATGCCACATATAAAACTACATATTCCTGCTACATATTATATATAGTAAGATGATAAAAAATAAATTCTAAAGAGAGTTGTACCTAAAATCATTCAATAACTTTATTTTAAATTTATAGAAATGTCGTTGTTTAGATGAAATATTTATTATTGACATTGTAAAATTAAAGAGAGAAAATATCGAGTGCATAATAATGAGAGTTATATATAGGGTATAGGTATATAATAAATTATTATCCAATTTTTCCCAAATATGTTCGTTACTTCATTAAGATTATAATAAAGTTTATGGAAAATTATAAATATCGATAATTTCAATGATACTTATTAAAAAATTTATTTTATTTTATTTATGTGTAAATATAAGTTTTCAAAATTGTATATTATTTTATTGATTTGTTTTTCTTTTATCAACTTGTCATTGAATTCTGTCATAAAATAAAATTAATTAATAAATTAAACATGATATATATATAATAAAAGGATAAAATTGATAAAAAATATCTTTTCACTAGAAAATGAATCGTTTCTCTTTATTTTATAAAGTTTTTTTTTATTGTTGTTTTATTTAACTACGAATGATATAATTTCATTTATATATTTTAAATGCATTGTTAATATCAAAATTAGATCAACTTCTCAAAAATTACCATATTATTGTATTATTATAGTTTATCACATGCAATTAGAGGGTAACTTTTCCCGGAGTATTTTCGTTCCCGGAAATCAGGAAATTTAAAAATGCATTGCCTGGCATTCCCGGGAAATTATCAAAAATACTAAATTTGAGGTGGAAATTGTAAAAGTTTTACGAACAAGTTAAATAAATGTTGTTTTTGCCAAAAAATATAATAAATTTAATTCAAAAATAAAAAAAAAAAATTCAGTAAGATATAATATATAATCATCAAAATATAACATAAACATAATTATTTTCTTGTTTGGAAAATAACATTTTAGAAACGAGAGGCAATCAAGGGAAGTGTAGCCTAAAACTGAGATCCTTCATATTAGAGGAGTAACGATTAGTTATTCCTTTTTTTTTCTTTCATTGTGTTTTTTTTTTTTGCATTATTTTCGATTTATTTTTTTTGGCATTATTTTTGTATTTTGTTTTTCTTATTTTGGTTTTCTTTACTGTATATAACTAAAAAGATGAAAAACTGAAACTCTGAGTCTGTGATTATGTGTGCCCTCAATTAAAGACATTTATGATCGTTGATTACAGAGTATTAGTTATTATGTAAATATGTTTTGCTTTTTTTTTTGTTTTTGTTTACTTTTTGGATGTTTTTGCTATTTTTTTGTCACCACCCAAAAAGGTGGACTGAAAATAACATACATAATGATTGTATATATATTTCTTTAATAAAAATAAATAGATTAATAGAAAAATTATAAAGAAATATTAAAGGGAGAGAAAAAAAGAAAAGGAAAAAAAAATTATAACAAAAGACAAATGTATGTACGTACACTTGTATTTTATATTTATTACGATTATTTCAGTTAATAAATAAAGATTTCGGTATCGGCATCATAATCAGCATAAAAAATAATTTGTTTTTTTTTTCGGAAAATGTTTCGTTTTTTCCCGGGAAACGGAAAATAAAAATTGAGGAGCGGGAATTCCCGGGAATAACCCTCTACATGTAATGCTAATTTAAATTTTGATATTAGATTTTATTATTTCCACCTCTTTTTAGGGCGATTAATTTATATGCCTTAGTTAAACAAAAGCGATAGTTTTCTTTTATATTCCTTTATATAATGGTTCGATGGATATATTTGCATAATGTATAAAGTAAATTTGATTTATCATATAAAAAAATTAGAGTAGAATTAGAAGTGTAAATAATATTACGGGTACATTATTGAAAGGTTTAATCCATTATCATTTCTCTGTTAGGTAAATTGACTACATAGGAAATCCTTTGGTAAACCTTAAGTTGTACTACTAACTTTCCGGGTTATTTACAATGAAAATCAACAGAATGGAAATCTATCTAGGGTTGCTATTTGATGATAACCAGACTAAAAAATGATATTCAAATTTAGCAAATATGCTTTATTAACATTAACCACCTTTAAAGAGGCTTTCTGATGAACTGACTAATTAATTTTAGAATACTATTTTGAGATAAATCAAATAAAACAAAAACAAAAAAAACAAAGATGCAGAATCATAAGAATTTTTTTTAACCATGGTTATTTACATTTTCATGTCATATTGACCAATGATTTTTTTCACATGTATTTTAGTTATATTTTTATTTTTTCATTCGAATGAGTTTTATAAATGTTAATCCTAGAATCAATCTGTTATATTTATTTCGATGAAATATTTTTTTTTTTGACAGATAAATTTAAAAATATGACATAGAGAAAAAACGCAATTGAAATAAAAAAAATTCTTTAAAATTATATAATATTCAAATAATATATAAATTACATGTTTTTAATATTAAAATGAATAAATTGTGAGAGATTGTAAGAAAATAATTCAATACTTATTAAAATAATTAATCGTAAATCGAATACATAATTATAATAAAATACTGAACTACTGAATTCAAGGATGAGTGTTGAAACACCACCATAAACATAAAAAATATTTAATAAGGTTATAAATTCTCAAATAAACTTAATATTCCAAGGACTAATAAATAAATACATAAATAATAAACCATTAAATATATATTTCGAAGTCAACTTTTTAAAATTATTCAACTTTTAAGAACCTTACTCGATATCAGGTGCAATTTTGTAAGATTAATTGATCTCTCCCGATTTATATTTTTATTATTGTATAAAAATTAATAATAATTACAAATTGGAATAGAGTATACAATCGATATCCATTAATTAATTAGCATTCAAAAAAGTAAATATGAATAATTATTAAAGAGTATGATATATACATTTATTTATATATTATATATCCAAATATCATCAATTTAATATATTGAAAAAAAATGAATGGGAAAGACAACAGGCTTATTGTTTTTGTCAGTGACAAAAGAGATGGAAAAACGATCGACATTTGTCGTGAAGGCGCAAAGGAAAGCGAGAAAGAAAGAGACAGAGTGAGGGAGAAGGAGAGAATAGCAAAGTGTGACGAGAAGATGAACAGGAGGGAAAATCCTTTCCATTGGGAATAGGAAGAGAACCGGAACATATCAGGTTGTGGATGTGACAGCTTCTGGAAGATTCTTTCAAGAGAGAACGGAGCAGAACAAGAAGGAGAATGAAGAAAGCTCGGATAAAGGATTTTCTGTCATGGGAGAACAATTGGTTCCCATTCCAAAAGTGGTCCAGATCATTGATAACAAGCTTCTAAGTCTGACAACGCAAAGAAATAGATAAAAACTGTCCACAGAGATCAACTTGTATTGAGGTCACCATTTTAAATAATTTAGTTGTTCGGGGTTAGGATAATGGGGAAGGGAAAAGATGAAAAAATTGTAACCCATTTTAGAGAAATTCAAAGGGGGAACCTTATTCGATTTATCGGATAAGTTAAACCTCCTAAAAGTATAAAGGCATTTAACTGAGTTAAAACTTTTAAATTCCAAATTCCAAAACAAAATATTATGAATCATATAATAAGAAAAACACTAAGATTTACTTTAATTTAAAATTTAAAACAATATTGAATTAATTTAAAGAATAAAATTAATTTAAAAAAATAATAAAAAAATATACAATAATAATGATAATATTAATAATAATCTAGATAGAGTAACTATAAGGTCAAATGTCGAGCTTTTGACTACTTGTCTGCAACAAACTCATCTCTCCAAGTCCTCCTATTAAACTCCTACTTTCTTCCATTTCTCTTATGTCATTTCCTAAATTGTCCGCCCACCGCGTCATTGGTCTACAACCGGACGTTTCCCAATCGGTTTCCCCACAAATATATTCTTCGCTAGTCTTTCCTCTATCATTCTAGCCACATATCTCAGCCTTCTCGATTTTATAAGTCTATGTTTGTAGATGCATAGAGGTCTTGCAATTCCTCGTTATTCATTCTCCTCATTAACCTCATTTTTCTTTGGCCCATAAATGCTGCAAAGAATCCTATTTTCAAATACTTTAAATCTACATTCGTCTTTTAAAGCCATAGATTACGCCTCACACCCGTATAATACAACCGGAAAAATAATTGTTTTATGTATGTATTTTAATTTTGATTACCTTTGATACTAATTTTGACGAGATAAGCCCTTTTACAGTCGTTACCCGAATGCAACTCCGATTTAAATTCTTTTCAAATATTATTATCCTTTATGATTAAAGAACCTAAGTATTTAAATTTTTATACATTTTCAAATTCTATGTTTTGTATATTAAGATTTTGTATGTTAATTCTATTCCTCTCTGCTACTATTTGTTTTAGCACTATTAATTTTGAGAGAGCAATATAAAATAATTTCAATTTTCAACAAATTTAATAGTCATAAAAATAAGTAAAACAAAATAAATAATACTAATTAGTTATAAAAGTACTTTCATTTTCTTTAAATTAGATAAAAACTTTTTTTTGCTACAAAAATTGATTTCTTTTAATTATTCTAAAGTTGTAATAGAAATGAGATTATGATTCAAAACCTTTTGATGAATCTTCTTTGAAATAATTTAAAGAATGTAGATCTCACCTGAAAATAAAAAATAGATTAATAATTATTATCCAATAAAAAACTATTTTAAGTATTATAGATATTATTTTTTATAATATTATATAAAATAGGAGAGGTAAAATTTGTTAACCTCTAAAAATTGAATTTTTATAATAAAGTTTTTAAATATTTTTCTTTTTTTTTATTAGAAAATATATTATGTATTTTCGGTTTTTCAATTAAAATATGTAAAATATTTTATTCCATAAGTAAGTAAAGAAGGATCTTACAACCTTCTCTCTACCTCTACGCTCAAGTCATCATTGAGATTATTGAGAACCCTAAATTGAAAAAAAATCGTATCAGCACAATCCCCTTTGAGAATAAATTATATTATCTAAATGATATTTGATTATTACAAATTCAATTACATCGACATCGTTATTGCTAGAGTAATGTATTCTGGTGAGATTGGATCTGTGTCAGTGGTCGAGGGTGTCGGATGGCATAGATAGGGTGGCTTTGGCAGAAGGTCGGATGAGTATTGCTACCCTCAAGTGTCATATGTCAAAGCATTTGGGGTTTGTTTTTTAAAAAAAATATTTTTTTTTAATATATTTTAATTGAATCCGTATTTTGTGTATTTTGAATGACAATAATCTGTGCACAATATTTCTGAATAGGGAGACTAAAAAATGTTTATATTATAGTGAAATTTAAATAAGTTGACCTGTGGCCAGACACACAACCGACCGACGGTTTGAAATAAATAAATTTCCAGCTACAGAAACAATTTCAAATAATTTAAATGTATTTATTAATGCAATAAAAAACAGATATAACATAAATATTCTTAATTTTATTTATAATATATAAGGAGGCCATGATTGTGTCGTCATGAAGGGCTGGGGGACGTCATTTAATTTTAAATTAAGCAAAAACTAATGAAGATGATTTTTCCCGAGGATAAAACCAATACAAAGTGCATGATTCGTGGAGATATGTAAAAATCTCCACATGTGAAATTTGGTGTGAAAACAATACCTCCCTTACTATCGTCGGTCGGTAAAAAAGAGAATAAAATAATTTTAGTTTTTTTTTCTAACAAATCAATAATATGAATAAATATTCAAGTTAGAAAGTATTATAAAGGAATTCAACAAATGTTTTATTAAAAAAAAAACAGAATAAATAAATAAATAATTAAAATATGATAGGTAAAGGAAAGCAAAGGAATAATGTATTTAAATGACTAGATGACAAGGTAATTATACTATATTAATAATTCTAAATATGAATAAATAAAAGAAAGGAAGTATTTTTTTTGTTTTTTGAAAAATTCATCAGTAATTTTGTAAGTCATACAAAGCATAACTACCTCAAATCAACATTATCCTCTCATTATCTATCATCACGCAAGCCCCTTCCTTCTCGAGTATAAATTACACCTCAAATATAAATGATTTTTTAATGCATACGTGTCGCAAAAGTTTTTAGGCCATGTTAATAGGTCATTGAATATTTATAAAGTCATTGTAATACTATAGTCATTTATGATTAGAATAATATTGAAGATATTTAGGTTAATTTAAATAAATATTGAAAGTATTAATATTTATTTTACAGGTGTAAAGTGATCTTCTTGATAAATATATATAAATATCGATGATTTTTTATAATTTTTCTATATTTTAAAAATTAACGTACTGAAGCAAATCTACGTCTCAGGTGTAGGGGTTGTTTTACAACTAGTGATGTATTTTTAATGTAGAAATTAAGAAATTATAAACAAAAAATTTATATTTCTTTATTTTTATAAATAAGAAAATAAAAACATGTGAAACTCCCTTAATTGTAATAAGAAATATTTGTTAGGAAACTGATTGCTAAACTAAAACTAAAAATAAATCAAATATTTTGAAATTGTGACATTATGAAAGGTGGTTAATAGCAATTTTATTCATAAAAAGTGATTCGTATTTTTATATGTGTAATTTATGTTTTATAAATATACTATTAAATTAATTAAATTAATTAAATATATCTAAGGATATTTAAGTTTTTAAATCGATTGAAATTAATCTATCGAACAATTAATTCACCATTATTTTGTTACTTTGAATGAATTATATTTTTAAATCTCAATCTCAATATATTTTCAAATGTACTGATGATGGCATTAATAAATTTAAATCGAAACGTTTATGTTATTGGGAGTCTTTATGTCATTGGTGGATTTTCTTTTCCTTATTTATAACACTATTCGTTTCATAAACCATCTTTTCATTATTATTAATTATCATTTATTTTTAATTTCATTAAAAAGAAATACCGAAATGTAAACGTTTTTATTCAATGCAGTAAGGTTCTTTGTGAATTTCTGGTTTCATTTATTTTATTTTATTTTACTTTTATTTTTTTTTTTTTTTGTATATTAAAATTAGAAATACAAGAAATTATTTTAAAGAGAATTCGTTTGAAATTTAAATAAAATATTAAAAAATTCAACGTTAAGAGAATATATTATATTCTTTTGATATCATTCAAAGATAAATTTTGTGTATGAATATTCTAAAAATGAAATTTACTCATATTATAATCCTTTAAAAAATAATATTTAAAATTGGAATAGGAAAAGTTTATCAATGTTTTAATTATATGTATAATTAATATTATTATTATTTTTACGTTAATATAAAACAGGGATGTCTAAACTATGACCATTCGTGAGCCACATTGCAAAAAAAAATATGTTGGGCCGCACATAGGGTTGTCAACTCTATAAATTTTTTTAAAAAAAAGTCGAAAGTCTGATCGCAAAAAACATCAAACCTTTTTTTTAGAGACAAATTGAAAATTTTTCAAAAAAGGCGAAATTTTCATAATTTGTGTTTGGGCCGCAGCTCGAAGGGGTTTTGGTTTTTGCTGGGCCGCACATAGGGTCAAAGTCTGATCGTGAAAAACATCTAACCTTTTTTTTAGAGACAAATTGACAATTTTTCAAAAAAAGGCGAAAGTCTGATCGCGTGTCAAGAGACAAAAAAAAATCGAAATTTTCATAATTTGTCTTTGGGCCGGACTTCAGACACCCCTGATATAAAATTATCTATTTAAATTTTTATATTCGAAAATGTTAATGATTTTAATATATATATTAATATTATATATAACAACATTTGAGATCGAAAATAAAATAAAGACAAATTAAGTAAATCTAAATATTATATTAGTTATTGAGAATCAACAGTAAAATATACGTTAATTGATTTGTTTAATGAAAAACTTACGTGACCTTTTCATTTGATAATCAAATAGCCAGACTATTTTGTTACGATCGGTCAAAGGTAATATTTGCTAAGTATAGAGAAAAAAATTCCATTAATTTTTCTAATTACGTTTATATTGGGTTTTGGTCAAAAGAACAATAACAATCACCAAAAGAGCATGAAATACAAACGAATTGATTAAATGTAAATAAAATGAAAAGATAAATAAAATCTATTATCCAAGCTAGTAAAAGACAAATTAGAAAACTTTTGTCTGTTAAATTACTTTTATACGTAACATGGGATATATATTACACATTCATTTTTAATTCGCTTTTATTATATGAATAAATGAATATTTATTTATTTATTTATTTTTTGTTCAAATATTTTTATTTATCTAAGGAAAAGTGTAATTGATACAACCTTGTGATATGTTAGACTATACACCTGTTGGCGTCAAGATCCTATGAAAACAGGTATTATGAAATTAATTTTTTAATAAAAGGTTTAGATTGTTTTATTTTATTTTATTCGAGTCCATATTAATTAACCAATTTACACATTTATTTATTTGTAATATTTTATCACCTTAAATATTAAGTTCAAATTTTAGTATACCTGGTGAGGGTTGAACCTTTAGAAATTGATATCTTTGAATTAACAAAATCATTTTATTATTAATATTATTAAGAATATATAAGCCCAATGTTTATGTTATTGCTTGACTTTTTAATAGTATTGCGATCACTAAAATTTCCGATGTCGAGATTTTGATGTGTTTTGAAGGTCCCTAAGTCATTTTCTCTAAGGTTGAGAAAAATGTCTGTTTGTGTGTGAGTGTGTATGTAGAAAAAATTACGCAAAAACGGTTTGAGCTAGAATAATGAAATTTGGTATACGAGTATTATTCAAAATTCGTAGTTTTCTATCAACTTTTAAAAAATGTAGCTCATCCGGAAGAGGGTCATTACCATGTTTTAATTTTTTTCTCTAAAGCAGTGATTCTCAATCTTTTTTTTTTACCACGGCACACTTTTAACGCTTTAAAAATTTGGCGGCACACAATGAAAAAGATAAGTGTAAAAGTTTACCATATAGACAAAAAGTGGTCCCAAAAACGGTTTATCTTTTTTTTTTTAGAACCAAATTGGAAATGAGGAAGCCACGGCAAATTGTATAAAACTCCTATAAATAAAATTTCAGCTTGATTGAATCGCTGAAAGTACCAGAATTAATTTTTTAACAGGACATTATTTATTTTTTATTTGGTTTTTAAAAATTCAAAAATTCATTTTGAATCCATGTGAATTTCCACAGGTGATTTTTTAAAATATATTCAATTTTTTTTTTATATTTATTTATTGGCTTTTTAAAATTTATTATTATTATTTAAAATTTTGTGTTACCATAAGAAATACTCATGATTGAGAACCTTAAAACTTTTTTTATCATATTTGCATCAAAATTCAAACTATAAAATTGTTTTATTTTCATTTATCAAAGAATAATATCATTAAAATACAATCCGATTATTATGCATGGCAATAATAAAGATTACACATTCTTTTTCTAGAAAGTAGATGCCATTAGAAATGATTTATTACATTAATTCAATAATCCTCAAGTAAATCCTCATTTACAGGATCTCAATTCCACTTGAATATAAAATAAACCAATTTCTTAAGTCCCTTGGTTTCGAACGATTGCAATTCTCATCTGTTTCTAACTTCTCTCCAATCTATAAGCTCCAATTATTTAAAGTTCCCATTTGATAGAAACAACCCCTCCATTCAAGTGTCTCTAAATCCCCATCAACTTAATTCAAAATAATTCTTCAAAAAAAAAATAAATAAATAAAGGATAATCTTCAATCAGTATATGTTTTAATCTGAATATTCAAAACATTGTGCAAAAAATGATAACAAATATTAATTATAATTATCTTCATTAATAATTCTTATAAAGTTTTCAAAATAATTACATATATGAAAATAAACAACAAAATTAATTTTGTAAAGCGTTCTATCATTTATCATTTGTTTTTTTTTTTTGAACATTAATAAAAAAATAATATTTTAATAATTATTTAAAATTAAAATAAATCTTAATTCGAATTTAATATTCTGCTATTCTAGGAACGGTTTATATTTTTTACAGAAATGAATTATAAGAGCTTGTGAAACTAAATAAATAAAGACAAATGAATCCTTGGAGTGGCATTAAATTAAGAGACATTGCTAAAGTTTTCAAACAAAATAAAAATCATCCATTTAATAAGAATGATTAAATTAGACATATTATTTATAATTATTTTCCTATCATTATAAAATAAAAAACATCCTAAAATTTTAGAAGAGATACATAAAAAAAACAAAAAAAAAACTAGTGATTTAATAAGATCTAGTTTTCCAGGGTCAAATAAATAAATAAATAAGTTGACCTGTGGCCAGGTCCGAACCGACCGACTGTTTGAAATAAATTAATTTCCAGCTACAGAAACAATTTCAAATAATTTTAATATATCTATTAATGTAATAAAAAACAGATATGGATACATAAATAATAAATAAAACATTTTTAATTTTATTTTATTTATAATATATATGCAAGACCAGGCTGTGATGTCATGAATGCCTGGATGACGTCATATAATTTTAAATCAAGAAAAAACTAATAAATATGATTTTCCCGAGGATAAAACCAATACAAAGTGTATGATTCGTGGTAATATATAAAAAAATCTTCTTTGGTGTGAAAATAACCCTTTCCTTCCTATCGTCGATCGCTAATACTACCACTTCCGGTTTCCGGATTTGCACCAAAAGTTGATCAATTCATCCCACTGATGCATTAAGTAAATATACCAAATTTCATCAAAATCGGTTGAGCCGTTCAGGCTGTACACATCTATACGGACGGACAGACGGACAGACGGACGGACAGACATCATGCTAAAAATACTTTTTTCTGTTTAGAAAATGCATGATTCGTGGAGATATGTAAAAATCTCCACATGTGAAATTTGGTGTGAAAACAATACCTCCCTTACTATCGTCGGTCGGTAAAAAGAGTAACAATAAAAAAAGTTAATCAAAATTTATGTCAATTTTCTTTTCAAAAATAACAAACTATTAAATGTTTATAAATATTATAGTTATTTAATAAAAATAATTTAACAGTTCTCTATTCTCCATGTGTATCTTTGATATTTCAGAAAAATTACTAACTATAGATGAGGCGTAGAAGACAAAATTATATTTTAAAATTTATTTAAATTATTTAAATAATTTTGTTAATGATATTCTTTTTCAAATTACATATTATATATTTCTATTTTTAATATTATTAAATTTAAGTGTAATTAACTATAATTTACATTGTAGCTACAGTCAATTTTGCAATATTTTAGATAGATAATATAAATCACTCTTTTTATAACTTTTAAAATGGACAGATTACTTAAACTTTAATCGAATCATTTTAGTTAAGCATCAGAAAAATAAAAAAAATATTGTAAGAATTAATTAATTTACATAATGTATAAAATATTTTGTTAAGTGTAGCCAAACATTATCTACAACACAAAAACAAATAAATAAGTTGACCTGTGGCCAGGTCCGAACCGACCGACTGTTTGAAATAAATTAATTTCCAGCTACAGAAACAATTTCAAATAATTTTCATATATCTATTAATGTAATAAAAAACAGATATGGATACATAAATAATAAATATAAACATTTTTAATTTTATTTTATTTATAATATATATGCAAGACCAGGCTGTGACGTCATGAATGGCTGGATGAGGTCATATAATTTTAAATCAAGAAAAAACTAATAAATATGATTTTTCTCGAGGATAAAACCAATACAAAGTGCATGATTCGTGGTGATATATAAAAAAATCTCCTTTGGTGTGAAAATAACCCTTTCCTTCCTATCGTCGATCGCTAATACTACCACTTCCGGTTTCCGGAATTGCACCAAAAGTTGATCAATTCGTCCCACTGATGCATTAAGTAAATATACCAAATTTCATCAAAATCGGTTGAGCCGTTCAGGCTGTACACATCTATACGGACGGACAGACGGACGGACAGACATCATGCTAAAAATACTTTTTTCTGTTTAGAAAATGCATGATTCGTGGAGATATGTAAAAATCTCCACATGTGAAATTTGGTGTGAAAACAATACCTCCCTTACTATCGTCGGTCGGTAAAAATTGATATAATATATATATATAACTATAATGATATGTAAGTATACATATTATAATATTTACAAATTAAATTTAGTAAATAAATAAGTTTAACTAATTATAAGATTATTCAAATTTTTTTATGAATTAGTACAAACATTTACTCAATTTTATAAAGTATTTAATTTGAAAAATAATTTAATAAATATATATGTTTATGTATAAATGACGAAATAAATATTTCCATAATAAATAAATGCTAAATGGTTGAGAAGTTTGTGGAACATTTATACAATTTTATTTTAATATAAAATATTTCAATTAGCTTCTTTAATTAATTTTGTGACAAATTCTTTTATTGTTTGGATAGTGGGTTAATTTTTTTTTAAATAAATGAATAATTTCATTTATGCATTTTATTATTATTTATATATAGTTGACCAAATATAAAGCACATTCCAATCATTGAGGAGAATTTCAAAGCAATTGTTTATTTTTATAACCTAACCAAACATAAATACGTTTACCCAAAAATCCTAATAATGTTTATTAATTGGAGTTCACGGAATGCAATGTTATTAATATTAATATTATTTTGGAAAAGGTGGTTAAGGTTGAATATTTATGTACCAGTATATATTAATTAAAATTTAAAAATAATTTATAAATATAGAATTATATTATGATTCAATGGTTTATATCTTATGCTTGAAAGATAGATGGAAGGGAAAATGACTTTGGGAGACGATTGAGGGTATTTGAAAATATAATTTTTAGAGAATGAAATGATGTAGAAGAATGACAAGGCATTGTATGACTTCTATAAATATCTAAACATAGCTAGTGACATAAAATGGAAGCTGTTGTAATAAACGGGACGCTTGGTTAGAATGGGACTGGCGAGAAAATTATTTGTAGAATTATTAATTAGTAGAAAGTAGTAGTAAAGGTCATGAGGGAATCGGGGGAGGATCGAAATCGATTGGATGCATCTAGGATAGGGATAGTTGGAAGAATGTAGGTGCTGCAACAAATAAATTATGATTTTAGTAGCGCCATAAAGATAGATATATCGGAGGAAATGAGGCTCTACATCAGTGATTCTCAAGCTTTTTTTTACCGCGGCACACTTTTAACGGTTTAAAAATTTGGCGGCACACAAAGAAAAAGATAAGTGTAAAAGTTATGAAAAAATTGAAAAAAGTCGAAAATGTTTAAGAGCCTGATCGCAAAAACATTTCACCTTTTTTTTTAGAACCATAATTAAAAAATTGAAAAAAAAAGTCGGAGATGTTTAAGAGCCTGATCACAAAATCTTTTTTTTACATACATATAAAATAAATAAGTACTTTTTCTTAATTTGAACTTTACATTTGTAAAATTTGGCGGAACATTTTGAAAATCTCGCGGCACACAAAAGTACGGCGGCACAATGGTTGAGAATCACTGTTCTACATCTTCATCCTTTAGATATTTGAGAAATTTTAATTATTTTTTATTATGAAAAAATTTGTTAATTAGTATTATTTAAAGCCAAATAAATTTTTCAATTATTTTCTTTTTAATTAGAACGTTTTTGATTTCATATTAGATGTGTGAATTTTTTTATTAAATATATTAATTTGAAAATATCTTGAGAGTTTATATAAATTTGCACACCACTCTCTTCAATCCCCCAAACCTCTTAGAGATAGTAAAGGGTCTCGTCCTCGATTTAATAATAGCACTTCCCTTAAAGCCCTTCCTTCTCATCTTGAACGTTAGAAGGTAGACAATACAGTTCATGTGACAATGGTAGCTTAGTAAACCCCCTCCGACTGAATAGGGCTCGTCTCGTATACAGGGACACAGATACAAAGCCCATATGCAAATGATGCATAAATAAGAGGCCATCAGGATAGCGGGGTCAAAGAGATGCTGGCCCCAACATCTTATCTCGGCTTCAATTTTTATACAAGTCAATTTTGCCCGATCGGCTTAATAAATCAACCGAAAACATTCGCAAGAGTCAAGGTGGAAAAGTTTCCCAATAGAGAGAGAGAGAAAGAGAAAGAAGTGAAAAGAATCAATCAAAAATCACTCACGAAGAAAGAAATAGGGTTCGATTTTTTTTTTTTTTGTCGATTTTTATCTCCTCGTTGAATGCTCCCTGTTATGGCAAATTTATTCAATTTCCAAAAAAACAAAAACAAAAAACAATAAACAAATAAATAATAAAAAATACCCATATATTTATGATATATATACAGGGTGCTCGGGCAAAATCCGGACAAATTAAACATTTTTGTTTACACTATATTATTTATTTAAAAAATGAAAAATTATACAAATATTCTTTACCACACAATATATAGTAGAGCCAAAATGAGATATTGAAAATATTAATAGAACTATTAGAAGTAGCCTGCGAAGGAAGGTCCAAAGATTGTCAGGTTGTTGCTTAATCCTTTCGTCGTTGCAAAACCTAGTTGCTATAAGGGTGCCTTGTGATAAAACAGAATAAGGTATATTAATAGAAATGAAAAAAGCAGAATTCAAAAAACGTTATAAATGTAATAATTCAATTTAAATGAATAAATTAAGTTACAAGTTGTTAAATAAATATTTCAGCAAATATTGAATATAATAAAAGATGTTACAAGTTTTTTAATTTTGGAATTCAATGCTTTAGGATTAGGAGATACAATTCACATTATAAATAGAGAAAACCATTTAATTAATATAATTTGTGATTTAAAATCAAATGGAATTAATTAAACAGGTCAATAGTTTCAAATAAAACTATTAAATAAAATGTAATTAGAAATTTAAGAAAAATAATTAATCAAAATGATATAATTAATAAATTGAAACTAAATAATATAATAAAAAGAAAAGGATTATCAGTTTAAAATGATACAATTAAAGAATTGCAATGAATTAGAAATAAAACTAGTAAATTAATATACTTATTAGTTTTAAAATTAAATACTTTGATTGAACTTATTAAATTGCTCAATTCAAATATGTTCTTACCGGATATATTTATTTCAATATCCTAGGTAGAATAATAAAGAATATAATTAGATTTATAAAGAAAAATAATTAATCAAAATGTCTTTTTAATCAGTGGAAACCAAATAATCCTTTTAATAAGGTAGAATTGTAATTAATAATTTTAAATAAAACTAATAAATTAATATAATTATTAGTGTTAAAATTAAACAATTTGATTGAACTTAATGTTCAAAGCAAATATTTCCTTACAGGATATCTTTGTTTTAATATCCCAAAAGGAATAATTAAAAAATATAATTATCAATACAAAATTCAACTTATACTGATAATTGAATTTACATAAAATGTTAAGTAATGTAAAAGACTGCAGGGATAAAAATTGCTCTCAATCAGAATTATAAATAAAGAAAAAATGGTGTTTTATACCTTTTAAAGAGAAAAAAATCATTAATTATTGGATTTCCTTTACATAATTAAATATAAATAGTGAGATTCATTTAAAAAATCCAATTCTTTTGCCAACCGAATCGACCATGGGATTGAAAAAAAGGACTAATTAGTTGTAACGCACAAAAGTGAAATTTAAAGAATCTCAAACTTAACTGTTTGAGCATATAGGTCTGGTCAATCCGACAGTCGAGACAAGAAGGAGGAAATGGTAGTTTAAAGAAAACAACTGGACAGAGAAGTGGAAAACAAGAAGCATCAGACCAATTAAAAATAATAATTGAAAGAGATCTCAACAGGAGGGAATTTCAATTTGTATATATATATAATGTATTTATATATAAATATAACTTATATATATATATAAAAACTTTATTTTATTTTTATATTCTATAGTTAATTAAAAAATTATTCTAATAAAATTAAACCTATTTTTATCTTGGAAGTTTAAAAAAGAAAAATATAATAGTTAAAGCATCAGACTTTAACAATATATAGTACCACAAAGAATAGATTTATTCGATATATCCCCCACTTGCATGAACGACAGCCTCCAATCTCAGTCTAAAGCGATCGCAGGCAAGGCGTAAGGCATCACGGTCCATCTCTGCGAATGCTACTTCAATAGCGGCTCGGAGAGACGCTACATTCGGATGTCTGGACTTGTTTGTCACCCTAAATCTGGGCTGTTAAGAGGCCTGTTAGGAGACCTCGGGCACAACGCGCTCCTCCAAGTGCACTTTTCTCGCGGGTGTTGCGGAACGTTCCTCCGACTTCTCAGACTCCTTGTACTTTGTCACAACATCGTAAACTGTGGATCTCGGGTATCCAAAGAACCGGATAATCTCTGTCACTGAGCAACCAGCGCGAACACTTTCATTGATCGCTGCTCTTCGGTTGTACTCCTGGCTTTGTCTCAACCTTGAGGTTATGCCTGCTTAGTAGATGCGTACACGATATTTTGGAGCCAATTGCGACATCCGTAGGTGGTATAAAACAGCGGAAAATTCAAATCAAATTTTGTCCGGGTTTTGGCTGCACACCCTGTATATATATTTGGTATTTTTATTAAAATTTCAATTGTGCAAAAGAATTGAAAATATTCTATAGATAAAATTGATCATTGTCAATGTTTCCCCAACCCCAAAAATGGTGAATTAAGTTGCACTACATTTGATCAATTTTAACAACTCAAATAAATTACTCTAATAAAATGCATTATTTCCTCGACCCCTTAAATATTTACTATTTATTATTTTTTTTGTATGTCCATCTTCTTCTCTGATCTCCCTGACGTTGGCGATCGCTCTGGCGAAGACATCCCAGTTTTCCGCCGCGCGGAACAGATCTCCCACGATCTTTATACCGGTCCATTCGCTGATATTTCTTAACCAGGATTGTTGTTTTCTCCCGATTCCTCGACAACCCTCAATTTTCCCTTTGAGGATCAATTGAAAAAGATGATATTTATTACCTCTTATAATGTGACCAAGATAAGAGATTTTCCGGAACATCAATGTGTTGAGGAGTTCTCGCTGTGTGTTTGATCTTTTCACGACATCATTGTTGGTAACTTTCTCGATCCAGGGAATTCGGAGCATTCGTCTGAAGATCCACATCTCGAAAGCCTCCAGCGATTCATTGTGCTGACCTTGAGTGTCCATGCTTCCACACCATATAAAAGAATGGGCCAAACATAGCATTTGACCAATCTCTGTCGTAATTTTAAGTTAAGTTTAATTGTAGTTCTCTCAATTTCCTCACATATATAATAATAATAATAAATAATAATAATAATAATAATAACGCATAATAATAATAAATAATAATAACGATTAAAATAAAATAAAATAAAAAAATTGTTATTTAAATTAAAAATAATGTTCACAATTTATTAGTGTAAATATGTTAAAATAATTATTTAAAAAAAAAGAAATAGAGAAATAGCATCTGAATTAAAAAAATGAAAAAAAAACCTCTTTATTGATTCGTTGAATTCAAAACCCCTTTTTTGTCTGGTCTATTCAACATTGGTTAATGGGAGTTCAATTACCGTTGTCCTATAATAATTATCATGCTATTGTGATATTTAGCTATATAAGCTTGGAGTTGTTAAGTAAATGCAACCACTCTCTCGTTCTACTTGATATTCGGTTTCGAAGGATGGGGGTTGGGGTATTTAAGGAACAAGAACTAATAATTAACGGAGCGATAATTGTGTTTGTGGAAGTGAAGTTTCAAAGACCCTAATGGCCGTTATTTTTATTCTATTATGAAAAATAATATTTTATGCTTATATAAAAATAATACTATACCATTTTAGCAAAATATTAGCTTTGAAATAATCCTTTCCTCCCCACCTCTACCAAGTTTTTTTTTTTTAATTAAAAACTTTTCTAAATAATGAGTTTCATTATAAAGATATCGAATTTGTTAAAAATTATTTTAATGTTGTTTAACAAAACAATTTTATTAATTTATCACCTTAATATATATATATATATATATAAACGAAAGTCTAATCATTTTAAGAGCCTTTTCAGAGAGCTTTTAGCTTTGAACACTTCACCTGAGGCCAGATAAGTTAAAGTTCGAAAACACACCAAACTCATCGCATTATCTCACACCCATGATTTTACAAATCAATGACTTAATCAGAATAATTTAATCATAGAATAATGGATTCAAGTAATTTTCTTAAATGGGAATAAAAAATTTTTAATTGATAGTGGGAATGAGTTAGAAATTTAACACTGCTCTCCCTCCAGAGTCCTTTCAATATATACATAATTTAAAAGATAAGATTTCAAATAATTATTTTGTAAATTTAGGAAAAAAATTCTGGTTAGTGTGTAGTGTAGTTATATTAAATATAAAGATTGGCAATTGAATATATTAATTAAGGTGTCATGGATTTGGATAAAACTTTACCAGTGGATTCCTTTTTTAATTCTAAAGAAAATTTCCTTATGCATGACATTTAGTAATGTTTTATTGACTAATTCACTAATTATTCAGTTATTCACTAATTTGAGGGTTTTTTCGATTCGGTTTGGATATAGGAAAATTATTTAATTAATTAATTTTTTAATTTTCCTATATCTAAAAAACCTCGAAAAAGCCCTCTACTGGCCAAATGATAAAACACGGTAGCTAAATTGAATGTCAATGGATTTATATGCAAATTTTAATAATTTTTATCTTGGAAATTGGAAGCGACCCAGAAATATTACATAAGAAAAGTTTCTTTGGAATTAAAAATGGAATCCACTGGTAAAGTTTTATCCTAATCAATGACACTTTAATTAAGATTTTATAGATACCTAAATATTATATATTATTATAAAATAGTCCACAATTAAGTTTGATTATAACATTTATTTCAATGTGTAATTTCTTTAAAGAAATGTATATGATTGTTAAATTTAAATGGATAGTATATCTAAGTCAGATTACATTAAGATTTGATGTGAATGTTGCCTTAAATTAAAATTCATGTCATTTCTTCTCCAGAAATATATAAATTCAATATAATTAATATTTTAATAAATATAAAAATAATTAAAACAAGAATTAAAATATGAGAACATATAAGAAAAACTAAAGTCAAGTTAGAAATATTAAAAAATAATAATTTAAAATAAAGACATACCTAGATGACAAAACATGAATGGAGGTTAGTTCATAAATGATATATATATATATATATATATATATATATATAATTATATCTATTAAAATTCATTACATCTTTTATTTTTATTTCAAATATTATATTTCATTTGATACTTTAATTTAATGTTATAATATTTTAATTTATTAATATTAAAATATATGTATATATTTACATATATAGGTATGTATATATCAACCTAGATAAAAAACCTAATTTGAATAAAATTCAGTATTATATCTTTATTTAATAGTGTCGGAGATCATAATTATAAGTGGTATTTAAAACTTAGAGAATCAAGTGAAAATGGTTGAATGTTATTGCAAAGTAAATCCTGAAGGAAAAAAAACAAACTATGCGTATCCATTAAAAAGTAATGATTTGCAGAGATAAGGGCTGAAAGGAGGCAGGGTGCCGGATAGCACATAATATTCAAAACATTTGCATAGAATCCTACAACATTCTTTCAATTCATTAATTTTCATGTCATTAAAAAAAAGTCCTTGAGTACTAGATAGAAGGGGAGAAAGAAAATAAATGGGATAGAGAATGAACGTAAACGGAGAATGGAAAAAAGCAAGTGTAAAAAATTAAAATCTTCATTAAAAAAAAATATAAAGAGATATTTTTTTTTCTTATTTCTTTCCCTTCTTTTTGACTTTTCTTACTTAACATATATGAAATATTTCATATTTAAGATTATTTTCTTGCATAGAAATATCTTATTAAATTTTCAAATACTCCAATCATCTCTTTTAATTAAAAAATTAACTAACTTGGAAATTTTCAATTCTATTTTAATATATAGAATGAAATGAGTGTTTCTTAAATTCATTTACATTCATTATATTACATTTATTATTACTAATGCATAATTTATTATCTATCATAAGTAATTAATCTAAGTAGTATTTTAATATTTATATAAATTTTTGATTAATAATTTTTGCTACGCTGAAAAATATATTATTACTAATTTAATGAAATGTTTTTCAGGATTGTATTACGATAGAAATAGAATAATAAGAGAAAAAAAGAATAAATTATTAAATTTAAAATATGAATAATTATGATAAGGGAAAAATTGGAAAATAAGAGATATTATAATATTTAATAAAATCATTAAAACGAAAAACAAATTTCAATTTTAAATTCCTTAAAATCTTTACAAAATTGAAAATCAATAGAAATTTAATTTTAAATTTCTAAAATCATTAATTAATTTTGCCAATAGTACCAATAGTACGTACAAGCCCCTTAAATTAGGCAACCACCTCTTTTCAAATTTTTCCTAAATTTATTCTTTATTTTTTAAAAGAGTATATTTCACGTTCTATATAGTATATTATATACTATACATTAAAAATGGATATATAAGACTAAAAATAAATTGCACTATGATTAAAAAACAAATAAATAACAAAAAATGTCAAGTTACTATGAGAAAAATTAATAAATTTTTATCTCAATTTATATAGTATGGATTTTTAATTGTTTAGATAATTTTCATGAAATTATCAAATCAACAATAATATTAATTTAATATAAATTTTATATTAAAATAAAAGTTTGTTCGTTTATATAAGTATTATATATTCAAAAGTGTATTAAAAATCTAAATGTTGGAATTTTATATTTATAAGAGATGTTTTAATGTATACTCTTGGGATTTTAAGCTATTTTGAAATTTTCTCAAAGCGTTTTAATTAAGGTAGAATGAAAATCCTCTTGGAACAATTTCATTCCTCCTTATAAATTTTATTTAAATTGAACTATTCTTAAAATAATGTTTTAGTAGTAAATATCTAAAGCGGATATTCTAATTTAGATTTATTAATTTATAGTATTATATCTATTATCTCGAGGGTTTTACAAGTTATATAAGGAAAAAAAATATTAAATTTATTTTTGTTATCATTAATAAAAATTTAATTATTGATATGAAATTTATTATTAATAAAAATAGCGATAATTTTGACAAGCTTTTATTAATTATTTTAATGACAGTTATATTTAAAATAAAAAAAAATCCATCATTGTTAGTTTAAATATATATATATATAAATGCTTCACAAAATATGGGAACCCCAACTACTTACTCTCAATGCAACAAAAATAGGCACTTTATTAAATTATAGAAAATGTGAGAAATTTAATCATATTCTAAAAATAATGAACATTTGTTGAATTTTCCGCTACTATTAATATTATATCTATTTATATGTACCTTTTTTCTATTAAAAATAGAATTTATAGAATATTAACAAACATTAATGGAATTTCTTGAGCTATTTATACGAAATATCAACAAATATTATAGTATCCATTTACTATCATCATTTTATTATAGAACAAAATGCATCTAGCTTTTCCTATATGGGATAATATCATTTTATAGGTGTTTTAATGGAAATACAATAGTAAAATTAACAAACATGTTAATGCAATAAATGTATGAGTTTGAAAATGTTCATTTAAAGAGATTACTTTTCTCTTTATGCAACTCATGCCACGCTGAATCGAATGACCATTTGCATAAAATTACAAGAATATGCCTGACCAGAAGCCCTTTATTAGGTTTCTAGATTTTTTTTACATTAAACCTTATTATTAGAGTACTATAAAAAGACAACAAAAATGATTCAATATACCTATTCATTAAGAATGAAAGAAGATAATTTAAACTTTTTTAAAAATTTAAATTATCAATTGTAAACAAGTTAATTCTAAAAATATATACCTTGTGAATTTAGTTTCAATTTACTCAAACTGGTTGATAATTAGATTTAATGTTTTATAAACTAATATATAAAAAGAGTATTAAAAAATAATAAGCATAAAAAATTGCATATAAAATACAAAGGGCTAAATATATTCTTAAACTTTAGTGATCATGTTGATTGTATTTTTTTATTGTATAAATTAGATAATTCAAGTTTAATTAACTTTTTATAAACTTTTCATTAGTCAATGGTTAGAAACTTTAGTTAGATCAAGAGGTAAATGATATTAGTATTTTATTATTAGTAGTAGTTTTTTAATTAAGAACATAATAATAAATAAGAGAGATAAAATGTAACAAAAAAATAGATGTTGAACCAATCGAAAGATATATTTAATTTGTTTTACATTATAAAAAACTATTCAAGTAACATTTCTTTAAAATAATATTTATTTCATAAGGATAATTGCATTTATTATTATTATTTTTTTTTTTTGGAAATATTATCTTTAAATTTATAATATATAATTTACTTATATATAATATATTATATACCCAGTGGGGCATTGGGAGGGGAACGCGGGGTACGACGTTCCCTTACCTTTTTTCAGAACCGGAACGCGTTCCAGTACTTTTTCATGTCTCGACAACTCGCACTTAAATCTACTGTTAGAATTTCTTTTTTTGTGTTCGTTAATACTTTGTATAGTAAGAATAAGGAAAAATAAAAACTTATATGGAAAAAAATATTTTGCTGAAAATAGGACTTTTTGTTACTCACACTATGCGTTCCCTTACTTCTTATTTTACCAATTCATTACTGTATATTCCTTCATAATATATTTATACAGGTTTATCAGGAGAGGTAGATTTGACATGCGCGCTCCCAACGGAGCTGCGTGAACTAAATACTAATTCAAAACTTATTACCTAAATTTACCAATTCTTCGTTGACCTCTATTAATTAATTATTTAATCAAATTAATATTTAAGTATAATTATTAATTATTTTATATAGATATTAGAAGTAAAATTATAATATTTTATTTATTTAAAGTTTTTTTGTCAAAAATATTTTTAGTTTTATAAATTTGTAATAAAAATATCCATATTCCTTAAATAAAAAGGTTTTGTTGTAAATTCTGTTAAAAGTGTTTTTGCACCAACCATCTTTAGGTATAATTTTGGTCGGGTAAGGTAAGTTCTAATTCCTGGGATAACTAATAATTAGAACCAACGTCGTAAAGGGAGAGTAGGACATTTGCGGATCACCTAAACAGTTGAAATTAATTAAGGGAAATGCGTTACGAAGCCATTTCCTCGAAGAACACCGGTCTTTAATCCGTTTCTGATCTTATTACCAATTTTAGTCTAGACTAATGAAATGGTAATTAAACTTGGAAAGAATAACCAACCTGAATTTCACTTTGTTTAACCTTTAAAAAGATATCTTTTTTTATATATCTAATAAATTTTAATTTAATTTAATCTTAATTTTTTTTTACCAAAAATGAATAAAAGAAACGACAAGTTGTTTTTTTTTTTGGCATTACTTTTTATGATTTTTTTCTCAATTTATATAAAATGGTTTTGTACTAATCTTGTTTACCCTTTGAAATTAGTTTATATTTAAGTATTTCTTTCTTGAGATTAAAAGTAAATTAAAAATTGACTTATAATAGTTTTAAAAATAATAAAAGGTAAACTAGAATTAATAAGAATTGAGAGTTTATTGTTTGGAAAACACTACAAATTCAAATGCTTGGTTTGACTTTAATGGTTAATAAGACGGTGTTTTAGAATTGATGGTTGAGGAATATTAAGTTTCTTGCTTGCTCGTTTTGTGGATTGTTTTTGAGATCCTTTCGTAAACCACGAATACCTTCCATATGCTTTTCTGTTTGAAGATGCAACGATTGTCTAGAAATTATGGCACTAGTAAATCTCCTATGATGAGATGTTTTTATTAAAGTTTCAGCCAAAACTCGTTGAACTTTAATATAGACCCCCGTTTGTTATTCGTAATTAGAGCACACAAAATTTTTACTACAAACAAGCATCGTGATTATTGCTTCTACCTTGTTCTGTTAATATTTTATCTTTTTTTTTGTCTATCCATTAACCTTTGAAATTGTTTGAGAATTTTAGTTTGGAAAAAATAATTGTTTTGTTCTTTCCTATTAAATATTTCCGAACATATAAAATATATTTATGTTTAGCAACTTTTATAATTTGAGATATAATTTATTTTTATGTTTTTAAAAAATAAAATAATAATAAAATAAACCGTCTAGAAGATATTTGAAATCTATCAAAAATTTTCAATTGAAATAAATATCCTTTACTATTCCTCCAAATACAATGTTTAACCAAATTTAAAAACTTTTCACATATCTCTTTTATACTGTAAAAATAGATAAAAAAAAAAGTTATCATCGAATATATTACTCAAAATAAAGTGGACTTCCTCCACAATAGCAATTTCGTTTCTCGAATTGTCATATAGGATATATAATATTACAAAACAATAAAATTTATAGATCAATAAAAACAAAACTTGCTGACTTTAATTAAAATATAAATATGGACGGGCTTATTTTAGCGGGCTGATTGAATATGAAAATTGGACTAGTAATGGAAATTATAATATAATGTAACTAGTTGATGAGAGATGAATTTGATTGATGGAATAGGAAATTGATAAGAATTGTTAAAACAATTATATATTTATAGATCATATAGTAAAATTTCTGAAATTATTTTATAAATAAATTTTACATAAAAATGAAAAAAAAAGGATATTTATTACGGTGAATCCCCTAAACAAGGAAAATATTATATTTTCAGCCCGAGTCCAAAATTTAAAATAAATAATATATATGACAACAATAAGTAATAAGTACTATGTTATATCAACATATATATATAATTTGGTTATTAAAAAAACTACAAACTACTTACTCGAAGAACAATGCCTCAAATTATTTTACATGGAATTTTAATTAAAATTGTACCGAACTTCAAATTATGGTTATGTAATTTTTTATGAGACAACATCTCCATCTATTTGTCAAAGATCGAACTATATGCTCTCTAAAATTTGAACAAAAATATGGAGTAAAAGTAATAAAAAAATGTTGACACTTATTTTAGAATAAATCATAATTAAAATTGTAAAATTAAATTCTCAATTATTTAGAGAGATTCAAATTAAATTAATTATTAAAAATATTTTTAATTACCAAAGATTTCTAATCTTTCTATACCCAATGTCAACAATAAAAAAACAACATTTCAGAAAAATAAATACATCAATCTTAATGAATTTATGAAAATCGGTTATTTTTAATTTTATTTATTAGTAGAATAAATGATTTTTGCCCATAATTTATGAATACAACCAATATTTAAGTGTGAATCATTAGAATGATTAATTCATCAAAAAGAAAAAAATCTCTCGTATTATTTTATTCCCTTGCTTGTTAATCCGATTTCTAAACATTTCGTTATCTTTTAAATCCTAGTATGAATTATGATGACAATTGCTTTAAATGTTTCAACCATTTAATATATTTCTATAAAAAAAAGTTTTGCAGAAAAAAAAAACATTTATGAAAAGAATCAAACACAGGTCGCTCTGTCTCATATTTAATAAATTTTCTCCTCTTTATTATTGTCATTCATACATTTGGGAATTAGAGAGTATTAAAGAGATCTATTATATATGATTATAATTTAATGACTATATAATTCATTATTTCCAGACATTTCGAATGATCTATTTTAATACAAACAAGCCTTTTGAGATATTAGTTGAACTTAATAATAAATCATATATATGACCTGATTAATAGTTATTAATATTACATATTTTTGTTTTTTAAAATTTATGTAGTGTGAAAATTTTAAATTTTAATTTAATGTAATAGAATTTAGATTTTTTCGGGAGTAGGGTGAGACCTTAAAAGAGGGCTTGAGTTATATTCTCTTCAGAATTTTTTTTAAAAAGTTTCTAAATTATTTATATATATTTTTCTTTAATCTCATTATTAAAATAATTTTCATTTATTCTTGAAAATGTTTTCACAACCCCATCTCTTATTTTTAATATTTTTTTTTTAAACTGACAAAACAATATTTTTTCAGTTATATTTTAAAATATAAAATTATTTTAATTTTTTAAATATTATAAATAAAAAATAATGAAATAATGTTATTGGTAATTTATATAAGTAAAACAAAAATGAAAAAAAATTCATTTTAATATGAATAAAATAATAAAATATAAAATTATTTTAATTTTTTAAATATTATAAATAAAAAATATTGAAATAATGTTATTGGTAATTTATATAAAATAAAAATGAAAAAAAATTCATTTTAATATGAATAGGCAAATTACTTTTAAAAATAAACTAATAAAATCTAAGTATTTTTTTACTCTTACGAGAAAATTGGTTTCCATTTAATAGTCTCATTTTATAAGTTTTTCATAAGCACATACAACTCGACGAAAATGAGAAGATAAAAAAAAAATAATTTCAAGGAGAGAGAGAGACTGTAAGGAGGTTTTAAAAAACAATTCTCTAATCATATAAAATCGATTGTATACTTAAAAAAAAGGGAAATATGTATTTGTGTTTCTTATTATAAAATTAAAATCAAAATAACGGCGTTAAATTTACGGCCAATTATATTTTATTGTAATAAATTTAAAATTCAAGTTAGGGAGTATAAATATAATAGAATATAAAAAAAAAAATCATTTGAATTTATTTCCAAAACACCATCCGTTTTATTGGAGTGTGGGTATAATATTTTTCCACACAAGCCCTAATCTACATATTTTTTACAGATCTAAAAAGAAGATCCGGATAGAAACAATCCCTCTAAATAATAAATAATATCATTTTTCGGATAACATAAATTTTCATTATTCTTTTAGAATAAATAACTGTAAAAATAAACATTTTTTTTAAATTAAATTAGATCAATTAGTAACAAGTAACAAAAATGTATAAATAATAAAATAAAAACATTCAAGAGAAAAATATATAATGAATGTATAAAAAACGAAATATTATATTTTTAAATTATATTTTGCTGTGTGTCTGTTTTAGAGAAAGTATTGTACTATTTAATAAAATTTATTACAAATGAATAATTAATATAATAAAAGTAATTCCCAAATCTGATAAAACCACCCTTAATTATATTTTTTTTTGTAAATAAATAATATATCATTTTTTTAATATACATTTAATCATATGTTTTAAACTTTCTATTATTTTGAATTAATTAAATATTATATTTTTAAATGAGCTAATTGAGGTTTGTACCGCTAATCTCGAATTTGATTTTGATAATTATCATAGAACGTATTGTTCTAAATATTATTAAATAAGAAAGACCATTATTAATTTGAAAATAAATAGTAAATAGTAATATTTTAATATATTTTATAAACCAACAATTCTGTTGTAACTAATTAATTTATTTATTGATTCTTGGGTTTTAAGACCATCTTATTCAATTTACACATTTTTTATGAGTTAATTAAATTAAATATTAACTATTAATTCTTATGGACATATTGAGGTTTGAAATCTCAAATTCAATATTTCAACATTTTGCCACTAGTTTACATATTTTATTAATGTCTTATGTTATTGATATAGAAAATAGAAAAAAAAACTATTTTTAAATTTAAATAGAATAAAGAATTGTATTATTTTATAAGGTATTTCATATTTAAAGGAGAGCATATCTAATTCCGAACAAATAATTATTCCTATATGGTAAACCAAATTATTTTGGCATAATTTACAAACCAATCGAAACATGAAAAATCAGAAATTCATTGTTTAAAGTTTTGTTGTACAATAATCTTAATCATTATTATTAATAAGCTTATTTTTTAATTAAATGATTAATTGGAAAGTTTCACAGTATTGAGTTAATTTTATGTTAGCACTTTCATCATTTGAATTTTATTAATTTAAAAAAACAAAATAATAATAAAAGTAGGTTTACCTGGTCTTTAAAAAACTTAGAAAGAATAAATTGTGTTAATCAGAAGCGGGAGATCTCACCTGAAACAAAAAGAGAACACTGAGTTAATATGAGTAGTCATATATTATATTTATTTATATTTTAGTTACAAAAATGTATTAAGATGAATGGCATCACATAATAAATTATAGCTGGAGTGTCTCCACTCGACTATCTCGCAATTTGAATAGGATTAAATAACATAATATATTATATTTAAAATAAATTTAATTAATTATAAATTATAAATAATAAATATTAAACCAGCGCATGTTTGGCTTTTTGTTGATGGCATCACGTCACGTGTTGGCGCGTGAGATTTGCAGTGTTAAAAAATTAATTCTGGTAATTTCAGCGTATCCATCAAGCTGAAATTCTATATATAGCAGTTTTATACAATTATTAATCATGTGAAAAATGATCAAACATATATCTTTATTTTTACGGTCACTTTAGATGAAAAAAAATCAAAACGTTGTAGGTAATGACCCTCTTCCGGTTGAGCTACATTTTTCAAAAGTTGATAGAAAACTACGAATTTTGAATAATGCTCATGTACCAAATTTCATCATTCTAGCTCAAACCGTTTTTGCGTAATCTTGGTTACATACATACACACATACACTTATACACACATACACACACAGACATTTTTCTCAACCTTAGTGAAAATGATTCAGGAACCCTCAAAACGTATAAAAACATCAAAATCTCAACATCGAAAATTTTCGTGATCGCAATACTATCTCTTAAGAGATAGTAAAAATGAGAAAAAAAAAATAAGAATTTTTTTTTTTTAAATATCAATTTTATTTATTAATTACACTCGAAAATTATAATTTCTTTATAATCTCATCAAAAGAAATGTTTAAAAAATACTTGCAATAATCACTCGCATTATATAATAAAAAAAATTTCAAATTTAGAGATATTTTGATTCGTTTTTATTTCCAGCATTAAACATTTTTGGATGGATTTCTGGGATAACGAGCACTTTTGACTTAATATGCCAACTTGTTGCCTGTCTGTCACATAAATTGATTATTGAGACTTTAACGAGACACTAGAACTTGTCACGTTGGCTGACCACTTGAAATGTCATGGCGATTCAGTTCAAGAGTATAAAGTAATTACACGTTTCTATATTTCATTTACAATACACAATTAAAAGTTCATCTAACGAACACCAAGTGAACGGATTGGTATCCAGTAAATCATTAGTTTTTACTTCCGTTTCATGAGTTGGATCATGTTTGAAATATTATTAATTTAGGAACTTTAGTGGCTCTCATTAGCAAGTCATTCAATCATTGCTTATTGAAAAACTTTGCCCAGAGAACTTTCTTGGAAAGTAGAATGGTTGGCTGGTTGCCTGGCTTGTTTGCCTACCGCCTGGTTGGCGGCAACCACCTCTTCCCCATTACCCCTTTTCAACTCACCTCACATTCGTCACAAATATTATTTCAATGGAATATAATCATCTCATTACATTAGCCATTATTTTACCTTATTTGAATTTCAAATATGATTTTAGAATATGTCATTTAAATAATAAAAATAATAATAATAATTATTATTAATAATAATTATTATTATTATTATTAGTCATTAAAAGTAACTCAATTATATATGAAAAATATATTTTCCTCTGACTATTCATTTCAATAAATATGATGAAGTAATTATTATATTTTTAATATTATATATTATTATATATATATATTAATTATTTTTGAAATATTACTTAACAGAAAGGAAAACAAAGTTTTATGGATTATAAACAAACTTTAAATAATAGAAAAGTATTTTTTTATTTTATGAATTTGAAAATTTTAATATATGTTCAAATTTCAAAATACTTAAACAAATAAATAACAATATTTATTTTACTCTCGGTTCACGAAATGAAAAAAAAAAAAAATTTATCAAAAATAAATAAAAATATTTTATAATTATTTAATATTTTATAACCTTTTTTAAAATAAATAGATAATTAAGTAAGAAAGAAAAAATTAGAAAAATATCATCAGAAGGTAGAAGCTCTATCAATCATTCTATTTCAGTGAAAATACTATCCAACGTATTCATACATATAGATATATATTTTTATATATTTATTTATATATGTATATAGCTTTTAAAAGTAATGTTTTCTTAGATTCCGGCAAAAGCGGAGGTCCGATTTCAAAGGAAAAGGAAAATACCATTTGAAAGAGGAAATGCAGAAAGTGATTTAAATTTCATCGTATTCATTCATAACGGACACTTTAACATAAATCACTTATTCCTTACAGTTTAGAGATTAGAGAATAATCCCCTTAAAGATCTACTTCAAGCAAATTGCTATTGTCAGTGAAAATTTATGCAATTAATCCACTTTTCTTCTTAGATCTCTTTATGATATAAATCGGATCCTCGATTAAAAATCTAATTTCTAATAAATCTATAGAATCTCTTGATAATAATGTATTCAAGAGATAATAAATAATTAAAAAAAAAAAAATTATATATTGAAAATTGTTAAGTAAAATTCAGTGTACTATGATATAATATGAAAGTTATTAAATCCTTATCACAGAGTTGATCTGTTATTTTTATTTTTAAATTATAAACTGTATATTATTTATTTATGAGCCAGTACTTAGTCTAAACAATACACTAGATTTAACAATTCGACGGGAAATTGATGAGATGTCCTTTTGTATAATTATTTCAGGAGTTAAACAAAGGGATAATGAAGATTAACGGTGGTAATGAATTAACTTACTAGTCAATTGCTCATGTTTTAAAAATGAATGTTGATAATAAATATTCCTTTTAACTTTAGTTCTATTTTTTTAGAAAAAAAAAATTAGGAAAAATTTTGACATAATTAAATTCTTGTAAAAATAGAAAATGTCGATATTTGGTAAATGAAAAAAAAATATTATTTATTTATTTATTTTTTTAAATATAAAGAGAGCAATTCTTTTAGCAGAAATTCTTTTTTAAAAAGAATACTAATAACAAGCGAATGGAAAATTAGTCAGATTTTTACCGACCGACGATAGTAAGGGAGGAATTGATTTCACACCAAATTTCACATGTGGAGATTTTTACATATCTCCACTAATCTAAACTACATTTTCTTAACAGAAAAAAGTATTTTTAGCATGATGTCTGTCCGTCCGTCTGTCCGTCCGTATAGATGTGTACAGCCTGAATGACTCAACGGATTTTGATGAAATTTGGTATTTTTACTTAATGCATCAGTGGGATGAATTGATCGACTTTTGGTGCAATTCCGGAAACCGGAAGTGGTAGTATTAGCGATCGACGATAGGAAGGGAAGGATTATTTTCACACCAAATTTCACATGAGGAGATTTTTTTATATATCACCACGAATCATGCACTTTGTATTGGTTTTATCCTCGAGAGAAATCATATTTATTAGTTTTTTCTTGATTTAAAATTATATGACGTCATCCAGCCATTCATGACGTCACAGCCTGGTCTTGCATATATATTATAAATAAAATAAAATTAAAAATGTTTGTATTTATTATTTATGTATCCATATCTGTTTTTTTTTCTTAAAAAATTAAAATTAAAATTATATAGATAATTTATTTACAATGATTTAATGGTTGAATTTTATTTTATCTCTCTTGATCATAAAAAAAATGATAGATTTTGGTATTTTTATTTGTTTTAAAGTCCAAGATTCTATTTTTAAAGTATTTAGGATGATGTATAAGGAAATATGTTTGGTTAACGTTCAAGCATTTACTAGATTTATCTGATTGAATTTAAATTTTAAAGGTAGGTTATAAATCACTAAAGAACCGCTAGTGATTTTGATCTAAATCGGAATTCCTGTTCCTCCGACAGTGGTGTCAATTTATTCCTCTTATATATTATTATAATATAAAATTTTATCATTCCAGAGATGAATTCTTCATATTTTATGAATAATTGATATATACATCTTTTATTTATTTATTTAAGCCTGTTTATGATACATTTTAATATTTACATATAAAACAAATAAAAATAACAATTATTTAATTATTTATCAGGCCCGTATTGGGCAGAGGCCTCTCCCATTTCTTACCAAATTTCTATTCTTCTGGCAATCCATCCCATCTCCCGCTATCTTCTTAATATCATATACTATCTCTTGTGATGTCTTCCTTGTCTTCTTTTTCCATCGATAGGCTACCATTCCCTGCTACCACACTACCTTCGTCAAGTTTAGTCTTGCTATGTGACCTGCCCATATACATTTTAATTTTCTTATTTCTTTTGTCATATGTTGAATTGTGTGTTTTTGTGTAAATATATTCATTCTTGACTCTATCTTTTCTTTTAATAATTAGGATGCTTCTTAACATCACTCTTTGTGTCGTATCTAGTTTATTGGTTATTTTTTCGGTAATGGATCATGTCTGAACTCCATATATTAAAACCGATACAACACATTTTTTAAAAATTTTTATTTCGGAAATTAGGTCGAAATATTTATTTTTTAGAATGAATTTAAGTAATCAAAATTTGTTCCAAGTTGATTCTTCTTAGAATTTCTTTATCAGATCTATTTTCAAAACTAACTATTTGACCAAAATAAATTATTTCAAACTTTGTTCCTTTGAAGATGCTATTAGAACGATATCGTCGGCGAATGTAAGATTGTTTAGGTATTTTCCATCTATTTTGACTCCTTGATTAGTCCAATTTAGTTTTCTGAACATGTTTTCGGCAGCATTTATGAGCCAAAAAAAAATGAGGTCACCGGGGAATGGCGGAGACTACATGACCTCTATGCATCGCCAGATTTAGTTAAAATTATAAAATCTAGAAAGATGCATGGGCAGGGCACGTGGCTAGAATAGGAGAGGAAAGTATGGAGAAAAATATATTGGTGGGGAGACCATTGGGAAACTTCCGCTTGAAAGACCATTTACGCGGTAGAAAGTGAGTGAGTTGGGAGAGAATAGGGGTTGGATGGTTGTGGCTCAGGACAGGGACACGTGGAGAAATGTGGATGCTGCGGCCAAAAGTTCCCTAGAGCAACATGTTTTCGAAGGCACAGTTGAATAGTGCAGATGATAAGGGATCGACCTGCTTAACACTTCCATTGATTGGGAAGTAAGGATGATCTAGGATTATTCTTGTCTAGGATCTTGTGTAAATATTTTGGATTATTAAGATGTAGCTTAGATTAATCCCCTGAGAGGACATAGACATAAATATATAGATTTGTTCTATACTGTCAAATGCATTTGTATAGTCCAGAAAAATGCGAAAAATATATCAATTTAATATTCAAGATTTTTCTCTATTAATTGATTAATAACTTGCAGATGATCGTTTGTAGGAAAACTAGATTTAAGGCCGGCTTGTTCTATTGGTTAATTAAATTTCATTATGTTCTTTAATCGATTTTCTAATATTTTTATGAATACTTTTCCCAAGTAAGAAGATAGAGTTATTGATCTATAATTGTTGTTGTCATTTCGATCGCCTTTTTTAAACATAATTATAATTTTAGATTGCTGCCATTATATTGGTAATATTCTAGATTTTATTATATTATTAAATATTAAAATGAGTGGCTTTGTAATTTGTTCTTAAGCAAATTCACTTCTTTATATAACTAAAAGGAATAAATATATATACAATATCCATGGTTAAACTACTTTCTACTAAAAGAAAAGAACTATCATATGCTTTAGATGCAAACATTATAGTATGCTGGCATCTGGGGGCGCCGTTCAGATAACTCTTTACAATTATATATATATATACAAAGATATATATATACATATAGAATATTGAGGTACCTGAAATGGGGCACTAACACTAACAACGAAGCTCAAAATTCAAAACATTCTCTTAATAAATGACTCAAAGATATTTTATTGCAATAAGGACAGCACGAATTGATAAACCTAAGTAAAATGTATGATAGAAAGCATAATTGCAGGATTACGATTACTCATGTCAACGTGGCATGGTTTGATCAGTCGCTATATAGTCAATATTGTATATATTTATGCAAGAGAGTGTTTTGCATTTTGACCTCCGCTGTTTGTTAGTGCCCCTTGTCAGGTACCTCAATATATATACTATTATATATATATATATATATAAACAAATTAAAAAATTACTTAATTATTAGGATTACTTGTAAATTGATGTGTTCCAAACAGCTGTTTTTTAAAATATATATTTAAGTAAGTTATTCTGAACATTTCGAACAATTTGAAATGGAAAGCAACCACTTAATCTGATTACTAGGATTTCTATTTCCTCCAAAAAAGATATTTGTCTTTATTTCTGAAGGGTGGTGCTAGAATTATATTCTCTCTTATCTCATTGTCTTTTTATCTTTCATTAAATATATATATATAGTACTCATCGCCTTTAAACTATCCCTTATCTCCCCATGTTTTTAAGCTCCGCGAGTAAAAAAAAAATTAAAACCAACCGATTAAATTTATTTTTACACACGGAATAATATAAATCTAGCTGTTTTTGTGGATATTGATTATTTAAATTAAATTTATAAAATTAAATTATTAATTAAAGACTTTTGAGATATTTTTATGTAAGAATTCTATAGGGACGGCCATGTAACATTTTTTTTCTAAATGCAATAAAACATAAACGGTTGGATGAATTTTAAAATTTAGGCAGCCATTTGAATGAAATAGTATTTCATAAATAATCGGAAGGTCTATACTTCACTATGAAAAAATAAATTTGAAAATTCATTCAACCGTTTTTTTTTTATTGCAATTAAAAAAAAAATGTTACATGGCGGACCTGTTTAATGACAAAATTAATATTAATTATTCTTTTCAAACAAACAAAAAGAAAATTAAAATTTAAACAAATTGATTAAAAACAAGGTAATATATAAATTAATTTTATAAAGATAAAATAAAAAATTAAGAATTATTTTAATATAATATCTTCTTCTAAAAAGTATCACTACTCAAATAAGGAACTGTAAAGGAGAACAGGACTATAATATAATAAATAAAAAATAACAAATAACTAATTAATAAATACAATATAAAATAAATAAATAATTAACTATAAATAAATAAATAATAAAAAATATCACTATTCAAATAAGGGGCTGTAAAGGGGAACATGACTAAAACAACAACAATAAACTATACAATAAATAATAACAGCAAAAACAACAATTTATTTTATAGATTGTTCCTAAAAAATTGAAAATATAGAATACAAAAATAATTTTTATATTATATTATTTAATTAATTATAATTCTATAAATACATTATATAATAAAAAAAACTTGTATTATTTATATTTCAAATTTTAGAAACGTTCTATAATCTTATAATCTATATATATATATATTGATGCTGAGGAAATAGAAAGGAAAAAAAGATAATATTAAAGTCTCTTAAGGGTTGTTGTGTATTGTTGTTCTTTTGTAAAGCGCCGCAGGGAGGCGTATTCGCTCCTCATCTTTTCTCTCCCCGTGTCCCAAGCAAGAATAAATATTTCTAATACAATATTTCTCGATCTGCTTTTGTTGAAGCGAGTAACATACATCTGGAGTATGGGGGAGGGGAGGTTGGTTATCGAGAATAGGAGAGTGGGGGAGCAAGTGGACTGCATCCCGGGGGTGGGTTTCGTTGGCGTGGCGCCAACTTAGCCGGGGTTCGGCGCCCCGCTGTGGCGTATTGACCCAACGGCGCCCCAAAACCAGGGGATGAAGGCGATGGCGCCAACCAGCCCCCGGGGCTGTCTGCATGCCAGCCTTGGGCACAGCCAACAGAATTCACGATAAATGAATTTTTTTTATTGTTTTGTATGCTTCCTTTGGTAAAAGCATGGCGAAAAACAAACCAGAGTGGAGAGTGTGTGGAGAAAGAGACAAAGAGAGGGGGAGAGAGATGAAGAGGGAAAGAGAAAGGGAGTGAAAGTCGGCAAAGTTGTCATTGTTAATCGAATAAAACTTTACTATCTGTTTTTGGGGTTGTTCAGGAACAAATTTTGAGAAAAAATAGATATATATATATTTAAACTTATATAAACACGAATTTATCTCTAAACTATTTCTAAACCTCAAAAAGTGTATAATATAAATATGTATTTTGATATTTAAAAAATGTTTATTTTTTTAAAAAAATAATAAACATTTCTGTTAAAAAAATTCTTTTAACAAATAAATAAAAAACTAATGCTTCTATTTTTATATAAAAATATTAAAATTTTATTTGAATTGTGTCAAATAAAATAAATTAATAATTGGTGCACGAAAATTTTCGATGTCGAGATTTTGATGTTTTTATACGTTTTGAACGTTCCTGAGTCATTTTCAGTAAGGTTCAGAAAATTCTCTCTCTCTCTCTCTGTATATATATATATATATATATATGTGTGTGTGTGTGTAGACAAGATTACGCAAAAACGGTTTGAGCTAGAATAATTAAATTTGGTACCCGGTCATTATTCAAAATTCGTATTTTTCTAGCAAATTTTGAGAAACTTGTAAAAAACTTCAGTGATGATGTGATCTTAAGTTGCAGCGAATATAATTAGTACACAGAAAATAATTCTTTCGATAATTATATAAAATAAGTCAAAGAGTAGTAAGTAGATAGCAATTAAATATTAATAGTAAATTATTGAAATAAGTTAAAAGTCAAAATAATCATTACTTGAATATACTAATAAGCTGATTATAATGAGATTTTTTGAAAAAATTAAATTTTATAGAAGAATATAAATAAAATAAAAAATGTTAATTAGAAATTTTTATTTTTGAAAATGAAGTAAATAAATTTACTGTTATCAAAATAATGTATGTGCTTTTCTTATTTATTATATATATATATATTTATATATATATATATATACTCGTCCATTAATTTTAGTATACATTTCTAATTTATTTCCACGGTATGTTTCGTTAGGCATAAATAATGAATATGCAAATTAGTGTCTCGTACAAAGGATTCATTTCTCACTAATTTTGTATACTACGGAAAATGTATATAAAATTTGTAACATTTTGTAAATGTTACCTTTTTATTATAAAGTTCACCCACAAGACGATTCAATAAATAAAATAAACAAAACTTAAGTTACATTTTAACTTCCTTTCTCTTCTAGGTCCTTTATTATATTTTTTAGAAGAAAAATATTTCAGAAGTCAAATGTCTTTACAACAAACTTTCTCTCCTTCTCTCTATCTCTCTCTCTCTCTATTTATATATATGGTATATATTCTCATATAGAATATATTCAAAAAAATTAAGTACACATATAAGATTGGTTTTAAATTAAAAATGCCCCGCCAAATCTGAAATTAATGTAATTAATACCAATAAATTTGTTTAATTTTATTAAAGAAAAATGTTCAAGGGATGAAAACTTTTTCTTAAAAAACAAATATGATTTATTTTAAATGTTTGGCATTTGATGTCAACTTTATAAAAAGAATTAGACAATCTAACAACTTTTTGATATCTAAAATTGTCAATTTGATATTTATATATAAAAAATTATGTTGGTTATATTTTTTGTTCTTAAATTTAATTATAAAACTATTCACAAATTATTTCAAAATTAATAATCAAATATTAATTTGTTTTTAAATCTGTATATTTTAATCAAATATTACAATTATCTTGTAATTTTATATATATGTGTATTTTTTAAAAAAAGTAAAAAATTTAATAGATCGTTAAAAATGATTATATATAAGCAGAATTTATTTATTTATTTATTTTTATAATTATTGTCCATATCGATTTTTGTATTTGTTTTTAAAGAACATGTTGTGACGACCTTCATCAAACAAATTACAATCAAACCAGTTTTTAATCTCGAGTGCTTAATTATTTTTTTTTTATATTTTGATTAAGATCCAAAGGTTCTTTTCGCTTCCGTATAATTAATATTTTTTCATCTTAGGGTGGAAGGTAAAATCACGCTTTAAATAACACGCACCATCTTTATATCACGAAAAGCAAATAAGCTATTTATTTTTATTACCTGGTAAACAAAAATAAGTATATAACCCTTTTTAAAATTTATTATATACTAATAAATATAAATATACATTTCATTGTTTTGAAAAGTAAAAAAAACAATTTAAATAATATACTAAAATATTTATAAAAGGCTTAAATGTTAATTTGAAATATAATTTTTATTAAAACAATTATATTGAATATATATCAAAGTAAATTTAAATTTCAATCAGAAAATAAATTATAATATATATATAACAATTTGTTGCTATATCTAAAAACTAATTTAAGTGTAATAAATTGGTAAAAAATACTTTGGCATTTGGACATCCTACACACAAAGAAATACCAATTAAGTCGGTGCCGCCTTTGAGGGGAGAGAGGCGTATATGATCAGTACAACGGATTCTCTCAACCTTTATAATAAAATTATATTCATTGAAATTAATTAAATATTAATTTGTTATTTACAATAATTTATAATAAATAATTTGGTATTTTAAGAATAAAAAGTAATTCACTTTCTTCTCTATAAATAATTAAAAAAGTTATTACTAGCCTTGATTTTTAATTTATGCCATTTGCTCATACCACTGTTCTCACTTTTTTTAATATTCATTTCAAATAGGATAAATATTAAAAAATAAAATAAGATGAAAAAAAGTTGTGCTTTATTTTAGATTTGATAAAAAAAATACAATTCTTGCTAGGTTATTTATATTCTAGATTATATTAATAAATTTTATAAAATAGAAAAATATTATGTATTTATTATTAAAGATCAATTTTGTAAAGTTAATTTCACGCCTGCATGCATACACAAATACAATGTGAGTATCTAAATTGTAATTTATAATTCAATGTATTTATATATAAAATAAAATAAAGTAAAAAGGCCATGCTATGATTATAATCTAAAAAAAAAATGAGGTCAACAGGAGAGAATTAAAGGGTGAAAATATAAAAAAAATAAAAACAAATGAATTCTTAAGGTCAATCATTTAATATACATATAAATTGAATTGTAATTTAAGAATTCGATGCACGTTTATTTGATTAGTATTCGGATTGTCGTTCTTTGAGAATGGAAGAATTGGGAGGGAAATGTCGAATAAATGGCCGAAGAAAAGATTTCACACGAAAATAATTTTGCTTCATTTGAATTTGCTAAGGAATTAATATCCCTTGAGGTTTCAACTTGAAATGAGTGCAATTATAATGGGATGGCATTTAATTAAATTGGTCTCCCTTTTACAATTAATGTCCCTCAGGGAATATTAGACAAATTAAGTTGGTAATTTTTTTTTTTTATTAAATGTACTTTTTGATCTTACAAATTAAAAAAGAAAAGTTGTCTGAATTTCAATTTCAAATATATATTTATAAAGAATTTATGTAATATCAGCGTTTTGGAAAAATTAAATATTTTCGAAAAAATCAGTTAATTTATTTATTAATTACTTGTGTTTCTTTTTAATTTAAATCGATTTTTACTATATATATTTTTAATATAGAAGGAATAATTAATCAGAAAAAAATAGTTTTGTGTTTATATTATTCTTGTAAAAAATTATTAAATAATAATAATAATAAATTAATTATTATAATATAGATTGATGGAATTATATATTAAATAATAATATAATAAAAAGTAATCTCTTACCAAAATATATTTGACAGAGCGTTTGGCACTGCGGAAGGTAGACTGAGCTCGCTCGGTCAAACACTGAGCTAGTATAAGAGCCCCTTGTATTATGCAACCTGCTCTACTCGGTTCCAATTTTAAAATAAATATGCAAATCGTGTAATTACCAACAACATTTTTTTTCTTATTTATACGACCACTTTGAATTATACATTTTATAATCAAATATAGATACAAATAATATGATATAATAATTTTGTTTTATAATTATATATAATGAATGAGAGATTATCAAAATATAATAAATTACTTTCCAATTATAAATATTTTTTATATCTTAAAATAGCTATGATATATTAAAATTTAATGTATTGTATCAATAAATCTCGAAATTATTATATATTATATTAATAATTTAAATTATATTAATGTGTAAATCAAAAACATTTTTATTTCTAAAATAATTATGATTCATTAATAAATTTAAATCATTAAAAAAAAAATATAATAAATAAACATTTATGTGAAAGAGATGATTATCATGATGATACCATCATTGACAAGAAAATAATTAATGAAATTAATCGATTGGAATTTATTTAGTTTCATGATTTGAACCATGATTGAGAATCGTTGGCTGGTTTCCCAGTGAAACATCAAACACCCCTAATCGATTCAGGGGTCGTATTTGAGAGATTTTACTCTAGGCTTGTGGAATATGCACGCACACCTGAATTTATAGGTATATAGGTTGATATAATGGTAGCCAACAGTTTCCCCAATATATCTTTATCAATTTCCGATATCACTTAGTTGACACTACTAGGTTTAATCGGGACTCCTTTCAACTGGAAAGTGGTGAAGTTGTTAGAAAACGAACTAGCGAAAAAGAGAGAAATGATTATATTCCTGAACCGAAAAATCGCTTATTTTCAGTTGTCAATTTCCATTTCGTTTTTCATTTCAACCCCTTCATGTATAAGTGTCATGATTTGGATTGAAACAATGAAATTTTGTATTTATTAAATTTGAATGAATTCATTTGATAAAATTTCTCATAATAGACAAAGTAATTGTAATAATAAAATCCTATAGAATTAATTAACTATATATAAAATTCTTTAATTCATAAATATTCAAATTAATATTTTAATAAACTAGTTTTAATAAAAGCCAGAGAAAAAATTTAAATAAAATAATAACACATATTATTATTTTTTTTTTTTAATTCTCTTTAAAAAAATTTAAAATTTATAAACATTCAATAATATCTTCTTCAAAACAATTATTGAAATACATAAAAAAAATAATTAATTAAATTTTCATAATTAAATGCAGTCCCTGAATATTGATTATAATTTTTAACAGTACTCGTTATATTTTGTATTATTTTTATTATTGTTCTACATACGTTTTAGAAAAGTGTTTTAAAAGTTTTTGTTATTAGAATTAATGATTTTAAGTAATTATATAAAGTAAAATTCTAAAGTATTGTTGATAAGGAAATAGAAAAATTAAATCTCTTTAATAAAGTAAATTACATTTCATTTTTTTTAAGATAACAAAGATAATTAAAAAATAATGCTTTTTTTATTCTTTGTAGATATTTTAATAAATCAAATGTTGTATGTTCCTAGGCTCGTTTGTATAATACTAAATATCTCCCTTTAGATTAATTAATGTCTATCTCTAATAAATTTATATTGTAAAGTCAATCATTTTCCAAATAAAGAGATTAACCTTCAAATCTTTGATTCAAGAAACGAATAAAAGAATAATCAATAATCAAGCAATTTCATCTATTTTTAGGTTTTGTCTGTCTTTACAAAGGGCAATGTATAGAAAATTTAATTGTTTAAATTTCACCTTCCCTAAATTCATTTTTCATTTTAAAATAAATGACATAAGACTTTTCTTTTATTTGTGAAATATATTTATTTTTTTAGAATATTTGTTTATTTATAAATCAAATATTGATTTTATAATTATCGTCTAATGAGCAGATACTTTCAATTAAATATATACTAAAATAAACTTCTAAGTGATGAACATTTTATGGAAAAACAAGTAGATTCTCAATAGTAGTGGTAGAGTTATTGTATGAACAGTACTATGATTCTCTCGAACTTTATATTATTATTTTTTGTATCATGTAGGTTCTCATTATTAACAAATCTATAATTTATATTATATAGGGATGAAATTGATTAATTTAAATATATATATATAAATGTAAAATCTTCAACATTTAGAGAGTACCATTACAAAGAAATTGATTTGAAAAAAAAAATGGATTTAATGGAACAAATTTTTAAAAAAATTATATATTTTAGGTAATTATTGTTATAATTTAATTGGTGAGATGTAATAAATTGATTACATCCATGAGATGATGAAAATGAAGACGATGTCTTTGAAACAACAAGCTCATTAAATTTTTAATTAATCCAAGTATCAACGGCAATTCCCATTACCACAACATAATTAGTCGACGAGTCTTTTCATAATTAATTACAATGAATGATATGTTCGCTTTTGAAAACCAACATGTTCTTTTACTTGAAAAATAAAATATGAAGGTTTTTATTAAGAAAAATCATGATGATTAAATATAAAACATAGAAGAATCATTTGCTTAGAAAACTAAATATAACCATTTTTAATTAATTAATATAAAATCATTTAATTAAAATCATTTTTCTCTCTAATATTTCAAGTAAATGATAAAAAGAATATTATGATGTTCTTTAAGAATTTATATTTTCTATGTTGAATTTTTTTTTTTTTTTTAATATATAAATTACAAAATTTCATCAATATAAATGGATATTAAAAAATAATCTATTATTAATATTTAATTATTTATGTTTTTTGTTATTATTGTTTTTCAATTAAATCTGTATGTTTTATATGTATTTTCTAATAATGATCTCTCTTTTTAAGCTCACTTTAATAAACATTATTAAAATATATATTTTTTTTTCGAAAAATTACTTTTAAATAATTGTTTCTATATTTTATATTGATAAATTCCTTATTACTATTTATTTAATTTATGACTAATTGTAATGATCACTATTTATAAAATATTTTTAATTTTTTAATAATAATTTATAAATACTATTTTATAATTTATAAAAGAATTTTTTTATTATTAATATTTATTTAATTTTTTTAGAAGATTCTCTTTAATTTGTCTTTATCTGTAATATATGTATGAATTTACTCACACACAATTAATAATTTTAAAACAAAATATCTTAATATTATCTCTCATAGATATTTTATTGATTTTATATTTAATTTAATATTTAATTTAATTTATTAAACCATTCAAAAATCAATTTAAATTTAATTATGTAGAAAATATTATAATTTTCCTTTTTATATATGCAAGAAATAAAATCAGATAAAATAAAATAAATTCTGAATTTTATTTTATTAAATTATATAAATTGAAACATTTTCTTGTTTAACAATTCAGACAAGGTTGAAGTTTGCATAATAGAACACGCCCGTCCTCGAATAGAACTATTTGATTTAGTCTGATTGGATGTCCAATCAACGAACAACAGCAACCCTGATCCATAAACGAATAGTACAAATCAATGAGCGTAGAGATTAATCATAATCAATAAAGCTGTGAAATAAAAAAAAAAACTGATTTCAATTACTTTCAATATACCTATAATAATTTTATTATGATTATAAATTTATTATGATTAAATATAGGCTACGTATAAGATGGCGCTATCTGGTGGAAAAGGTCACAATTACCTCAAATTTCTTCTGAATTATTGATAAGATAATTAATATTAATTAATAAATCATCTGAATTAGAAAAAATAATTACAAAAAAAATCTTAGAATAAATGATAATAAAAATTTATAATATATTAGTGTTGTTATATTATTAATATTATATAATATAATTAAGCTAAATTTGTTTTAATTTAAATATATTTTTTTGAATTTATTAATAATAAAATAATATTGAATTGAATATATTTATATATACAAATATTGTCTTTGGATTGTTTATAATTTTTCAAAATTTACATATCTTAATATTGAATAATATAATATAATAATATATTGAATGCATATATAGTTTTACACGAGATTTTGTAATAATATATTTTCAAAATATGATAAAACGATTAGTTAGTAAAATAGAAATATACGTCAGATTCGAAAAATAATAATTATAGATCATGAAACGTAAAGAGATTTTAAAAAAAATAAGTGGATTATTTTTTAATAACAATAAAATTGATTAGGAATATATTAAGAAAAAAAAATTCAAATAAACATGCACATGACGCTAAAATTTTAATATCGAGATAATTAAAAAAACAACTAAACTATATAAATCAAAAAATAGTTAAACTTATTAATTTAAAATCACATTAACTACAAATGTATGTTTATGACAGTTTTGTTATTATTCTAAAATTGCACCTAATAAATTATAATAAAATTAATATTTAATTATGGGAGAAAAATACTAAAAAAATCTATAATTTACATTAGAGAGGGATGAAATTAATTAATTTATATATATATATATATATATAAATTGAAGCGTATATTAAATATAATATAAAATGGGAATGGCTATTACATAAACATTATCAGTCGTGTCAGAGATGCTATTTAATGTATAATCCAGTGTATATAATGTAAACAGAGTGAATTGACGCAGAGACAAATTAACATCACAGGGATACGTTAAAGAGATGTAACATATATGCCGACTGCAAACAGGAAGCACAGTAGACTGCACTAAATTGGAATAATTCACAATTAACTCTCATAGAAACAAATATGAGGTCCGGTTGACCATTTTACATCAAATAATATTTCTACAAAATATTTACTCCCGGATTATAATGATATCTTGCTCTCAGGAAATTAATATATCTATAAATAATATGAATATATAAATCAAAGAAGAAATAATATTCGAATTTAATCTAAGTTTTATTTTAATAATTTTTTATAATATTTATTTTAACAAACAAAAATTCATATAATTCTTTCCTGAAAGAAAGAAATAATAAATTTAATATATTTTCTTTATAATTCTTCAATTTCACAAATTATAATATATATGTAATTTTATAATCAAATGATTGTTAAGATTTTTAATAATATAAGTTTTAATTGTTACCAAAGCACGTGATGCTAAGCGGCAATTTTAAATATATATATTTATATGTAAGTGTGTAAGTGGAATAACAGTCTTACTCAATTCTGAAAGTATAATAGTTTTATTTTAATATAAAATTATTTACAAGAATATACATTAAATCATATTTACCTGGAAGTATAATTATAATTAGACAAAAGTCCTTTAATCACCCAATTCCCATTGCATTCTAACATATCTAGTAAATGTTCAAGTAGGTGTGTCCAATGCTACTAACCCCAGGCAATATGAATACACTGGTAAATATGATTTACATAAATATATATAAATCAAGGAGGTAGGGTATTATATTTTTTTATTGTTTAACAAAAATCAGTAGAAATCTTAAAATTAAGGTTATATAATCTATTAATGAATCTTGAGGTGGGAGAAGATGTGGATTATATAATACATGGATTATACAATAGATCAGATATAGTTCAGGAGATTAAGAGTAGTAAATTAATACAGCGGCTCATATGACTAAAATAAGGAACATCGAATCCTTTTAAGCTGGAAGATAAACTGAGAGGGAAAATGCATAGAATTAGATCGCAATGTTGATGGATAGATACGTGGGTACTCAAAGTATTTTGTGTCCTAGCAAGTATGTAACACGTAATATATGATGCATAATACTCAGGATAAGGGAGAAAATAATTGTTGTCACCAATACTTTTAAATTCATGAATTAGTTTAGATAAGAAAAAATTTTAATTTTATTAGTTTTAATACAACAAAAAAACCTAAATATTTATTCTTTCTCAAACAATTTTGACAATCCATAAAATTTTAAATAAAATTATTTATTTTTGAGCAGTTTTATACAATACACAATATGTTTATTCAGAATAAATATATAATAAATTAAATATTTTATAAACAAAAACTCAGATCAGGATCATTCATTTTCGAACTAGGATCACTTTTTCAAAACATAACGTTAATATTAAGTGATTTAACCGAGAGAGGGTAAATATTTATTAACAAAACACATCCCACTCTCATGTTATACAATAAATAAACTTATCAAATATGCATGAGTATATATATATATATATATATATATATATATATAATGTTAGACAAAGTATAATACCTATCAAATTAATCCTGATCCTTCCTCTGCCTGTAAGCATAAAGTGAACGATGCCTAAAGGCATTCAGCAGCATCCTCAACTAAATATAACACAATTTCAAGTTTATAAATAACATTAAAATAATATTTTTTTATTCTGTATTATAAAATGATAATAATGATTAAACGATATATATATATATATATATATATATAAGTATACTATATAAAAATTAGATCCATTGAGCAAACTAAATTAAAAACTTTAAGTTAAAATTTCTTCAAACTTCCTTTAATATTCATTAACGAGAATTTGAATAGCGGTTATAACCATTAAGCAAACGTTATATGATGATATCTTTAAATTTCATTTCATATTGAAGTTGTTAACTACTATGGTATCTTTTTTTAATTTTAAAAAAGTATATACACAATAATTTAGTCTGAAAATATCTTTCCTAAAATGAGATAAATAAATAACCTCTTTGAACAAATATATCTAGATTTTTGAGAATTAGATTATTTTTATTTTTAAATTAGCTAACATAAAACGGCTATATTCTATTATCCAATGATAAAAATATAGGGGAGAGTGGTGATACTTGATCCTGGGTAATACTTGATCCCCATTGAAATTCCCCGTCTTAGAACGTTTTGTCGCCGTTTTGTTGGCATCACTGGGTGGTAGTGTTTTTTATTTATTGAATCCGTGTAATGGTAGCCGCTTGAGTTGATGACATAGACCAATAATATATATATTCTTTTAACTGCTACCTCAAAGTTTTTTTTCAACTTAACGGTAAGTCATATTGTTTTCTTGTGTTATATGTTGTAAAGAATTGGTTGATACATTTAAATTGCACCTTTTATTGGCTATTTACAATGACATAGCTTTTTCGTACAGACCGACTTTTTTGACATTTTCCAATTTATTAATTTTTTATGTTAAGTGGGGGATAGTTGATCCCTTAGCGTTAAGTGATACTTGATCCTGGGATCAAGTATCACCCACCACGAGATTCTCCTTTTAAAAAGGCAATTTTGATAATTATTATTGTTGTATTATTTATATATTAACACACTATGAGCGGGGCGGGTATTTGTACCCGTTGCGGGGACTGCCACTTATAAGCGGGGCGGGTATTTATACCCGTTGCTACTTATATGAGGGATATATATTTGTTATCGTTTAAAATAAGTAATTTTAAGTGACAATAAGGGAAAATATATATTATCATACTATGAGCGGCTAGCGTCCGCCCCGCTTATAAGTGGCAGTCCCCGCAACGGGTACAAATACCAGCCCGCTCATAGTGTGTTAATACCAGTACCTATTGTTTTAGATGGGACGTAGGTATAAACGAAAGGAAGGAGCCAAGAAAAGGGTTCCACCTGATCCGGATATTGTTAAGAAGGCTGTTAAGGCTGTAAAAGAAGGTGGCAAGTTCAAAACAACTGCAAAATACTATGGGATCAACGTCATGACACTGAAGAGGTTGTGCAAGAATGGTTTGACTGCTCTTCCAGGCTACAAAGTGCGCCAGGTTTTTACCAGCATTCAGGAGAAAGAACTGGGCAAGTTTTTGAAAGATATGGCAAAAATGTACTACGGCCTGACTGTGCTTCAATTTAGACAATTAGCATCAAAAAATAAGTTGATATACCCTCCTTCTTGGGATAAGAACAAGGAAGCAGGAAGAGATTGGTATAGGGGCTTCGTTTAAAGAAATGGGACCTTATCACTGAGAACACCGGAAGCTACTAGTTTAGCTAGAAGCACAGTATTTAATAGAACCCGCGTGAAGGAATTTTTTGGAAAACTCAAAGATGTTTTTATACGATTTCAATTTCCCCCCGAGCGCGTCTGGAGTATAGATGAGACGGGATTGACAACGGTTCATAAGCCGGCCAAAATACTAGCAACGAAAGGTTGTAAGCAAGTCGGCAAAATAACATCATGATTCCCGGGAACAAGTATCCCACTCCAAGGGATCAAGTATCCCTCATATGAGGGATACTTGATCCTTGGGAGTACATTACACTAAACATCACTTTTTTCGTAATTGTGAAAGTTATTGGTTACAAACCTGGTGCCAAGTGGAATGTAAGGAACCATGTCATCAACTCGTTCAAACAGAATTTCAAATTCACGAATATAGCCCGAAATATATGAAAAAAACCAAAGTGGGGATCAACTATCACCACTCTCCCCTATAGATTATTGATATTTTAGAATTTTTAATGAAACTATTATTGAAAAAAATATTAAAGAATTATAAAGAATATTAAATAAAGAGTATTATAAATTGTTATTATATTCAAATTTTTAAAATCGCACATTTTGAAACATCAACAAAATTGACAAAAAGAGATTTTTTTTTAATTAGCTATATATATTAAAAATTAGCTCTTTATAAAGAAAAACACGCTTTTTTTATTACAAGCTGATCCAGAAGGCTTTTTTTTCATTTCAAACGGATTAGTAAAAAAATTTCATTATTCTCTTATTTTCTATTTATTTTATTTGTTATTAAATTTATTTATCATACTTTGTTATTTCACTCAAAGCAAGAGAAAAATAATTATTTTGACTGAGTTCAATATCTGTTTGAAGTTATTTTCAATTTAAAATGAATATATTATATTAATTTAAATAAAAAAAATAAATAAATAAATTTGAAATAAAAAAAGTTGTTGAAAGACATATAAAGGTAATTAAATTACAAATAAGTGAAAGGTTTTATTAACAAGATGCATATAATATATATACAAATCAATTTATTTATAAATGAACTACAAGTTTTTCAATAAATTTTTAACATAATACATAAAGGAAAGAAACAAAAAGTATTTTTACAACATAAATTTTTAAATTTTCTTTTAAGTTGAGATAATAATACGATTTTATTAAATTAATTTGTAATATTAAACTTAATTATAAAAATTCCTATTTTTGTCCTTTGCCAGAGATATAATATATTTTTTTAAAATTGTAGATAGGGTTGCCAACATCTCTTTTTTGGGAAGGACAGTACTTTTTTAACACCTTATTGTCCTTGTCCTTTCTTAAACTGGGAAAGGACGCCTTTTATTCTTTTTAGCACATTTTTTTAAATTTTTTTCAATATCGTTCTAAAAAAAAATGGTAAAATGTTTTTGCGATCACGATCTTAAATACTTTCGACTTTTTTAATATGGTTCTAAACAAAGGTAAAATGTTGCCAACTGGCCTTTTGGAAAGGGCAGTCCTTTTTTAAAAAACTTTCGACGGTCCTAATTGTAAGTGTACCTAATTTTTTAAGGCTGTCATTTTTGGAACTATATACAGTGGCAACCCTAATTGTAGATGATATACAAATAATAAAGAAATATTATTTTATTTTGTAATTCAACGATCACTATACATAGATATTTTAAGATGGGTCTAATTTAACAGTGACCATTGTTTCGTCATAGTTGACATTTGATTGTGGAGGTCATTATGTAGTCAAGTACGAATTTCTGGATGTTTCATTTTCAGCAGAATTTAATTAATTTTAAAAACAAGTTTTTTTTTTAATATTTCCCAACTCTTATAATTTCTTAGAAAAGGTGAAAGGTGCAATTTTTTTTTATTAGAAATATAAAGAGTAAAGTAAAATATTAAGCAAATATAAAAAAGAAGCCGTTCTTGTTAATAATATTGCCAATTGCAAATTTCATTCTTTGTTTATTTTGTTAATTTTATCAACTTCAATTCTTTAATCTTGTTATTTCTTTTTGAATATGTTTTTCATTTAATTCAACATTGTTTCAATTCTAGTGTAAATTGGTTTCCTGGAGAAATACCATGTAAATGCCTTGACTACAAGTGCGGAATTTGCATCTCCTCAATGGGTCAGGGTTGTTTGCCACCAACAACCTCACGAGAATTTCCACTAGACTTGTCCATTTCGCTTGTCTCTGTCACTTGTTTGTTATCTTCTTTTCTTTTTACACCATCCTATTCTTCTCGTTCAGACATTTCGCAGCCTTATCTCATTTTATTATTACTTTTTTTAACCCCTCTCCACTTCTTCCCATTCTTATCTCTATACGGTCCATTTTTGTAGTTATTTTTCAATTTCAATAATTGAATGATGTTTTGAGGCATATTTTTTATCTTGTAATTTAATCTTAAATCAGATGAGTTTTATAATTACTAATAATAAATAAAATAATAGTAATATTAATAGAATACTCAGGTTGCATTATTGCTTGGTACGGTTACCTACCAAGCTTGTGGACTAAAGTTCGATTCCCGGACATGACAAGAGAATTTATCTCCATCTGGGGTGGGGAACAAGATCCACCCTACTAACGTAAATAAAATTTTGAAGTTAGTTGAAATAAGGACTAACGGCATGTTTTTAATAATATTTGATTATTTATCAATAATAAACTACACAACAAAATAAAATAAATAATAAAATAAAATAATTTACTACATGATTATAAAATATTTAAATTATTTGTCTAATTTAAATTGACATTTTTTTAAAATTCAATTAAAACAAACAGTTAATAAATAATGAATATCTTATAAGGAATAAATATAAACAAAGAATAAATTAAATTTTAAATTTGAGTTTAATCTTTTGACTTTTTTATTTAAACTCCTGTTTCACCTGTATTCTCTGCCACGTATGTTTATCAAGAGCAATTCATAATTAAACCCTTAGTCAAAGCCACAAAAAGGAATAAGGGGGTGGCCCGAGAGTTACAGAGGGAGCATATAATTTAAAAATACGGCTATCGCTAATTAAGTCTATATACATCCAAGGGATATAATGAAAGAGCTAAAAATCGTTGTATTTTTATTCTCCCACAATTAATTATGCCTTTGACAGCTAATTATTAATAAATTAATTGGTAATCGTTATTATTGATTGAGGAAAAAAAAGAATGAATGGAAATGATTAAGCATACATAAAAAAACGAATAATAAATAATAATATTAATGAAAATATTTATTTAATGTTTTAATACAAAAATTATTTTGCTCATCTATGAATTGTGTTATTGATAAATAAATATAAATAAATTGAACCATTTATATTAAAATATAGCTATAAATAAATAAATAAATATAGCTATATCTTCATAAATTGAACCATTTATATTAAAACACATAAATTGGTTATATTTTAGGAAAGGAATAATTGTAAAGACCATCTTTCGATTATATTTAGTGATAACAGTATCATCATGTATTATTATAGAGGTGAATAATTTCCACTTAAAGAAAAATACTTAATTTAAGTTTCAAAGGTGTAGGCTTCAACATGATAGTAACATTTTAATTATATTGGATATTAGTAGGATAAAGAGACCATCCCCGAGAGGATAGAATCCTGTTCACAAAAGTTTAACCCCCGAAGTTAGCGAATAATTTTCTAAATAATAGTTATTTGTACGTAGGTCCTTTTATCCCAAGTCATTTGAAAGTTCCATTGTGTTCAGAGATTGAAACGAATGTGAGTGTGGGTGATCTTTTATGCAACTAAATTTTATTTTTATGGTATTTCACTCTCTTGTAAATTAAAATAGTTTTTTTTTTATATATTTAAAAAATTAAATGATAAAATAATAGTTCATTGGACTTAAACAGGGGAAAAGATTTGATTTTTAGGTTTTATGTTAAACTGTCAAAGTAATAATTTGGAACTAGAATGTTATAAAAGACTAATTAATAATAAATATTCTCACTCAAAAATGGATAAATAATGGGGTTCACATTTAATAAAAAAAAAATCCTTTCCTAAAATATGAATATAGAAAAAAATTATCAGATATTCAAGCCTTGAATTAAAATAAATAATATAGTATATGAGTAGAAAATCCATAAATGATAAATTTAAATTATTATATTACATGTGACTTTTACTATTAACCAAATATTTTTAATATAATATATTATTTTAATATATGAATTAAATCTTATTTGATTAAGGTACAGAGAAAAAAAATAAGAAAATAAATAAATATTCTTGTATATTTTTACCAATATAAAATAATTATAGCTAGAGGGGGAGTTTGATCATTTTTTTTTTATTCCAAAATTCAATTACTTATGTACATAAAAAAACGAATAAGAAATACCCTGAAATAACATATACATGTTTTAGAAAATCAAAATATTATTTCCCTGTGAGATTCATCATAATTTGAAAAGAAAAATAAATATTTCTTAAAACAAAACGGAAATTACAATATTATATATTTAAGTAGTGATGTGATGGATAAGTGGAGAGAGAAATAAAGTAATATTTTTCGATTTTTAAATAAAAATATTTGTTTTGTAAATGGAAAGCAATATAAATATATATTATACTTATACAAAAAAAAAATAAACAAGCGTTCTAGTTTGTTTTTTTGCCAATATTTAAATTAAAAGATAACTGAATAAAATTGTATATGAATATGAAGTGTACATATTAACATTTATAATTTGAATGTCATATAAATAAATAATCATAACTATAAACATTTTTGGAAGGCGCCACAGGGTGAGAGAATAGCGAATCTGCCTCACATTCTTGTGGTCCCGGGTTCAAGTTCCGGGTCTAGCAAGGGAATTTCTCTAGCTGGGGTCTATGGGACGGTGTCAACCCAGCCTCCGGGATCAACATTGGGAAAGCTACTTGATAGCGCCTCCGATCGTGAAAATCAAGGTAAAGGTTGATAGGACCCATTCTACTGATCATAGGACACCTAATTGATATAACTGACATGATAGCCGTTGTCCTTGCGTAGGACGTACAAAGTCAGAGAGGTGGTTATAAGAAAACTTTTAATTCTTGAAAATACTAAAGAATAAAAAGATGATTAATGAATGCTAATATTTTTTTTTGCTGCATTTAAGGAATTTTGATTTTCATCACGATCCAAGTTTTTGAAATATAAGAAAATTAAATTGGTTGACTCAATACTAAGCAAATATTAACATATAAAGTATCATAAATGTTAACAACGGTAAATCGGGAAATTTTTGAAAAAAAAAATATTTAAAAAGCCTAACCCTCAATTATTATTTTATAAATATAATAAATTTTACAATTTTAATTTAATTTAATTTTTTTTTTAATTCATTAAATTTCCTGTTAAATTGTGAATAAATTATACATAAGAATTCAACTTAGAATTTTTTTTCCAAACAAGTACTAATCCTATTATTGAAAAACCAATCAACTTGTTTTAAACAGAAATTATAACAGATTTTAATTCTATCTATGTAATCAATTCAAATTCAAATTCAAAAAAAAAAAATGTAAAAATAATAAATTTGAAAAATAACAAATGAAATCAGGATAACCATAATTGTATTAAAATCTATGTATTATATTAAACAAACATATTTCATTAATTTCAACAATGCTTTATTCCAATTAAATGATTAATTGACTTGATTCGATTATAACTAATCATCTGCTTTCCATTTAATTAAAATATTATAAATTAGATTCTGCTTAGATTTTGCAGGGTCAATTAAAACATACCATATGTAATTATATATATGTGTATATATAAATATATTTAAAGCTACAATTACAGTTGACCTGGTTAATAATGGAAAGGATAACTTAAACATAAATAATATATAAGTGATATTTCCATTAAATTATCCAGATTAAAAATAACACATCATTTAATCGTTCAATTTCAACACTATGCAAATAACACTCCCTATTAAATTTAATAATATATAGTAATTATTAAACAAGAAATAGGTAGAAAAAATATTGATTGGAAATAATTGCCAATTTGTATATAATTTTTATTAATATTATATAAAAAATTATGGTTTATTTTATATTAATATTTATTTAAATATGTTATTATATTATCATTAAATATTGATAAACTTTAATGAATATTCAACAAACAAAGAAATATAAATAAATATTAATTGATTGAAAGATTTTCAAATATATTTTTATTTCAATATAAAATGATGGATTATTTAATTATTTCTTAATCTACTTAAGAAAAATGATTCAATTATAATAATGGTATTATAATAATAATAGAAATTTCTTTACCTTGGGAATGAATAGTCAATAAAAGACATCTAATAATAAAAAAAAATAGTAAAAGATCAAATTTCGATATAATTGAAAATATTCTAACCTTAATTCAGTATATGCTAGAAGTTAGAAGAAATGAGTAACGTACCTGAAAAAAAAAGAAAGAAAATATTAATATACAATTAATGAAATATATATAAATATGTTTGTTTAGATTTCCGTGAAAGTTTGTATTATTTAAAGAAGTTATTTAAGGGTTATTTTCACGTTTAAGTGTGAAATTTGATTATCGATGTTTGGCATCCATGTTTACGCTAGAGAGTATTGCACAAGTCAATGTGCTGGTCACCTAGAATCCAAAAATGTGTGTCCTCCTTTTAAAAAAAACCTTTCTTGAAAATGGCACCCGAATGAGCACCGAAACTCAAATCTCGCAATAAAACAGGAAACTATTTATAATACATGAATATATGTATATAACAATATATAATATAATACATAGAGAACATTTAAAGAACAAAATAATTACAAAATTCAATTACATGGGGATTTATAATTTTTAACCATGTCAAATATTTATGTTTCAAAAACACCAGAAAAATATACAATACAGTTTATGTTTAAAAAAAAAATTGTATCAATATTTGAAATTAAACCTCTGAATTTTTGTCCATTTCTCTTATTTGTCGATTTATAAGACGATTCTAAGTATAAGCACTCCAAAAAATTTTGGAAAAACTTTGAAAAACCTTGGTTCTATAAGAGGCATCCCATTTTGAATTTGAATTTTAAAAGTACTAAAGCGGGTCTTTTCCACTGACAAAAACGGCAATTAAATAATTAATCGAACACATAAAACAAATGAAAAAAAAAATATATTTGAAAAAAAATATATTTGAAAAAAAATGCCATTAAATTTCTTAAGTCTTAATTTTATATTCACTGTACTCCATATATTCTACATTTAATAGGAATTTATATAATATTTAGAGTACTTACTTAAGAAATTATTTTAATAAAAAATATTTAGCCTTTAAACCTATAAACCACGACTTAGAATATAAAAAAAACTTCTATTCATTATAATATGTAGATGCTAAAGTATAATATTCCATTTTGTGAATTAATTATAATGTAGAACCTAATTTTTTATGAGACTATAGAATATTTTAATTATCATGCTGTGTTATTATTAAAAGAAAAAACAAATTATAAAATTTTAGTAAAATTAAAAGTAGCTTTGAAATGATGGTATCAAAAAACTTTCCTTCACATAAATAAAAAGTGAATTTAAATTTTCAATCGAGAAGATAAATTAACACTCGTTTTAAAATAATATATGGAGATACATATATATAAATATTTACCATTGTGATTAATTACCGACCGACTATAGTAAGGGAGGTATTGTTTTCACACCAAATTTCACATGTGGAGATTTTTACATATCTCCACGAATCATGCATTTTCTTAACAGAAAAAAGTATTTTTAGCATGATGTCTGTCCGTCCGTATAGATGTGTACAGCCTGAACGGCTCAACGGATTTTGATGAAATTTGGTATATTTACTTAATGCATCAGTGGGATGAATTGATCAACTTTTGGTGCAAATCCGGAAACCGGAAGTGGTAGTATTAGCAATCGACGATAGGAAGGGAAGGGTTATTTTCACACCAAATTTCACATGAGGAGATTTTTTTTATATATTACCACGAATCATGCACTTTGTATTGGTTTTATCCTCGAGAAAAATCATCTTTATTAGTTTTTCCTTAATTTAAAATTATATGACGTCATCCAGCCATTCATGACGTCACAGCCTTGTCTTACATATATATTATAAATAAAATAAAATTAAAAATATTTATGTTATATCCATATCTGTTTTTTATTACATTAATAGATATATTAAAATTATTTGAAATTGTTTCTGTAGCTGGAAATTAATTTACTATGGTCGGTTCGGACCTGGCCACAGGTCAACTTATTTTTTGTTTGTTATTTTGTATATATATATATATATATATATATAGAATATATAAGAATATGGAATAAAACAGAGAAAAGAATATTGCTTATGTAACATTAAAAATTTGTGGAATTATTTTAATCAAGAGAGTTTTGAAATATATGTATATATATATATATATATTTTCATATCAAAAAAAGTTTGATACTATTTGTAGTATATACATGACCTATATATTTCTATATATAAAGAATCAAAGGTTAAAAAAAGATTTATTTTCATTAATAATTAAATTAAATACATATAAACTCTTATATGGTGAGTCGAAATTGAAATGTCATTTAATAATTATTATTTTTTTATCAATTAAATAAATGGTACCGTAGTCAGTAAACGTGTCCTATATAATATCTGTTAAATAATGATTATCATTTACGAGCAAAGAATATGATCAACCAATTATTGAAAATTGTGTTAATAGAATAAATAACTAGGGCATTTGTATGTTATATAGTACAGTTGTACTATATATGTATAATAGTTTCAAATGGAAAGATTATATAATAACATATCATTTGTATATATGATAATAATATCTATAATATAAAGGGATCCAGTAAAGAAGGAAAAAAACATTGTTATACTAATATTAATATAATATGCGATATTCATATATATTTATTTAAAATAGTAACGAAGCTGAGTTGGTTGCCTATTGCCAGGGGCCGTTAGATATATAAGTACTACAATTCACCCAACAATTCTGTATTATAGATGAAATTATTATAATATTTTCAATAATAATATATCTAAAAAACTAGTTCTTCTTATTGTTTTATTTAAATCAATATTTTATTTGATCATTTCAAATTTCAAATATTTCACCTAAATATTATATGGATATTTTTCAAAATTATATAAATTAAAATATCTTACTAATGGTATTGTTTTATATTTTATTTTTATTTTTTAAATATTATCATCTATTGTAGAAATTCGATTAGTATATTTTATATTATTTCTTAAATTTTCTAGTAAGGAATTTGGTTGACAATAGTCATTGATCTTTTTATAAATTCTTTGCTGTTCCCCTAATCATTATTATTATTAGTTTACTTACTATAGATTTATAATACTCGTGGTTAGTATTTTAGATTATTTTTCGAATTTTTGCTCTCCTTTTTATTGTAAACATGAGTTTAACTATACAACGGACTAAATTTTACTTTTTCTGAAACTTGAAGTTATTTTTATCGAAGAGCTGCCACCGTCAGGATAACTTTTTTTATTATGCAAGTTTTCACATGAGTTCTATCATAATTTTTGAAGATATTTTTTTCAGAGAGGAGGGCACCGCTTCTTTTATCTCTTGATAAAATATATTTTATAAAATTTCAATGCAACCAATGCAATGTTGGTATCTTTTTATGTGAAATGTTACGAAAAGGATGCCAAATAAAATTACCTAACAAATGATTATTAATATTTTATTAAATATTTAATTAAAAATATTATACTAAAAATAATTATAAACAAAAATAAATAAATTAATATAATTAGTGTGAAAAGTATGTATTATTCAGTATATATATTGTTTAGAATATAAAAGAATTAAGCAAATATTTTTATTTTTAATAGAGTTAATAAATTTATTAAATAGGATTAAAATTAACTTATATAAAAGACTTTTTGTACAATAATTATCAAATTAAATATAATTTTAAATAAAGCAAAAATATTTGCATACTAAAGTCATAAAAAATATTTTTCATTTTTTTTTTCTTTAAATGTTTATTTAAAGAAATTAAAGCAGTTAATTGATTTAAGCTTTTACATTTATAAACGCGATTATATATATAAAGACACTTCATTCATAAAATATTTCTTTTTTTTTATAAATAAACGAAAAAATGATCAAGCGTGTGTTTGTATAAAAATGATTTTTTAAAATATTTACCTAATTCAAACATCACTTTATAAAAAAAAAAAAAATATTTTAAATGATCAACGGGTAAAAAAAGGTTAATTTATCTTGATAAAGATTTTAATTTCAAGTAAACCTTTTTAAAATGATAGGGTTAAGAAAAAAAATATCAAATGAAAGTAAAGAAAAAAAAAATGATATTAAATATGCTCTTTGCTTCTTACGTTGATTATTTAAATAATTAATTGATCGAAAATATATATTAATGAATTTCTCAAATAAAATTGTAATTAACATATTCCTTAAAATTAATTTAATAAAATTAACAAAATGTGAGTGTAAGATGATGATTGTGTTATAATCATATTAAAAGAAATACAGTAATTTATTGATTATAATGATATGAAAAAGATTTCTTAATTAAATTAAAATTTAATATTTATTTTCATTTCATCTAAAAATAAAATTCAAATTATATATATCGTTAACTTTAAAAGCTTTGCATTAAATGTAATGTATAGAACACGAATGGAGGTCCGGAATTTTAATTTGAACCATATCGAACATAGTCTGTTTTTGGGTTTTGGGCTTCTGGCGCTGAGGACGCAATGCGGCAAAACGGGGGCACTCCCCCTTTGAAAGCCTGGCACCCCCCCAAAAACCACCAGCAGTCTGCGATCCAACTTGTTAGTGCCAATGAAGTCTCCTGGCATCAGGGAGGGGTGAACGCCTGGGCGAAAATTCGTTGACTGCTGAAGGGGAAAATGAAGATATAAGCAACGAACCACTCTCGGTTTTTTTTACCCTCGCTCTCCCCCTCTCACGCCTTCATTCGAAAACGTTTCATTAATTGCTATTCACGTAGCAGCCGTTAACAAGATATTAACTAGTTTAGAAGTAATCAAGTTAACGATTTGTAAATTCTAAAACGTTTGCGAATTTAATTCCATTCCAAAAATTGATATTGCAGAGTTCATTTGGCGTCAACCTTCCCAAGGGGATATTTAGTCACTAGAATATGACACCCAGTTATTTCAAATTCTCTATTTAATATAACACCAGTTTTAGTGTACATTTTATAGTTGGTTGTAGTGTTGATTAAGATACAACATGCACAAGTATCTCTTATATTTCGTCACAGAAATTAAATGAGATACGTCCTTTATACATGTCATATTATCATCATCATACATAAACAATTATTCATTAGATCAAAATAAATTCTTACATTAATGGAAAGATTTTAAAGATTATCAACCAAATATATATGGTTACATTTTAACTTACTAAATGATTTGCATTCATAAAATAATTAATATTAATATACCATATAAAGTTTAGTTATTAATAAATTAATTGAAAATTAATTCAACATTGTTAAATTGACCGACAATAAATATTAACATCTTCTCAATAAAGAATATTAATGTTATAAACATTATTTAATTAATATTATGAAATAATTTATATATAGAAGATTATACCTATTAGATAATTATTACTATTAAATATAAGAATATATTATATACTACATGAGCTGAAAAGTCCTGGGAGTTTTCAATAGGTGACGCCACTATAAAATGAACACGACTCATTTCGAGAGGCTCATCTGTCACTAGTTTATGTATGAAGTATTATGACATTTCGTCCATTCGTTTACAAGCTACAGTCGTTTGAGTGACGCTACTTTCGCCTTCTTAAGAAAAATGGAAAAACAGAAATATCGCGTCAAAACTTGTAAACAATCATTGCAGTGGTTGCAGGAATATTATCCCACATCTTCTCCTCCGAGAACAATGTTTAATAAAGACGCGATTCCTGTTTTTCCATTTTTCTTAAGAAGGCGAAAGTAGCGTCACTCAAACGACCGTAGCTTGTAAACGAATGGACGAAATGTCATGATACTTCATACATAAATTAGTGACAGATGAGCCTTTCGAAATGAGTCATGTTTATTTTATAGCGGCGCCACCTATTGAAAAATCCCGGGACTTTTCAGCCCATGTAGTATATAAGTATATTTATATAAAGTTATGAATATCTAAAATATATTTTTCAACAAACAAATATTTTTATTAAAACAATCTCCCTTTCTTTATCCACAACCCATCACAACTCTAAATACATTAAACAACAATCATTTTTATTTGTCGTATTATTAACCTTAAATTTTGTTAACAAATCATACGCAATGTTGTAATTATTGTAATGGAAAAAGTTATAACATAAATAATTATATAGGATAGGTTTTGCTTTTTATTATTTTTCAGAGGCTATTCTTTCTCTTTCTCTCTCTCTCTCTCTCACTAAGTTTCCCCTCCGCCTGAATTTATACCTAGAGTAATGCAAAATGTATAGAATTGTAAATATTATAAACATTTTATAGGGTATTAACATATAAATTAGCGAAGATTTATGTTTATGTATTTAAAACATTTATTTTGTAAAATTATTTGTATAATTCATATATAAAGAAAGGATATTCTAACCTTTTAAATTGTCTCTACGGAAGTTTCTTGTCCTTTTAATGTTTCTATCATTTAAGTATCAAGCAATTATTTCACAAATAGGAAAGGCGAAATATAAGTAAGCTTGGTCTAAAGTCTATACTATACCAATAAAAGAGTAATAAATCTACAATATAATCTAAATAAAGTTGTATTTAATTGTGTAATAATGAAAATATTTTCTGATCATATTACTTTTACTTAAATGATTTTTAATTAAAGAATTAATTTTGGAATTTATTTATAAACTAAAAATATTTTTTATAAAAGTGTACTAAATAGAATAGTAATAAGTCCAGCAAATACATATTAAATAGAAATTAATATTTATTTAATAAAAATTGTAATAAATGAAAATTGGAATAGAAATTGGTATTTAGCCAAAAGAGGTAATCAATTAAAGAGCCCTTATCTTTCTAAACAGTTAATATAGAACTTGCCAACAACAATCCCTCTCTACATTATTTGGCTCAGTTTTTTACTAAAGATTGCCAGAAATATTCGAAACAATTGCCAAATGAAGGTTTAGACTATTCAGAAAAGAAATGAAATGAAAATTAACTATTTATATATTTTATTATCATTTCATTGAAGAAATAAAAAAATTTCCCTAAATTCAACAAAATCTTTTTATTGTAAGAATAAATTATTTAGTTCTTTTCAAAGTTTAATCGATTGCTATTTTTTAGGACATTTAGGACGTTTTTTTTATTATAATTAGACTTTCAATTATAATTGAATTTGATTGAAAAGTAAATCTAAAGAAAATGTGGGACAAAATTGAAGATGACCTGATATTGTAAAAGGTTCATTATTGAAATGGAATTAATAATAATCGATGAACTTTGAATGGATCCATTATAGTGCATTTACCCCGCCCAAACCAAAAATTTATTGTTTCGCAACAATGACTTTATTCCCCTAATTAATATTTCATTAGGCAAAACGTCACGTCATTTGCAGATCACTCGCCATTTATGAGAATCATGTGCATCTTCATTGTTTTATGAATTCCACATTAGTATGATTCATCTCAAGTGATTTATTATATATATATATTCGTTGATGTTTTATTATTTTATTTTATTTATTTATTATTTTTTTTAATCCAAATTTATTTTATTCGCTTCTATCAGATCAGCCATTTGGAAAATCCAAAATATATTACCATATTTAGCTTCAAACAAATAAATAAATCCACTCCTCTCACCATTACTAACACCACCGATCGATTTATAAATTAGAAATATTCTTTTTATTAGGGTAAAACCGGATTACCTCATTGAAATCCACAATTTTTTTTTATTTTCATCGATCCTTTAGTTAATTGCTTAACATAAAGTTTAATACTATTATAGGTATGGTGGTGGGTGGTGACACACAAAAAGATATTTTTTTTTTTATTTTTTGAAATCAATCAAATCAATTAAATATTAACATTTATAAAAATTAAAAAAAAAAATAATTAAATTAAAAAAATTGAATTTTGTAAATTCTTTTCTGTTAATCTTACAGATCCTATATTAAAATAAAGTTTAATTTTATTCTACATTTAGATCTTTTGTTATAATCTTTACTATCTCGCTAGAGATAGTATTGCGATCACGAAAATTTTCGCTGTCGAGATTTTGATGCTTTTATAAGTTTTGAAGGTCCCTGAGTCATTTTCACTAAGGTTGAGAAAAATGCTGTCTTTGTGTTTGTAGACAAGATTATACAAAAATGGTTTGAGCTAGAATCATGAAATTTAGTACATGGGCATTATTTAAAATTCGTAGTTTTCGGAGCTCATCTGGAAGTGGGTCATACCTACCATGTTTTGATTTTTTCCCCTCTAAACTGACCGTAAAAATAAAGATATATGTATGATAGTTTTTCACATGATTAAAAATTGTATAAAACTGCTATATATATAGAATTCTAGCTTGATTGAATCGCTGAAAGTACCGGCATTTTTTTAACACTGCAAATCACGCGCCAGCACGTGACGTGGTACCATCAACAAAGAGCCAAACACGCGCTGTTTTAATAAATATTATTTATTAATTTTAATTTATAATTTAATTTAAATATAATAAACGTTATTGTTGGTCACAGGAATATTAAAATTAACAATGAAATTAATTGTAAATTGAAGAATATTTAGTTTATTTATTGAATTAAGCGCTTAAATAAATATTTATAAAATATTATTAACTTAATTTTTATAAGATAATATTTTTGCATAGTTACTTATGAATATTTGATAATTCTTTGAAATAAGTTATGAATTTTATCAAGAACTTCGGAGATAAAATTTAAAATTAATACAATTTGTATTAACCAAGAGAGCTTATCTATTGCTGTACAATTGCAACTCAAGCTTTTATTTAAGTCTCTTGAGAGTAGACGAGCCAACATTACATACTAGACTAGCAATTCTCCGGTAAAGTTTACTACTAGTTTGTTTTTGTCCAAGTAGCTCATTTTATATGATGCTCATCAGCATTTTAATCAGGAGCTTTATAGCGGAGCGTAAAACAAAATGACGCATCATTAATTGAAATGGGTGATTGCTTCTCTTATTGATTTAATATATTTATAAACATATAATGACCAAAATATCTATTATTTGCATTAATGAGAAATACTAATAAATACAAAAAAACGTTTAAAATTCAAAATCAGTATTTTAAGCATCAAATATATTTATATTTTTGGGATTAATTACGAATATATATATATATATTCTCTATTTATAAAATAATTAATCTATTGAATGGAAAATATGATTAATTAGAATATACCTAAAAAATGAGTATTATTATTATATTGTATTTCCCATCCCTTAGAAATATATTTATTTAGGTGAAATGTTTGATTTAATGGTGATTTAAAGTTATTCGATTTTAATATTTCTTTAATAATCCAATAATTTATTATGATTAAAAAAATTCTTCCTTTCTCTCTCACACACACTTTTCTTGAATAAAATTATAAAGCATAATATCTAATTATATTTAGTTGAACTGACTTTTGATCTCTCTTGTTTGAATGTAATTTCGTGATTCAACCTCGTAAAGAAAAACAACCCCAAGCTGTCACGAAACATAATTTGAATGAAAAGGAAGGAGAACGAACTACTAAGAAATGTCGAAAAATCCCCAGTGTTATAAATCTCTGTTGAAAATTCATGCCATAAGCAGTTCGTTACAAACTACTTATATCCCACTAGCTTTAAAAAATGTGCTTTTTAGTTGTTGTTGTTGTTGTTTTTGTTTTTGCTTCGTTTATTTTGTGTGGGTTTTTACAAATGTTTACTGCGACATTTGACACTTAAGGTGAAAATATATACATATTTAGGTTTTATATTCACATCATTAAAATATATATGATAGAAGAAGAAGAAGAGAAGAAATTACTTATAAAAAAAGTAACGCACTACATAAATTTACTTGAGAGAAAATTTAAATTCAGTTTTAAATAGATTTATTAAAATTTTATTTTATATTTTCTTTGGTTTTATGACTTATAAATATTTACTATAAAAAACAGAGACTTGATTTAATGGGCTAAGGATAACACTAACAGTAAGATAATAAAAAATAATAATAATTTACGAATGTTGACTAAAATTTATTTAGATCTCCCTAGGGTAAATAAATAAAAGTAAATTAAAATATTTCCTTTTTTTAAATGTATAGGAGAGAAAATCCGCATAAACACTACTCAATATGAGATGGCATAATAGATTAATTATTAAAATAATATATAAGTGATATAATTTATATAATAGAATATGATGCTGGTGTCCAAGTTCCGTGTTGGTAAGTGAATCTCAGCCCCTGGGAATTTAAAATGGGAAGTTACTTGATAAAAAGTAGAGTCTCCGATCAAGAAAATCAAGTTTAAGATGAGAGGACCCGCTCTACTGATCATAGAACACCTTTACCCCGCTTAGGCGGCAACTAACTTTATAGGCGTTGTCCTTTAAGATATAATAAAAGTCAGAGAGTTTTGTTTTTTATAATAATATACCTATAATATCCAAAATAGTAAAATTTCGAAAACACAAATATCATATTCGAAAACATCTTTTTTTCTACAGATAATATAATAAAATTGTAGAAAAATCTACGATTTATAAATACATACCTAGATTTATAATAAATAAATGATTTTTAATTTGTTATTTTTATTTATTTGTTTACTATTGAAAAATTTTAATTAAATTAATTGTAACTAACAATATATAATTTAGTGGATTAAGTGTGGATTGATAAGAATGTTTCAAAATGCAATAAAACAAACAAAGGAACTTTTATAATTTATAACAACCATATGATTTATTTTCGAAATCAATACTTGATTCTTTCTAAAGAAAGACAAATCTAAGTTATGAAATAGTTTGTAAAATGTTCTTAAATTTATTAGGCAATCAACGTTTGTGGAATAATATATCCTCAAGGAAAACGTCATGCCATCAGCTTTATAACAAAGCTAAGGGGGAAAGTCCTTTCTCATTTCAAAACCCAATTCAAAACAAACTTATCATTTGCTCTATGTTTAAATCAAAAAGCAACCTTTGAAAGTTTATTTTTATTTAAAATTTACAATGACTATTACACATAGAATGCAATTTAATTTGATCCTAACGTGAACTCTCTAATTTAAATTGTTATAATGATTTTGAATAATACTTATTATGAATATAATTAACTTTATGTGTTAATTAAAAGTCTGTCTTTTCCTTAATGCAAATTCCAAAATAATGAATTCCATATATAGTAAAACTCCTGGCTTTGATGTTATTAATATTAGAAAAATCTTTGAAAAATAAACTTCAATTATAAATAATTATATGTGAAATAATTTATCGTAGTATACTGTAGTTATAATCTTGACATTTAAATTTAGTTATGAATTTTATAATTATTATTAATTATTAATACTCTAAATATATGTGTCACTCAGAAGCCAAACCGATTAACTCCAATTTTTAAAATTTTGCTAGTAATGTAATGTAATCTGCAATATATGAAGTTAATAATGAACTTGATAATCTTAATATTGCAATGTGTGTGTGTGTAATATACATTTCCCCCCCCCCCCTGAATTTCCTACAAGTTGTGAACTTTGGGCTTTATTTTCTCAGTTTCTTTAAATGTGGAGTTAGTCGCTTTGGCTTCTGAGTGGTATATATAAATATATATATATGATGCTAAACCAATAAAAAAATAAAATAAAAATAAAAGAAATTTTTTAACCATTGGTAATACCATGTTTTAATACCAAATAATAATATCCAATTTTAATATTTTCCTTTTTGAATATAACTTAATTATATTTAATTAAATTTATTTTTTGAATGCTTTTACTTTTTTTCCTATCATAATTGAAATTTATACTACTAAATATGTATTCAGTTTTCATCTAAAGATCAGAAGCTTAGGAGTGATTTTCTACTGCCCTTTGATAATTTTACTGTTGAAATGGACATTAAGTAATGAATAAACATATTGAAATTAAACCAAATATTTAACTAAATTATTCATATTAACAATATAAAGATAACCTTTAGTTAGATATAACTATTAAAAGCTTTGCAGGATAATTTTAATATTTATATAAGTGTACATGTATTGGATGCAGATTTTTTTTCTAGTAGTTTCATGTGTATTGACCGATTTTTTTATATGAATTGAATTAATTGAATTTTAAAATTTTACAATTAATAATTGGGCTCCTTTAGATAAATAGTTATATCAATAAATTTTATTCATAAGAATTTAATTCAAAAATTATGAATTTAACATTCAAATATATGATTATGTATATTTTTATGTATATCTATATTATATTAAATAACTATAAATAAACTCTAAATAAATATATAATTAATTAATTTATTAAATATTGAAATATAATATTTCGAAAATTAAATATTGAAGAAATACTATCATGATGTAACTGAGAAACTGTAAAATTTAAACAGTCATCTACTTAATAAAAATTTTAATTGTTTTAATTTAAAAATTCTGCTGTAAGTTGTTATAACTTTTTAATTTTTTAACTTTTTATTTAAAAGTATAACTTGCAGTCATTTGTTTTAATTAATATTCAGAGTTCGATCCTCAGGCCTGAATATGGAAATTGTGAATCTATATATTTAATACGATAGTGTCCGTCTGTACGCAAAAAACTCCAGAGCCTAAACTACAAGGAGTAAGGTAACCAAATTTTTCTGAGGTGAAGGGTACCTCAAATGATGAAAAATAAAAAAGAAATTAGAATCTTAGGTAACTCCTGAGAGTTTGTATGACTGTAATTTGTTTACTTTTTTGCTGTCATAGAAACAGATTTATATTTATATATAATTAGAACCTCTCTCTCTCCCTCTATTTAAAATTTTAAAAAATGGAGTGTTCTAGCCAAATTAAGAAATTTAAATGCCTTATCCAACATTGATAGGTACATGAATTGGACTGGATGAGGAGACATATGATTAGAGAAATTGGGCAAAAATCAACCGAAATGTAATTAAACAAAAAAATTCAAGAATTATGATACGGATACGACTTTCATACAATTAACATACAAAATGTAGAATTTGAAAAAGTATAAATATTTAAATACTTAAGATCTCTAATCACGAAGGATAATAATATTCGAGAAGATTTTAAATCGACGTTGTAATTGAGTAGCGCCTGTTATTATGCAGTAAAGGGGCTTATCTCATCAAAGAGGATCAAAATTAAAATATATAAAACAATTATTTTTCATGTTGATCGATGACTAGGGTGACCATATTTCGAAAACACCAAACCGGGACAAACGGTATACCTTTTTTTTAGAACTAAATTGAAAAAATTTTGAAAAAAAAATTATGAAATGTCCTAAATATTGAAAAAACAGTAGGGTGTCCCGAAGACATTTTTGGGACAGAGCACCTAAAGACGGGACGTTTGGTCACCATATCGATGACTCTGGGAGACGAAAGTAGATTTGGAGTATTTGTGAGATTAATATTGTTCGCAGCATTTATAGGCCAAAAGAAGATGAGGTCACAGGGGGATGGCGGAGATGGCATAACGAGAAATAATGTCCAGATATAGTTAAGGTTATAAAATCAAGAAGGCTGGGATGGGAAGGGGACGTGGTTGGAATTGGAGAAACTAGAAATTGGGAGAAACCGATTGGGAAACATCCGGTGGAGGACCAAGGTGGGAGGACAATGAAGGAAGGGACATGGGAGAGATGGGACAGGGTAGGATTTGGTTGTAGCTCAGGATAGGGACGCTTAGAGAAATGTGGATGCTGCGGCTAAGAACTTTCGAAAACTGTAGAGACACAGAGTTTGATAAATATAACAAATACAATAATAATATATAATTAATTTACTGATTAAATTAAAATATATTTTACAAGAAAACAAACACATGTCTTATCTACTTATACTGATTGAAACAAAATGGATGAAAACCTTTTACATACAGACTTTCAACCAAATACTATTTATCACTCGGGGGTACAGGGGGCGGAGCCCCCGTCTAGGTGTGAAGAGCGCCGAAGGCGCTCGGAGCAGCTAGTAATTAATTATTACAGTTTCTCGGATATGGTGCGTAGTTCATTCATATAGTCTGCGAGGCGAGATGAAATTAGGAAACTATTTGAAATAAAAGCCGATCAAGAAAATTAAGGCAAAAAACGCGGAGAGAACCCATTGTTGTAATGATCATACAACACCTCTACCCCGTTTATAGGGAAACCTACCTGATCGGTTATAACTCTTCACGGAATGCCAGAGTTTTTTTTATAATTGTTACAGTTAAGGGTGACAAATACTTATTGCTGAAAGTTTTTTAGTTAGAAAGCTTGTTCATGATGTTCAATAATAAATGTAATTCTATATTTTGATATTTTTTTGTAGTTTTTCTCCTGACATTTGTCTTGTAATATAAAAATCACCATCGAAAAATACCATCCGATATATCTTGAGTGCATATTCACCATAAGTTTCTCAAATTGGTATGATTCAGAAGTAGTTTTCTTCAAATGAAAACAAAAAATTAAAACAAGCCCTTTATATTTTTATTGGACCCAAATTTGGTATAAGAAACACTGTAAAATAAATATTTATAATTTGTATATTTTGGATTTTTAAATTTCAATTAGATTAAAATTTAATCACCCGAGTTTATTTATATTTACCCAAACATCTTTTATAGATATTATTTTCTATAAAAAAACACATTTTTTCATTTAATGGAATAAATTTAACATAAATATTCTTAATTAATAAAAGCGTAATTATTTATTTAATTGAATAAAAAAAAACATAATAACTTTTCTTTAAAATTTTATAGAAATTATTCTATTCCAGAGTAACAAAAACTTTCGATATTAAAATTGGATAATTTATTGTATAACTAAATTTAGGCTCTGTCCAAGTTTTATTTCATAATTCCTAAAGTGAAGGATTTTATTATTGTATAAAGAGTTTCGAGTTAATCTTTATGAAGAATAAATTTAATTATTTTCATAAATGGTTATGTATATATGTAAATTTTTATTCCCCAATGTCATAAAAGTTATCATAACATTAAATTCCCGATGGAGTCGACACCCTTTGAAAATTCATTGGGCAGCCACTTCCACGAATTTCATTATTGAAAAAAAATAAATTTAAATGTTATTTATACAATTATATTAATTGGCCTATTAAAATTCAGCTTATGATGATAATAATCATACTCAATATATGATTTGCATTTTATTTATGAATATATAAAGTATATATGAAATATCGTAATATTATATATTATTAATTATAATGCATTATTATCATCTTGTGAATCATTTTATTTTAAAAAATTAATTTGTCGCTGATATGATTATTTATAATTTATTAATAAACTTTTGGATGCTTTCGAAGTATTACATTTATTTTTATATTCATCATATTTCTCTATAAATCTAGGGAACTCATCAAATACCAAAATCTAATTATTAAGACTATTTCTTCTCAATAATGAACTAATATACTAATGTCAGAAATATTTTAATAATATTGAAATTAAAACATTATATTTTATTATTATATATTATATTAATTACCGACCGACGATAGTAAGGGAGGTATTGTTTTCACACCAAATTTCACATGTGGAGATTTTTACATTTCTCCACGAATCATGCATTTTCTAAACAGAAATAAGTATTTTTAGCATGATGTCTGTCCGTCTGTCCGTCTGTCCGTCCCTATAGATGTGTACAGCCTGAACGGCTCAAGGGATTTTGATGAAATTTGGTATATTTACTTAATGCATCAGTGGGATCAACTTTTGGTGCAAATCCGGAAACTGGAAGTGGTAGTATTAGAGATCGACGATAGGAAGGGAAGGGTTATTTTCACACCAAATTTCACATGAGGAGATTTTTTTATATATCACCACGAATCATGCACTTTGTATTGGTTTTATCCTCGAGAAAAATCATCTTTATTAGTTTTTTCTTAATTTAAAATTATATGACGTCATCCAGTCATTCATGACGTCACAGCCTGGTCTTGCATATATATTATAAATAAAATAAAATTAAAAATGTTTATATTTATTATTTATGTATGCCTATTTGTTTTTTATTACATTAATAGATATATTAAAATTATTTGAAATTGTTTCTGTAGCTGGAAATTAATTTACTTCAAACCGTCGGTCGATTCGGACCTGGCCACAGGTCAACTTATTTTTATATTATATTTAATTTTAAAAATATTATTTTCAAAAAAATTATAATTATATATTTGTGTATGAATCTTTTTTTTAATCGACTGCAAATCGGGTGACTTGGTGCCATCAACAAAGAGTTAAACACGCGCTGGTTTAATAAATATTATTTATTAATTTTAATATATAATTTAATTAATTAAATTTAATTTAAATATAATATATTACTTAATCCAATTCAAATTTCTTAGTAAGTTAAATTTCATTCCATAATTAAAAATGATAAAACACAGGACAAGATTGTTTTATTTTTATGTGATGTGTGAAAATAGAGATTAGAATTGTAGACACTTTTCCCTAATAATTATTTTAATGGATTTTTAATTTTAGCAATGTTAAAATAAATATTTTCAAAGATATAACAAAAGTTATAATAATTAGAATGTTGACGGGTAATCATAAAGTAAAGTTATATAGATGTAATTACATATATTATTATTGGTATGTAAATATAACCCTTTCCTTTAAAATGATAGGTCTGGAATAATATTAATTAAAGACTATAGACGTGGCCCTCGTAATGAAATTTTAAGTTTTAAAACTCACCACATAACCAGTTTATAAATAATATTAATAATAATATGAATAAATAGAATGATAGCCATATTATAATTAGAATATAAATATAAATACAGGTATACTATATATATTTGGAAGTAATTATTTACAACTAATTAGTTAAATTATAATTCTTTATATATTTAATCTAATTGTATTAATTTATTTTTAGTTATTATACATAAAAATAAAATATTTATTCTCTAAAAAAAATGGAAGATTATTTTTAATAAAATATTGATTTTAATTGACACGAGTAAGTTAAGCATTGAAAATATTGACAGGATTCTATCAACAATTTAAAGTTTTAATAATTGATGTGACACTATGATACATATTCTTCAAAAATTAAAATTGTATATCTTTTACTTTTATTTGTCCTAGAACGTTCAGTCTTTCATCATTAAAATTTAAATTAATAGATAAAAAAATACATTTTCTCCTTAAATTTATATATTTATATTCACAGAGTTGAATATAAAAAACATTGTATATATCTATATTTTAGTTATAGAAGAATCATTGTACAATTTTTAATATCTCATTTTTTTTTGACAAAGGATTAATCCATTATAATAATAAGAATAAGAAAAAATTAATCGAATAAATAAAATATTATTATATATTAATTAAAAAGAAATTGATATTCGATTATATAATAATTATTAATTGATAAAATTAATTATAAATTATTTGAAATTTTATAAATTTTACATATTATTTGAATTATCTAATTTATAACATAATTTTAAAATTTAATTTGAATATATCAATGTATTTTATGAAATTCATACATAGGCAATCATAGAAACATTTTAAAATAATTTATAAGTTAAGTTTAAACTTAAAAATATAAAAGTTAATAAGAATAATTTTTTTATATTAAACACATTTTGATAATTTTCATGTTGGAATATTTTATTTAAACGCAATAATATATATATATATATATATATATATTGATTTATTTAATATTTATTATAATACAAATATTTTTATTTTATATGAAAAACATTTTTACAATGTAAGACAATTATATTTGTATCTTGTAAATTTTACACAAATTAATTTCAGGTCTTAAATCAATTTAATGCTATAAATACATTAAGAATGTAGTTTTTTTTTACTTTAATACCTTTTGAATAATGAACAAGTAAAAGAGCAATTTCATAAAATTTATTACTTCCCGAGTGTTTGAGAATTATAATTATACAACCCTTATTTTTTTGTTAAGCAAAAGAATTAAAAATAAAAATCACATAAAACATGAAACATGTAAACATTCTATTGTCTTTTTATGTCTAAACAGCAGGGTATACATGATGGATTTTATTCAACCACTTAAAAAAATTATGATTTAAATATTTTTATTAGTACATAGAAACTGATAGATAAATTATTCGATAAAATATAAGCATTTTATCAAATAGGATATTAAATTTGATAAAATTTCAATTTTCAAGTGAACAAGTCAAAATAAATTATTAATTTTTTAAGTAGGAAAAAAAATATAATGGGAAATTCCTTATTAATCAATAAAAATGAACTTATATTCACATATTATATATGTATAATTGTAATATAATTTATATATTTGATAATTAAATATATAATCGGTATTTAAAAAATAAATAATTTTTTAATTTTACTAGCTTGGTCTGTTTGAGGGGTATTTTGTCAGTGATGTATTGGTAGGGTGACCAAACGTCCCGGTTTTCCGGGATTGTTCCGTTTTTAGGTGCTCTGTCTCGGCGTCCCGAAAAATGTTTTCGGGACAGTCTATTGTCCCGATTTTAAACATTTAGGACATTTCCGACTTTTTTTCTAAATTTTTTCAATTTAGTTCCAAAAAAAGGGTAAAACGTTTTCAGAACTAGCCTCTTAAACATTTTTCTGACTTATTTTTCTAAATTATTTCAATTTGGTTCTAAAAAAAAAGGTAAACCATTTGTCCCGGTTTGTTGTTTTCGAAATATGGTCATCCTATGTATTGTTAAAATAAGAAAAAAGGGAACGCATAGTGGGAGCAATCTATTTTTTTTTTCTTAAAACTTTGTTAACTTTTTATCATGCTACAAAAAGTAGAAAATAAATTTAAAAACAATAATTTTATAAGATAAAGGTATAAATGGGCAAAACTAACATCAAAATTTAGTTATAATTACGATAATAAAATTTGTTTATTTAATGTATTTTTTTATATAGTACTATATGTTGGAATCAAAATCTTTCTTTTTATTCTCTAGTATTTATTACTGATATTTTAACACAGGTGAATTACTTAAGTCAGTTTAATTATAATTATCAACAGTAGAAGATAAGATCCATTGAAGAGTTATTTTGTTGTGTTTTTCTATTTAATTTTTTATACAATATAAGTAAGTATATTAAAATTTATATATAACTTAAATAATCCATTTTTTCCATTTATTATAATTATTAAAATTTTCCAAAAGTAATTTAGTATAATTAGAATTCTCATTAATTATAATTATACCCTATTAAAATTTTATTTCTTTATCATAAAGCATCAAACTTATAAATTTTATATCTTAGCTAAAAATCTAATAAATGTTAATATTAAGTTATATATTATTAATGTTATTAGGTGAATATATAATAATTTGTTTAATTTTGAAATACGTAAATCTCGTAACTAAGAAGAGGAGATTTCGTATAATTCATAAAACATATGAAGGCATTTCTATCAACAAAAATAAAAATAACTTTGCATGATATAAATTATATAAATAAAAGAAGATATATAATATATAAGTTTATCTAGGAATACATAAAAAGGGAATATTTTAATAAATCATTCAGTTTCGATTGCGTGTGAAAATTTTGTATTTCCTTTCGTGGATCTAGAAAAACTATGAATTTTTAATCAAGTGTATAAATTAAAGGGGATGGAATTATTATTTTTATTATTAGATAAAATACTAATAATATACTTGAAAAAGAGATAATTAATAAAATTTATTAATCACAATCAATAGGATTTGTTTATTTAGTTTGGATTCAATTCATTTTATCTCTTTAAGGTGATAAGAATTACATATAACGTTTTGAATCAATAATGAATAGTTATAAAATAACTTAACGTTAAATAAGTTTATTTGTTTTTTTTTAATGTTCTAATTATATAAAAAAGGTTTTTGTCAGAATTTAAAATTTTTTTTGCAAATCTTCGCGTTTCAAGATCTCTAGAATCCAAAAGTGACTTTAGAATTCATTCGTGAATTCAATTTCATGTCTGTCTGTCTGTTCTTTTCTTTTTCTCACGTTATAGACTCAAATTTGACTGAATCGATTTCGATGAAATTACATCACAATATTCTTATATAACTCTATTTGTTCATTGGCTACAAATTTTATTAATATCTAATCAATAACCGCAGAAATTAATTTTTTAAAATTAGATATGTAGACATTCTTTGTATTGTATTCTTTGCGCTGATGAATGACAACATGTACATATAATCTTATTTTTTTAAAAAATTTTGATATTTAAAATAAATCCAAATATGTCTTAATAAATAATTTAAAAGTATATACAATATTTTATTTATAGATATTTTTATTTAATTTTTCGATATTTACTTTTTCTTTTAAATAGTTTATATTAGATTACAAATGGATTTAAATATATTTGTATATATTGACAAAATGTACTTGGGTTAAAAATTAAAATTAAAATTTAAGTTTGATTTCTTTATTATTTGAAATGTGTGGTTGCATACATTAAGGGATTAACGAGAATTCAAGGACCGTATATTTTAATATAATTATTATTATTATTCAGTCTTGGCATGTTAAAAAGACCGGAACTGAAGAGAATTAGACAGTAAAGTAGAAAAGGGTTGAATATTGTGTGCGTTAATACCTGAAAGCTAAGGGTGGTTGAAAGTTCTATTCTTAATCATTGATGTGATTGTAATCAATCCAATGAAAAACGTTTCTTTTCATTAAAACGGTGAAAAAAGTTTTATTTTTTTTAATCAATAAAAGAAAAATAAATAATTTAGGGAAAAAAAAATATTTCAATAATATGTTTGTTTTATTTTTAAATTTATTTTAAGAATTTAATATTTAATTTAAAAATTTAGATAGAGCAGAGCAGAGTTTTATATTTAAAACCATCACAATTAGTGTAGGTTTTATAATATTAATTTTTAAATTATAAAATGTCATTGCATAAAAATAATAGCATTTCCTAAATTTATATATTTTTATATATAATAGAAATAAAAATAAACTTTGAGGTAGATATTTTCATTTACATTAGCCCACCCTCACCACTCGTCCAATGTTATATGTAATTTATATCAATATATGAAATTTATTCAAAATTCTAAATTTGTTCATTTAATAATTTTTTAAATAAGATTATTAGAGTTAAAAACAAATGGAAAATAAATGAGTTGAAAATTATAATATAAAAATATATACCTATAAAAAAATTAATAAATTCTAAATGTAAATGTGTCCTTTTGACCTGATGCATATTAATTTTTTTTTTGTTTTTTTTTTGTATAAACATTAAAAATATTATAGAACTATTGAATTGTAAATTTAAGATTGGATTTTGTTTTTGTTATAACTTTCACATGTTTATTTAATTATTTATTAATGACAATTTCATCTTTTTTTTTCTTAAACCAGTTATTCTCTTCCACTGTGCCGCGGCTCTTTTGTGTGCCGCGAGATTATCAAAATGTTTTTTCTAAATTTTTTCAATTTGGTTTTGGTTCTAAAAAAAAGGTAAACCGTTTTTGGGACCACTGTTTTCAATATGGTACTTTTACACTTATCTTTTTCTTTGTGTGCCGTCAAATTTTTAAACCGTTAAAAGTGTGCCGCGGTAAAAAAAAAAGTTTGAGAATCACCGTCTTAAACCAAAAAATATATATAATTCAACATTTCTTTTGATTATCCTTTTCTTTATTTTTTAAAATTAAAATTAATCATTAAGATTCTTGAAAGAATTATAAATCTTACAATATCGGTGCTCTTTCTCCTCTACATCCTTCTTCGTGAATAGGGATGGAGGAATGGAGAAATTGATTTTAATCACAATTTTTTCATCATCTTTTTTGCATTTTTATAAAATATTTAAGAGGACAAAATGAAATTCAATCACTTTGGAAAGTCAAGCATTTGTGTGTGAAGAAGACAATCTCAAGAACAAACTCTAATTGGAGAGATGTGGGCGTGGTCTTTATTAGGTAGAGGAGGGGCACCCTCCGCTCATTGGAGAGAAGGAAGAGGACCGTTAAGGGACGTTTCCTCTTCTTTTGACAAACATCCGTCAATCATAATTAAAGCTTTATAGAAAATTAATATAAAAATTCTTCTGATGATATATTAAAAGAGCATCACAGAATAAAATAATATATATAAAAAATAATAAGTTCAATTAATTAACTAGATATTTAAAAAAAAATATTTTTCTTAAATAATTCATTATTATCAACGTCAATAATGTGTATAAGAAGAAATTTATTTCTTTACTATTATTAGGGTGACCATATTTCGGTAACACCAAACCGGGACAAACGGTTTACCTTTTTTTTGTTTTTTAGAAACAAATTGAAAAAATTGAAAAAAGTCGGAAATGTTTAAGAGCTTAGTCCAGAAAAGGTTTTACATATTTTTTTAGTACGAAATGTGTCCTAAATATTGAAAAAACGGGACAATAGGCTGTCCTGAAGACATTTTTGGGGACGCCGAGACACAGCACCTAAAATCTAGACAATTCCGGAAAAAAGGGGCCGTTTGGTCACCCTAACTATTATATATATTCTTATTATAAATTGTATAATATTTTTTTAAGTCAAATATAAATATACAATAAAAGAAATTGTTTATTATTTGTTATTTTATTCATTTATTTATTTTTTAGATTTTATTAAAATCATATGTATTTATTTTTTTTTTTCAATATTATGTAGTCGATTTTATTATCAACTTCTATATGTATTTATTTGTATTATTTATCACAAAATCAAAAAGAGTAACATCGATCGTGATATATCTATTGATAAAAATAAAATTTTCAAGTGGTATTAGCTTTTATCGTATAGAAATGACGTTTCATCGTATTAGTTTCCAATAAAAATTAATAAAAATAAAAATATTGCCAACTCAAATAATGAAACGTCATTTTTCCTAATTTCGTAATATATATATATATTTGATATTGTGGTTGTTTTTTATAAACAATTGAAAATAACAATTTTGTAGAATCCATGAAAGTTTTAGGTTCTTCGCTCTTAAAAGATGGTTGAATAGACACTCTCATTTACTAAGTCTTTAATCCTTCGAGATCCATTTTATTGATCATACAGTATATATATATATATATATATATTTCGAAAAGAAAATATTTCAATATAAAAGAAGAATATTTCTAGGAAATTATATAATATAATAATTATAGTAATATTTTTTAATGTGAATTGATTTTAGCTTTCTTTCAAAAAGTAATTTCTAATGATCCTAAAAAATTTTTTTTTCTTTAGTAAACCATTTAATGAAACCTTTTAAAGCTAATATATATATATATATATATATATATATAGGCTTATATACTGCAGGAGTAAAGTAGAGAGAGGGAGTAGGGGAGCGTCATGAATGCGGCAAAACGCTGAATCCTGACTTTGCAGCAGGGTTTTAGAAGAGGGTGTGAGGCGTGTGTATAAATATTCCCCTTAATACAAGCATATAAAAATAAGCATCTTGCTTAGATTATATAGGTATATATATCCTTTTTTCAATAACACACATCACAATCCTTTTAATAATAATAATAAATATAAAAATACGGTCAAAAAGAAAATTAATAGAAAAGTTGAAAAGTTTTTTTATTTATTTATTACAATTATAATAATATTAAATTATATTTTATTTTTTTTTGTATACTATAAAAAAGAAAAAAAATGCATGTCTTTTGAAATAATTTTTGATAAAAAATATTGCCTTTTTTGAGTAAAAAGTAACCTTAATGCACGTATTAGATTTTCAATATTTTTTTATAAATAAATCAAGATTCACAAAATAAAAAAAGATTAATATGTTTAAAAATATTATTTTATTTTATTCATCATTCGTTTGTAATTTAATTTCATTTCATTGAGTAAATTCATTTTATTAAAATAAAATTTATATATTTTGTGATAATATTTTTTTTTCGAGGAAATTATTTTCTCTATATTATTTAATTGATTTTTTTTTAATTTTAATTATTATATTCAATCAAAATTTAAGAAAACTATAGATTTATTTCTTATTATGGAAATGATTTATTAATATATATTATGAGATAATACTAAAATAAAATAATTGTTCATATATTCGTGGATTAACTTTGGTGATAATTTCAGGTTGGTGATCATCTTCCTTTCATTCCCCCCTCCCCCCTCTCTCTCTCTCTTTCTTTTAATAATGTGCTTTAAAATAAGAAGCAATAATAATTCACAAAAATCGTGCATCCGTTGTATTTATCCTCACCTAATATATCCATAAATCAGAAGACGCTGGCGTCGTCAGGCGCGACGTCAACGGGATCACCGTCCAATCTCTGTGACTCTCTTAGTCCCGAAAGCCGTCCCGTTTACAATTGCGGGACATAGAAATTCGGGTTGAATGTTGCTGGCTCACTCTGGCGGCCCCAATCAACAACTAAGATCGGTGCTCTCTCCAGTGCTTCTGGCCGAGAGCGCGAGGCCCAAAGACACACTTTCGCGAGTCCCCCTCCACGGTCCCCCTGCGTCGTGCGCACGCAACCCCTCCACGCGCGCACGCAGCCCCTGCATCGACGCCCCGGCATCCCCTTGCGCATAGCCACGTGCATTTCACCCTCGTCTACCCTTTACTACGAGTTACGTTTATTTATCAGGATCTTGATCCTGATCCATCCACTTTTTATCTAACCAATTGGAAAACTTGCCATCTGACTTGATTAGCAAGAAAAATTTCGAAATGAAAGTGTGTGAAAAAGAAGAGGGAGAGAGACAAATCGAAAGAAATATATATATATATATATATATATTCATTTCAAAATTCTATATCCAATAAATAGGATTTATTTCTTCACTCTCATAAAAATAAAATTTTTATAGTTTTAGTTATAAAGTTTAGTTTTATATTTTCAAATTATATACGATTTTATTTAAAAAAAAAAAAAATTAAAATTCTCTTCATATTAAAATAATTCTCCAACTTTAAGGACCATATTAATGTAATTTTATAGATTTCTGTTTAAATATATAATATATATATATATATATATATATGATTTGATATGAGGATGCTTATAGAATAAAAATTAAAACTAATGAAAATAAACAAAATTAATATACCTACATGTATCTCTTTCAATATATTATATATAAAATCAATATTATTTTAAATATAGAAAATATATATGTAAATAAATAATATTTTATATAATATTATTTTGTTTATTTATTTAAGTTAAAAAAATGAATCCATTATATAATGTTTATTTTTGTAATAATTAAACTAAAATAACTTCTCAATATTTAAATTTAATTGTTTTTCCAAAATTTTAATTTTTTTTTATGGAAATAAAATAATCTCTGACATATAGAGGAATACATTTCAATTTAAAATTACTTTTATATTGAAAAAAAAACTTACTATATATTATTTAATGGGAAAAGTATTTTCAGCTCATCCGAAAGTGTTTATTATTATCACTGGAAATCAATATCCTGGACATTCTTGATGTGACCTTTCCTTTCTAAAAATACAATTTTTTTTTTCCTTTTTTGCAAAGAGTTTTTACAAATTAAATTTATCTCTGCTTTTTTTATAATTCAATCAAAAAAAAAAAAGATTCAGAGTATAAAATCCCCATATTCGATATTATTCCTTAATAAATATATTAGATAAATTATTAAGTTTTATTATTAAAATATGCCATTTTTTTCAAAATTGCAGTGACTCTTGGAATTCAATTTGTTAATATCATTTTCATTTCTAAATTAGATAAATAATTTCAAATAATCATAAATTATCATTTAAATTGAATGATGATAAATAAATATTAATATTTTGTTTTTAAATCCCAGTGATTTATCAATATTAATCAGTTTATATAAAGATATGCTATATTAGCTACATAATTTTAAGAAATATATTTTAAATGGTTATATTGTTAAACAAGCTTGTATACTTAAATTTTCTTATTTATTGTACTTATGTATATTAGTCAGTGCATATTTATTGATATTTTAGTGAAATGTATTAAACATATTTCATCTTTTTTTATTATTATTTGTAAATTATTTGATTGGAGATGAATTTTCAATTTAAAGCATATTTATCTAAAACATGAAAATATTACAACGTAAATCTTTTATTTATTTCATCTTAGAATGTTGTATATATACCAATATATGAAAAAAATCAATTTTTTTTTAGTATATTTTGCTCTTAGAGAAATGAGTTGGAACCACTATCATCCAGTTGCTCTTCTCCTTCATTATGGGATATGACATTTATAGTGGGTAGTTTAGGAATTCTCTCAAGAAGAGCATATTCCTTCTCTTATAAAAGAAAATAGCTCTATTAGGAAAAGTCTTTGAGGGAAAAAATGGTGCTTTAAAAAAAAATCCCCTTTCTCCTTTTCTCTCGGGGACACTTCAAAAGAACCTAAATCAAAATAATCTTATCTTATTATGCTAGCTAAAATTGTATATATGTATTTATCTATATATATTGGTTCTCAAAAACCGCTCTAACGATTTTTTTCAAATTCACACTAGATATAGTATTTATAAAGAAAAATTAAGTTTTATTGATGATATCTCTTGAAACATACAGCTTCATTATTAATTTCTTAATTGAAAATTATATATGGAAAACGTCAAAATTTTTAATACTGCCTGCTAAGACAGTAAAAAAATGACAATTTTTTATCTAAATACATATAGTCCAGCGGTTGGACTGATGTTTTAACGAGTGGATTTCGTCGGTTCGAAACTCGCCGGGTGAATCGTTATTTAAAAATGAAAATAATGATTTTGTTATTTTTTTTTCTTTTTATCTATTGTTTACTTTTTAATAAATTACTATTCTATATTTATTTATTCATTGTTCTTTTATTAATAAAGTTTTAGATAGTTTTATAAGTTTTAATATTTTTTCAATAAAATATTATTCAATATATTTATTAATATTATTTTATTTATTATTATTGAGTACCCGAAGTTCCATTCATTTTAATCAGATTGATGCAATGATGCAACAGTTAATAATTGTAATATTGTAATAAATTTCTATCTTGAAAATTGTTACATATTATTCAGGATATTTTAAAAACTATTTCTTTCTTTAATTAATATTCATTTTTTCTATAAGTCAGATATATTTCCAAATATTAAATAATTTTTGAAGTGAAAACTTCTTTAGCGGCGTTGAGCACTTTTGCGGGATGGGGAAAAAGTATAGAACTCGCGTGATCGTGACCAACACCATGAAGCTAGCACATTACGTCTGCTTTCAAATTTCTTATAACAGAGCGCGAAATTTGAATTGTCATTAGAACTGTTTTATAAATTATCTCTATCATATAAATATATATTTATTATGTAAAGTTCATTTCATATATACATATATAATCAAAATTATACGAAATGAACTTCACATAAAAAATATATATTTTATGTTAGAGATAAGAATTATAAAACAGTTCGTATTGCAATATTTTAAACAAAGTTGTGTATATATATATATATATAAATATAAGTTACAAATTTGTTTAAAATATATGTTTAAAATAATATATAAGTTATATATATATATATATACATGCATATGAAATTCATCTTTCTCGTGAAATAGCGCGAATTTCGTCTGTTTTAAAATTTCTTACGCAGAAGTTTTCACTTCTGTCGGCCAGTCCCACGACTGCCAATTTTGCTTTTTTAATTCCGAAAAGCTGCAAAGCACGTTTTTTTGTCTTTAGTTTGTTTTATAACCACTTGGGGCGCTAAACAGTTTTTCAAAAAAACACTATAGAAAAAAAATATATGTACCTATATATTATATATTTATGTATTATTGAGGAGCACAAGTTCATTAATTTTAATCAGATTGATGCAAATGTGTAACATTTAATAATTGTAATAAATAATTAAAGAATTGTGTATCAATATTTTTTAAAGGGTAGAGCGAGAGCTCGGTGTCCCAGGTATTAATATTACCAGCCAAATCCAATAATAATGAATCATTTTTTTTAACTTAAGTACCGAGCCGAGGCTCGGGGTCCCGGTACTAATAATAATAATATATAAAATATATATATATATATTTAATAATTAAGCTAAATTTAATTGAAATTGAAAAGAAATTTGCTCTTTTTTTATATCCTATATGTAGTATATATATAAATATATTTGTATGTTTAAATCTCCGTAATTTAATATCCTTTAAATGATAAAAAGTGATTACTTTATTCATTTTATTTTCTTTTTAGTCTGGAACATTAAAGAGACATCGAGTTATTGGTCCATAAAATTAACTCATTTACTAAGTTTTTTTTAAAGCTATATTTGGACTATACGAGGGATGTGAATGACTTTTTTAAATTTAAAAATAATATATTTAAGACTAGAGGGTAGTAAAAGAGAACAAATGATAATTAAATTAATAGAGATCAATTGAGTTAGTCAAAAAATAAATTATATTTTCAATTTTTTTAATTTTTATTTTAAATTTCATTCCTTTAATTCTTTCATATTAATTTAATTATGTTAGTAAATTTCATAAATGATTTTTATATAAATATAAATCAGATTAATTGCCACTTGAATTATTGTAATGTTTTGATTTTGATTTTATTTGATATTTATTGATCACTAATAATTAAGTATTAAGTAATAGCTGTAATTAAAAACAAAACAAAAATGAGACATATATATTCTTTTTGGTTTTATTGTGAAAACATTACTGATAAAATTACAAAAATAATTGATTTGTCTTTAAATAAGCTGGTGTGATTAAATAAGATGTATTATTTTTAAATTAAATTTAATTAATTAAATTATAAATTAAAATAAATAAATAATATTTATTAAACCAGCGCGTGTTTGGCTCATTGTTGATGGCACCACGTCTCGTGCTGGCGCGTGATTTGCAGTGTTAAAAAATTATTTCCGGTACTTTCAGCGATTCAATCAAGCTGAAATTATATATATAGCAGTTTTATACAATTTTTAATCATGTGAAAAACTATCAAACATACATCTTTATTTTTACGGTCAGTTTAGAGAGAAAAAACATGGTAAGTAATGACCCTCTTCCTGTTAAGCTACATTTCTTGAAAGTTGATAGAAAACTAAGAATTTTGAATAATGCCGTGTACCCCAAATTTCATTATTCTAGCTCAAACCGTTTTTGCGTAATCTTGTTTACATACACACGTACACACGTACACACACACACACACACACACCAAATTTGATGATTCTAGCTCAAACCGTTTCTGCGTAATCTTGTCTACATACACACGTACACACACATAGAGAGAGACATTTTTCTCAATCTTAGTGAAAATGATTCAAGAACAAAATCAAAATCTCGAAATCGAAAATTTTCGAGATAGTAAATAGGAAAGACATATAAAGAAAAGGAACCACATTATAAACAAGATCAGATAGGTAAATAACATTTATATTTTGTCTCTTAATCTTAACACAATTAATATAAAATTTAACATACAGAAATATAAATAAATAAATAATAAATCTTAAATATATTTTTTAAAAAAAAATCAGTGCAAGCTTTTAAAATTTATTTTTTGCTTAGTATTTATTTTTTTAAGTAAAAATTTATTTATGAAAAAAAAAAAAATAACGAAAAATATTTATTTTTTTTGTTTCAACTATCAGAACTAGAACATCTGTTTACTTGTCTCTTTTTTTCTTGTTTACTCATTTGTTTAATGTTTTGTTCCATATTATTAAAAAAATAAAATAAAATAAAATAGAAAGAGAAGAAAAGATTAAACAGGTTGGTTTGTTCAAGTTTATATTGTACAACATTTAAACACTTTATCGAGCGTTTCAGGCCTTGTTTTAAAATGATCTTTTTTTTTGTTATGTTTTGTTTGTTATTTGCTGTTTATTTTTCCTATCCTATGAAGCGTACTCTCTCTGGACATCCAGCAAAAGATTAATCTAGTCTCTTGTTGTATTTAACTCTTCTATTAAATATACTGTCACTTGCAAAAGGAAAAGCTTTGGAGTATCAAAATGTTATTGCTTGTCAAATACACAACTCAAATCACTTATATATATATTTACATATATTTAAATTTATATAAATTCATATATGTATATAAAGATGTATTTATGATTCCATTTGGGTAACAATAAGAAAAAATTTAAAAATTATGTTATTTTAATTCTTTGTTAATAAATTTAAATAATTTAAAAATATTTATTTATTATATAGTGCATATTTTTGTTTCTGGGAAAACCAATTGGGAAATGATCGTGTGGAAAACAATCTAAAGTGAAAAGTGAGAGTTGAAAGAGAATTGTAGTGAAATAGGAGTGGCTCAAGATAGGCATAGTTGGAGAAATTTTGTTATTACAATCAAGAACTTTCGATTTCCGTAGTGTCTCAGAAACAAAAATACAGATTATATATTATATACTACATGGGCTGAAAAGTCCCGGGATTTTTCAATAGGTGACGCCACTAGAAAATGAACATGACTCATTTCGAGAGGCTCATCTGTCACTAGTTTATGTATTAAGTATTATGACAATTCGTCCATTCGTTTACAAGCTACAGTCGTTTGAGTGACGCTACTTTCTCCTTCATAAGAAAAATGGGAAAACAGGAATATGAACAATCATTGCAGTGGTTGCAGGCATGTTATCCCACATCTGCTCCTTCGAGAACAACAGTTTATCAAGACGCGATATTCCAGTTTTTCAATTTTTCTTACGAAGCCGAAAGTAGCGAAACTTCATACATAAACTAGTGACAGATGATCGTCTCGAAATGAGTCATGTTCATTTTCTAGTGGCGTCACCTATTGAAAAATCCTGAGACTTTTCAGCCCATGTAGTATATATATGTATATATAAAATTTCTAGAATATATAGATTTGGGGACATGAACAACATTTATTATTCATTTATTTTTATTAATATGTAATATTAGTAGGTTAACAAAAACAAATGAAAATACAATAAATAGAGCTTTAATAAAAAATCTCAAAAAAGGTCTTTTCGAAAAAAAAATCAATTTTATTGAATTAAATTCTAATATATATTTTGTATTGTCAATTCAATTCTCTGAAAAAGAAAATATATTAGCTATAACATTTATCTCGGTTTCTATTAGTAGTATTCTTTAGTTGAATATTCCCAATTTTATTACTTTTCTATCTTATTTAAAAGAGAAGAAATATTGTAATGTTAATAAGATTTGAATCAAACAAATTTTTGACAAAGTTACTGTTTCTGAATGTTCATAAACTAAATAGTAATTGAATAATCAAATAATAAAAAATATGTTTACCTACCAATCTACAATTTAATTAATCAATGTTTTATACTTTTTTAATATACTATTTATGTTCTAATTTGTTGTTTTATTACATGTGCACATTTCAATGTGAAGAGCCTTTAAATTGTTTATTTTAGGATGTTTTGTGATATCTTTTTAATGACGGTTAATTAAGTTGAAAATTTTAAATGATTATTGTTTTGGTGAATTTTAACTTTCTATTTCTAATAAAAATGAAATTTAGATTTGGGATAATTTCACCCTCTCCTCCAATTACCAGAGCAGTCATATAAAAAATCAATTATATATTTTTTAATTTATTTTTTTAAATATTCTTTAGAAATGTAAATATTATATAATTTTCTGAGCATTATTTTCTTTGACTTTTATGCAAATTGATTTGCAAATTTATGAAGACAATTTCTATTTCTAGACTAAAATTATCAATTTTTTATTATCGTTTTACTTACATTATAATTTTCGATAATAAATTTAATATTTTGAATTACTATAATATAAATTAGGATATTACTTGAAAAGAAAAGATGAGAATTTCGAGGAGCTAATCTTCAACATTAATTAAACATTAATTTTATTTTGTTGATGAAGAACAAGATATGAAAACATGAAAACTCTCTTTTTTTTTGCTAAATATTCCTATCTTCTTCAATTTATCTAAACTTTTAAAATAAATAATTCCGCAACTCTAAATTAATGCTTTTATCTTTCTATTTAATTTATTTAAAAACATATGAATATTTAAATCTAAATTACAATATCAAAAATTTAATCGGGGCTTCAAATAAATCATTAAATTTTTTATATATTTATATATATAGATAAATTAAAAATTTTGATTTGCTTTTTTCTGTACATTTATTGCATATAGATTTTCAACAAAATACCTATCTCTAGAGGGGCAGAGGCCTCTGTATACCGGACTGAGTAGCAATTATTATAATTTTGATTAAACCCTGCCTAGACCAAAAAAATACAATTAATATTTTAGTTTTGTTAATAAATATATCTTAATAAATATGTTAAATATCTAACTATCTATCAATCTCTGTGGCCATACGGAACTCGAAAGTTCTTGACTGCAGTAACCATACTTCTCCAAGTATCCCTATTTTGAGCTACAACCCTCCAATCCCTACCCTCACGTCCCTTCCTACATAGTCCACCCGCCGCGTCCTTGCTCTTCCAAACGGACCTTTCCTAATCGGTCTTCCCACAAATATATTTTTCGCCATTCTTTCTTCTCCCATTCTAGCCGCGTGCCCTGCTCATCGCAGCCTTCTCGATTTTATAATTCTAATTATATCTGGAGAGGCATAGAGGTCATGCAATTCCTCGTTATACATTCTCCCCCATTCCCCGGTGACCTCATCTTTCTTTTGCCCATAAATTCTGCGAAGAACCCTATTCTAAATAAATATGTTAAATAAAAAAATATAAATAAATTTAAATAAAAATTTATGTTAATTAAATTTATAATTAAATTTCAACACTTCACTTTGAATTGTAGCTGAAAGTGAATAGAATATTCCAACTTTAAGAATTACACTTATACCAGTAAATAAATGAGACGGTGATATTTCTTAAAGGGTACTTATGACAACTTCCCTGTTCAATATAAATCCCTTGAAACATTAAACTTAATTTCATGTTGAAAGGGGTTAAACAGATTTCTTCGTGAAACTACTCTATATATACTTATATCAAAGCATCCATTACTCATTACTCATGATAGATTTATGATTTCATAATTGATCTTCCCTTTGTATTCCAAAATAAAAAAAATAAAAATAAAATCAATAAACTCTTTTTACCATTTCACTTTTAAAGTTGTTGTTGGTGTGATTAGAATAGATAATAAGATAGGATATCTAGTAAGTGGCCTCCGGTTGTTGTCAGCACTTTTCAATGCTGACATTGCAGCTGTCGCACTGGATGACTTTAGAAGACCACCCCTCCACACGCCCGCTTCTCATGAAAGAGACGATCACATTCTACCTTACTAATCGACTAAGTTCATTGAATAAACGAAAACAAAACAAATAAAAAATAAAAAAGTTTCTCTCTTATTTCCCATATTGAGTAATAATATTATTATTTCAATATTTATATAAAGGTATATTCATTATTGTAATGAATTAACAAACACGAAGAGAATTTTATTATTTTATTTTATTAGCATTGTTTTTGTCGCGTATAAAATGTAAATTTATCTTTTATATCTTTAAATAATTTTATTATTTCCTAGTATTATATATATATATATATATATATATATATATATTGGTACCTGGTACAACGAGCTATCGATCGACTCTTTAAAAAATATTGATATACAATTTTTTTATTATTTAATTTCTAAAAATTGTACATTAAAAATGTATTTTCTAATGTGGTACAAATTAATTAAATATATTTATTTCTGTTATTATATCGCTCAATAAAATTTAATGAATTTGTTATTATTTACTTTTTTATGTAGATTTATAATTTAATTTACTTTTGAAATATTGATAAAAGAAAATATTTCGGCTCTCAAAAATTTTCATGTTACTTTAATTCTTTTATCTGCTTACTTACTTATTAGTTTGTTTGTTTATTTTTAGTTACATCATTGATTTATTTTTAACCTCACCATCTCATCTCTCACAATCAAATCAAAGTGATAAAAATGGTCATGCCTCATCATATCCACATCCATTTCATTTACCAGATAATAAATATTATCGTCATTGTATTTTTGGCATTTTAAATAAATTTAAAATTTCATAGTCTAAGAATTTATTATTATATCTCTTCATTTTATAATTCAAATAAATTTTCTAAATAAATATTTTATTAAAATTTAAATTTTTTTTTATCTTTACTTCTAATGTGTATTATTTATTTAATTGCTTTAATACTTTCTTAGCAAAAAGTGTTTTTTACTGGGCATGAATGACTTAAAATATTTTAAATATATAAAAAAAAATGATTAATAAAATATTAATTAAAAAGAATATGACAGGAGACAGTCGCCCAGTTCTTTCAAAAATATTTAATTTCTTCTTTTTAATTACCATATAATAATCAAATAATATTTATATTATTTATAATTTATTCTAAAAGATCTCATTTTAATTAATATAATATAATTTAATATTATAAGATCAAATTTATTCAACAATTTATTTGAAATATGATATACTTTAATTATAATTTTAAATAAATATTAATTAAAGAAAAAAACTATTTTAAAAATATAAACAATAATATGTGGTCATTTTTCAAGATTAGAAAGACAGAAAGATAATATATACTTAATAAGATAAATTTTAGATTAATTTTTAAATTTTACACTATCAAACCGTATTTGTACATAGAAAATATCAATAAATTTTTTACATCAAACCCTATAAATAATTTAGTATAAAACATTTTGTAAGAATTTGTTAAAAGCTCCCCGCTGTTCATTTAATGACTGTTTAAATAAAAGAAATATGATTTAAATTTAATTTCTTCATTTTTAATTGTTAATGTGTGTTATTATGTTGCTAACATCATGGATAATTTTTTTTTTTTTTGTGAGAGATTAATAAAGATATTTCGATTTTATATTATAAAATATTATTAAAATAAATATTTTTAATTTTATTTGGAAATCAAATAAAAAATTTAAAAATGTTTAAATGTAAAAAAATATTAATACAATCTTCTTCGTTGTCGATAACTTCCTAGCGGAAGTGTCGTGGCCCTAATAACTCCACAGGAGTCATAGGGTGTTCATGGGAAAATTTGACCGAAGTGGTTTCCCCTTGCCTTCTTCGGTGGGGCAGCCGATGTTAAATTTGAATTAAATTTTTATATTTATTAATTAATTAATTAAATAAATATATAATCTTGAGTTCTATGCTGGGATTCGAACTCAGGCTTCCTGTGTAGAAATCTAGTACTCTACCCACTCAGCCATGCTGCCCCAACAATATAGAATATAAATTTAAAAAAAGCCGAGAGGCAATTTCAATATGGATGACATAGTCACGTCAATTAAATTAAGAAAATACTAATAAAGTTGATTTTTCCTGAGGCTGAAACCAATACAGATCGATTTTTCTTTATAAATATTATTTATGGTGTGAATTTAAAAAAAAATCCTTAGGGCAGTTTAATATCTGGAAAATATGCAAATATGTATAGATATATATATTATAAGGAATATATAAATCACCAAATGCCAACGTTTCGATCCTTGACCAGGATAAAGTTAAGAGATTTTTATTTCTTACATTAAATACTTATTAATTGTCCGCCGATTTCCATTCCTCGGTACAACATATATTTTATTAATTTTAATATTAAACTTTTATTAAATAATCCGAATAAAACATGTTTTTATAATATCTAACATTAATTATTTGTTCTATTTATAAAAACTTTTCATAATATTTCCTAACCTGTCAAAAAAAAAATTAATTGCTCCTTACTTAACTAAAAATTTTTTTTAAAATATCTATAATGGAAATGTTTGTTAAAATTAATTTTATCAAATAAGAAAAGCAAAAACTATATTATATAATTATTTTTTTTTTTTGCTTTCAAAAAAAGTTAATTATTTTTTGTTTTAAACGCGATTCTTGCTCTTAAACATACTTCTACCATTTCCATGTTTATTTAGTTAAAAAATAAATTGGATTTCATTTATAGAAATTAGTAGACCAAAAAAAGGGTGGGTTTAATCATATCTACTTATGGTTATATGACGAATAATTTATTCTTGTTCAAAGACCTCTCCTTTATTAACCAATTGAATTTTTAATGATTAATTCAATTGGATCGTTTAAAATTAAAAAAAAAACCAAAGAAAATCAATATCTATTGCATTTTTGTTCACTTAACGATCCTTTTATTTTATTTATCAGAAATTCCAATAAAGATGAAAATGCCGAAGCAATATTGGCATTCTGAGCTAAACAATGTAGGCCTTGTCTAATTTACATCTCATCTCTCTTTTATTAAATTCAAAACAGCCCCCTACGTCTACCCCTCTTCACCCTTTTCGCTCACTCCCTACAGACCTATTTCAAATTCCACTACAGAAGAGAAAAAATGAATAAATAAATCTACAATCTAAAATTTAATAAAATTTAATATCAATATGTTTATTTCTGCTTCTTTTTTTTTGTTTTTATTTTCATATTTTAATAATTGTAAATTTGTTTAAGCATTGATTAAAATTTATATATTAAATATAATGTTTCGTTAATTCAAATTTAATTAATATATAAAAATAAATAAATGAGAATAAATATAGTGTCAATTCATTTGAATAAAAAAAATAACATTAGAAGTATAAAAGATTATTTAAATAATAGGAAAACAGATTGAAGACTTGACAAGCTAATGGCAATAATAGTTCAAAATTTATAGCTCTTTTATACTTAAGATAAATGGATTTAATGGAAAAAGAAATATTACGAGGATATATTGATTGAATGAGATTTTCTCTCATTATTATTATTTTTTTTATTAATAGTATTTAATAAACCGATGACAGTTTTTTTGACAAAAATATTAATTTAATAAAAATAAAAAAAATAAATACATATATTCATAGATTTATTACCTTACTTAAATAGTTTTTTTTTTAAATACGAATTATATGTAAGACAATTTTTATTAATAAAAATTTAAATTTCAAAAATATTAAATATGAAAAAAATATATATTCAGATCAAGAAATTAACATATTACCAATTTACAAATCTATTTATCCTGACCGTTTATTTTATTTATTTATTTATTTATTTATTTATTTAGCTAAACAAATTTTCACACTAGACCACTATACTCGAGAAGGTAAGAGTTGGTGCATGAGCCGACCCCCACCCTCGGCCAAGCAGTTCCCGCGCTTGCCCCTACCATTCCTACAAAACCACACCACGCTACTTTGTTGCACATAACAAATTTTTTATATTTTAGTTTGAGAGAATAGAAGAGTCTGGTGGAGGGGAAATCACTCTTGGAGGGGTAGCCCCGCCTATCCTGGCCGCCACTCCTCATGCACCAACTCTTACCTCCTCGACTATAGAGATTTGTATTTTTTTTTTTATTTAATTATTTTTATTTTTTATTTAAGAATAACAAACTTCCTCCATTGATCATTTTAATCTTTAATTTTCCATTTTTTTTAATAACAAATTATATAATTGCTTAAAAAAATTAAAAATTTTTATAAAATAAATATGGAGATACAAAGGTTAAATTCTAGACTTTCCAGTTTATTTTTTTTCAATTTTTATTTTTTATGATTTAAAATGATTATCGTCATATCTCTTTTGGGTTACATTTAATATAATATTATTAAGTTGTCAAATGGGAACCTTAAACCTTGTAGTAGAAAGGTCCTAAAATCGAGACTCGGGCAATCTGTTGTGTAAAATGTTAATTGACTTGGAAACTATAAACTGTATAGAATTGAATTATAAATTGTACGCTTGGATGTATTAATTGCTCTGTTAAAATTTTCGCCTTCTACTCTAACCTTTTGGCCAAGATCAATCTGCTTTAATGAAATCATCATCACCGTAGCAACAGAGGCGCACATCCATTCATTAACCAAATTCACTTCATCTTATAAGCAATTCGAAATTTCTAATTTTCAAGAAATCCACTTCTATCTTTAATTTATCCATGAACCTGATAGAAATTTAGTACAACAACAAACTTGAGATACGTTAAGATAATTAACTATCAGCACCGGATAATTATTTAACTAAAAACTACTTCGAATCCATATTTTTTCTTTTAAAATATTAGTTTGAAATTAATGATAATCTACATATAAATTGATAATGTAATAAAAAGACAAAAATATCAATAATATAACATCAAAGGAAGAGATTACACGAGGAATTCTATGACCTATATACTTAAATCTTCAAAATCACTATTAGGAGCAATATAGTGACATGTGGCTAGAATTAGTGAAGAAAGTTTTCTTTTGACTGCGAGAGATTTTATGGAGGTAGCTAAAAAAAACATTTGAAGAAATGTAATGTGACTTTTGAGTTCATTAGTACCGCAGATATATATATATATATATATATATATATATATATATATATGAAACATTGAATGCCTTGTTTCCCTTAATTTCTGAAACAATACATATTAATCCAACCTTTGGGTTATTTCATAATTAAAATATAAAAAAATTACTTTTAGAGAGAGGTGATTAAAGTACCATGAACGCTCTTTAAATCCTAATAAAAATGTATATACATTTTTCTGATATATCCTTTGTTTTTTTAATAATAAATAAATCAATCAAAATTTCACGGTTAATTGGAATAATTTAAAGATAAAATCGAAAAGGTTATGGTACATGTATCTTGAATAGGAGAAGAAACGCTTATTTAATAGAATAACCAATGGGAAAACAAAATTATTGAAGAATAGTGTCTTAGGATATATCATAATAAGTGAAATTATTACAATCGGTTAGATGTGTAATAATTTCATTGGGAATCGAAACACTAACCAATGGTTATGTTTTTCCCTGTTAAATGTTCAATTATTGGTTACTTTCTCAAGAACTTTGAACAGTAAATAGTTATAAACTTATTTATTATCTTATGGGGCTAACCAGTTAATTTGAAAACTATTTTTTATGAAAAATATCAATTTCGATTTTTTTATAGTTTATGGTTTATGGTATTGTTATAATTACATAGATTCTAAATAAGACTATCTGGCATTTATTTTATATTAAATATATGGGTGATGATGTTAATTGAAAACAAACTACTTTTTTTAAAAAAATTGGGTATAATTTTTAACTACAAGAGTTAAAAATTATACCAAATAAAGAAATCAAGAGGTAGAGAATAAAGGAAGTACAAAATCATCAATTGTCTGAAGGGAAAATAGTTCCAATTGTTCTTAAAAAGAGCAATTTGCTCTTCTCAGTCAGTAAACAAAATAGACGAGTTAGCCTTAGGGGGATAATAGAAAATTTCAACTCCTTCTCTTAAACTTGGACTTGACTGACTTCTCCAGGCTTGAATAGACATAAGCTAGTCTACATATATTTACATTCATGAATTTATAAATACTCATTAATTCAGAAATAATCTAATTTTAATCAAAAGATAAATGATAGATATTAATTAAGATTTTCAAAATACATTTAAAAAAAATATAGTTTATACTTATTGGGATAATATATATATATACAAATATTAAAAATAAATAAAGTAATCTATTATATTTATTATATATATATAATATCTCAAATTATTAAATATATCGTCCCAAAAATTTAATCATAATTAATCAAAATTCTTCTTCCCCAAACATGACTTTTCAATTAACAAGTATTTATTCGTTGAGACATAAACAATTCGCTTGATTATTAATAATGTTGGTTCAAAAGTGAAGTGAATGTCTCCAAAAGAAATTAATGGTTGCATTTGACTTTCAAATTTAAAAAAAATAAATGATTTTAATATTGATATCAAAAGCTTTTTTATATTATACAAAATGATTAAATATACAAAAGTACCATAAATAAATATATATATATGAAGGTTATATTAATTTTAAAATAATTAATCAAAGCAAGAAAAATAAAAATGTTAGAAAAAATATAATTTTAGATAATTTTCCGAGACATTTGATATCAAAGCCCATTTTTAAACATCTTTCTAAACATTTTTATTTTTATTTAGTAAAGCAATTTTTAATTTTGAATTATTGAAATTGATGAGATTTGAACTCTTCTACTTAAATAGTTGGTTAGTTTCTCACATCTTAATTATTTGGGGCAAGGCGAATATTTTGTTAATTAAAAATACTACCTCTGACTTTTGTACGTCTTACGCAAGGACAACGCCTATCAAGTCGGTTTTATCAACTAGATGTCCTATCATCAGTAGAACGGGTCCTATCAACATTTACCTTGATTTTCTTGATCGGAGGCGCTACTTTTTATCAAGTAGCTTCCCAATGTTGATCCCGGAGGCTGGGTTGACTCCGTCCCATAGACCCCAGCTAGAGAAATTCCCTTGCCAGGCTCAGGACTTAAATAAAATAAATTTAATTGTTGTCTGTAACTTTAATGATATTACTAAAATGGCCTCTAATGAGCTTGAGCATGAAGCAGTCAATTCTGCCATGTTAAAAATTTTTTTGTTGCTTATATTTTTTTTATAGTCCGACTCAACAGACCTGTAACTGCTCAAGCAGGCTCTAAGACACTTTCTTTCAAACAATCTAACAGCTTCCATTGTTGACGCGCTGTGATTATACCATATCATGCAACCATATGTTATTATAGGCCTAATGAATAATTGATAAATTAATAATTTCAATTTTGGATTTAGATAAGAGCAAAAGAATAATTTTTTGAGTCCCATGAAGGCGGCTCTGGCCTTTATTAGTTATATATCTACATGTTGATGAAATAATAGTCTTTCATCAAGATGCAGCCCTAAGTATTTTAAAATTTTTTTGTGGAGAATGATCTGATTTTGCACACTATTCTGAAAATTTTTCCAGATTTTTTTCAAATTATTATTTCCCGTATTTATTAGTGGCCGAAATAAGATGCTTTCACATTTATCTAAATTTATTTTCAATTTCCAATTATAATAAAATGAGAAACTTTTGTTAACGAGTGATTCTAGTTTTTTCATTTCACTTGGTTTATTTCTAGTAATGTACACAACCAGATCATCAGCAAAAGCCAGACCACCGATACCTTGTGTTACATTAATGCCATAGGCTGTTAAGATATCATTTATAAAGAGATTAAATAGAAGGGGTGAGTTAACTGTCCCCTATTGGAGACCATTTGTAACTTGAAACTCGATTGATGATTTCGCACCTCTATCGTACGTAGAAAATGTTCTACCATCAATCATGCTCCAGATTAATTTAACTAAATTAATATCAAAATTGTTTTTTAATAATTTAAAAATCAGTCCTTCTCTCCAGACTGTCGAATGCTTTCTCTACTTCTATGGCGGCTACATAATTGACACCATTAAGAGCCCAACAAATGTCAGATGTCAGTTTGGCTATTGCATGAATAGTTGAATGTTTGAATCTGAAGCCGAATTGTGCTTCGGGGAGGAGATTTTTATCATTGCAGGCAGAGACTAATCTCATGTTAACAATCACTTCAAATACTTTACCTATATTGGCTAATAGACCGATTGGTCTAAGATTATTGGGGTCTGAGGAATCCTTGCCTTTCTTCGGTATAGCGATGACTTTAGCTTTTTTCCAATTTCTCGGAAAATAGCAATTATTTAAAGCATTATTGAAAATCATTGTATAATATCCAATAATTTTTTGGCAGGTGCTTTAGAACAATATTTGGAATTTTGTCATGTCTGCTTGATTTTTTGTTTTTGATTTTCTTTAAAATGTCCATTGTTTCTTTGAAACTTGTCCATTGAAAAAAAGGATCAAATTGGGGTTCAAGTGAGTTGTTGGTTATGTTGAATTTTGTATTGTCTAGGTTAGTTTCCTTTTTCAGTTGGGTCATTTGTTTGTTTACTATGCTTGGGGAGCCCATGCATTCATTTCTCAAATGGACCGATGAAAAATGGGCACCTAGTACATTTAATTTTTCTACTTGATCAAAAATAACTAAGTTTCCTTTGTCATCCTTATATGTTTTGTCAAGCGGGATTAAAGCATTATTTAAAATATTTACCTTGTCACTTGGAATGGTTAATTTACTATTGAAAAATGAATTTGTTTCATTCTTTCGACGGTAAATTTTATTGATTCTAGGAAAGTTTTCATTTGAATTCATCTCAGAGATGCTTTCAATTTGCTTTCTCCAGAAATCATTAATAGGTTCTTTGTACTCATATTGCAATTTATCACGGTTAAAGTGTCTGAAGTGAAATGAATTTGTTTGAATTCCTGTTCCAGTTGTTACGGTAAAATTTATTGATTTGAGTAATTAAATAACTTTTTGTTTTCTCTAGTTTTTTAATTTTGTAATTAATGTATTTGTCAGTGGAGATTTTTGGTTTGACTTTTAGTGTCGATTTTTCTATTGCATTGCGAATATGAATATCAATTTCATCTATATTTCTCTCAATTTGGTTATTATCTAAATTTTGAATAGGAGAAATATATAACCGACAATTCTTGTTTAGATACTTGCTGAATGCATTCCAATTTGTTTTATGAAAATCAAATGAACCTAAGCAGCCATCCATTGATGAAATTTTATTTGTCAATTTCTATTTCCCTGCCTAAATGTTCAGAGTCGCAGGGCACAGAAGGCAATCGATCTCGCCCCACTAGATTTGAGATAGATAACTCGCATCTATGTTCTCTTTTTGAAGAGCTTCAATTTTTTTTGAGAGTTCCTCAATTTGGGCTGAGAAAGGGATTTTTTTTGTTCGGAGACATTTTCTTAGTCAGCTTCAGCAATGTATCTGCTGAAACAGACTTTTTAGAATTAATAATTTTTATGGCTTTTTGCCTGGTTGAAAATAGGCGCGCATTTACCCTGCAAGTATAACGAGCTTTGGGCGCAAGATGAATGGTCTTCAGCTCAGTGGGCGGGGCTTTGGGTTGGCTAGAGTTCTCCAGAGCTAAGAGATGTTCACTGGTCAACGTCCAAAGCAAAACTCAGGACTTGAACCCGGGACCACGAGAATGTGGGTCAGCGACGCTAGCCATCACACCCTGTGGTGTTAAAAATTCTACAGTTTAAATTAATTCTATCCAAAATGTAAATTTTTTTGAAAAACAAATTTAAATATTAAAATAATAAATATATATGTTATAACAAACTAACACTATAATCAAATTTATGTGTAAATAACTAATTAAAATCTTTAAATAATATTTAGGATTAATGTTTAAAAAAAATAAAAAACATTTTTTATCCTTATTAAAAGTGTTCATTTTTTTTTTACTCAATTCAAAATATTATTATTTATTTTAATATGTACAAAAATATATGACATGTTTAGAGAGATACATTTTCATTTGGATAATAAATGAAATATAATACAAAATTAACATTCATCATTATGTTTAGACTAAAATGAGATACGCGTTATTATCATATATATTATTAATTCAAGTATTACAAAATATTTGGAATATAATTATTAGGCTCGTTATATTTGTAATATTATTATAAAAATTTCAAATCGGTTAAGTATTTAGTTAAATAATCGTATCATATATGTTTTAATAATACTAATAATAATATCAACAACAAAATCTCTCGTTAGATTGAAATCTTTTTTGTTTAATAAGGCCAGCTCATCTTCTCGCGTTGATAATATCCTAATCGAATTTCCTTCCACCCTCTCTATCCGTAACTTTCATTTAGAGTAAATGCGAGGCGTCTCTCATGATAACGAAGTTAAAACGTCGACATCGATAGGCGAGAAAATTATTACTTTTTTTCTTTTATTTTACTATTTTCTTCTAGATAATAAATATTTTAATTCTCGAATTTAAATTTATAGGTATAATACATTTATTTTATATAATATATAATAGATTATTTGATATTTTTATAAATAGAATCAATAATTACTTATAATATATTAGGGCAAACAAATTTAAATAAATATATATGTATACATATACAAAATAGAGTGGGTAGAACAAATCTATATTACGTGATGGTCACTGTCAAGTTCATATCACGTCATTAGTCTGAAGATAATAATGTTGTAATATTGAAATTAAAATAGTATAATTTATTTTTGTTATTATATTATTTACAATTAAATTCAATATAATTTTCAACAAAATGATTATTTTGCATTTAGTTATGAATATTTAATTCGTTTTTAACTAAATAGAAAGTAAAATTCCCTTCACTAATTATAACTTAAACGCACCCAGTAAGGTTGTGATTATTTCCTAATTATACAGGATGTCCCAAAATGAAAGAGCAGATTTCAATTTCGTATTACAGTCAAACTATGAAAGATAGAAACACATTGCGCATGTCATTGGATAGAGAAAGGTTCAAAGTTTTGATCCTACATCGTACACTCAACATGAGCGCCATGTGTTGCTCGAGAAACATCGAAACGGTAGTCCATTTCATTCAATAAACGCATCAACTGGACCCTGTTTATTGAATTGACAGCGTCAATAATTCGATTTCGCAGATCTTGAAGAGTAGCTGGCATAGGTAGGACAAACTCTGTCTCTTTTATGTAGCCCTACAGAGAAAAATCATAGGGAGTAAGATGTGGGGACATGGGAGGCCAGAAACACTGAACAAGGTCTTCTTGTGGATTGAGAATTCCAACACACAACACACAAAATGACTTTTCCTGTGGTGTAATAAACAACAGCCCTGTTGTGTCAAAACTTTTAACCTTCTTCTATTCAATGACATGCGCAATGTGTTTCTATCTTTCATAGTTTGTCTGTAATACGAAATTGAAATCTGATCTTTCATTTTGGGACACCCTGTATTACTACTCATTTAATAACATAAACTTATACGAACAGAAATTGAGGAATCCATTATTTCCACAAAGAAAATAAAATTTTGGTTGTCTCTAATTTGAAAATTTATATTTTCAGTAAATTAAACATATGGGATCTATTTTTATTAATATAATATTATATTTGACTGTAGCCTATATGAGAAAATAAATAAATCATAAGGCAATAAAATCTATGATTTATTTACATATGAACAATTTAATGCATTTTAGAATATGATGAAAAAGAGACGAGCTTTTAGTTGAACCGACAAAATTATCACTTTATCATTAGAACTAGAGAATATTTAAATAAATTGCTATTTCATTTTTCACTCGGAGTAATTATGTTCACATGAATTCCTTGGAGAGAAAGTTAACCCAGGGCAGTCGATTATCCAATAAACCATCAAGTTAAGTTACTAACAAAAAAAAAACAAATAAATAAATATATAGATTTTACTTTTAAATGAAAATTTAAAAAAAATTTAAATTAAATATTAAATAAAAATAAATAATACGATATTATTAAATAATTATATATATTATTATGTAAATTTAATAATTTCTAAATATAACTTTACTTTTTATAATAATACAATCAAGTATATTTCTAGAAGTTAATGTTGCGTTAAACAACATAAACAGTTTCAAAAAACAAAAGTTTTTTGACATAGATTTGTGGATTTTGAGATAAAAGAACATTAAAGTGAATTTAGAATAATAATAAAAATAATAATAATATTAATAATCATTATAGATAGATAGACAGTATGAATATAAATAGATTTCTGTCCTTTTTCGGTTAATCTATTGGTTTCCCTTTAACCATTGCCCATTCCATTTCTTTTTTTATATTCTTTTTTTTTTTGTTCTTTTATTGTTTTCGCTTTTGGCTAGTTTATGATTTCAACTGCTGTGTGCCAGGGTGAATGAAATGAATCGCCAGGGGGTGGTTGAAGAGCGGGAGGAAGGGGTGGCAGAATCCCATTTCCAGCAGATAGGCTACATATATTATTACCTGTAATGGATGTTAATTTTCAACGAATACAAACATCCAAAATAGCTATATATGTATTTGCATGTTTGTTGTTAGAAGATAACTCAATTAATTTTACCAAATATATATATATATAATATATATATAATAAAATTATATTTAGAAATATAATCAATGGATCTATATTATATAGTGAAAATATAATAAAAAAAATAAAGTAAATAATTAATAATTTTGTAAAAGACGGCCATTTCTAAACCTTTCTGAACGCCCCCTGTAAGCATAAACTATCATCCCCTCTCCATCCCCTTCCATATGTGAATATTGGCCGCAGGGGTGATTCTGTGCTATGCCTTCGAGGGGGTGCCTTTCTCATAACATCTCGCCTCCATTACCTGCATTTTCTAATTTTCCCATTCACCTTATTCGCCAACCACTGGCTTATTTAGTGAAATATTTAACTCACTTTCTCGCAAGTTAGTTATTGTGTAACTATCTCTGTGACTCTACGGAACTCGAAAGTTCTTGGCTGCAGTAACCACACTTCTTCAAGTATCCCTGTTCTGAGGTACAACCCTCCAATCCCTACCCTCTCCCATCTCTCTCACATCCCTTCCTACATTATCCTTAGTTATTGTACAAATAGTATATAAATAATCTTTCTATATTTATTTCGTAAGTCCCATCACGTGGATTTTTTCTAATATTATTAGTTACACCCTGTTTACATGGGCTTAGTACTTGCCATTAGTTAAGGGTTGGGCAAATACTTTTAAGCGCGGGCGAAAATGAAATTTTCAAAATCTCTTCCGGGCCGGAGGGCCATATTTCGAAAATACTAATAAAAAAATGTATCTTGTTTTCTTTTTTTTAGAGACATATCGAACGAAAAATCAAACTTTTTCACCGGCGGGCGTTCAAAAGGCCCGCGCTTAAAAGTATTTGCCCACCCCTGAACTAATGGCAAGTAATAAGCGTAAATTGGGCTTAAGTGTATATAATAAAAACCCGTCTATCAAGGCAAACAGTGCATTTTATTTTCACCAATTCCCAATCTCCAAGCTGATTTATTTTAGCAATGAGGCTGTCGACAAAGATATATATAAGTTTCCCGAACTTATAATAAATTTTAGTTGTTATTGAGTCTCCTGGTTCTCAAAGAACAACTTATTACAATCTTTTAAAAATTTAAAATTGTTTTTTTTTTAATAACAAGTAATGTCTATTTGGGATATCTAAAATATTAATTATAATTTATTAAAATTCAAAACATTAATTATTAAATACATTTAAGGAAAAAAAATATAATAAAACAAAACCAAAACGTTAGAGATCCCCGTAGTGATAATAAATATTATCAATACAAGCATTTAATAATAAAATCTATAATTTTCGTTTAATTATTTTTTTCTTATTTCAAAACATTAATTGTAAAATTAGTTTCATGAAAATATAATTAAATGGATTGATTAAAATTAATTTATTATTCCCACGTGCTCTTAGAAACTGTTTATTAATATAAAAAATCATCTTTTTGAAAAGATAAAGACATTAGAATGATCAAAAAAGTTTATGAAGTTAATTATTATTTATTATTATCTTTATATGTATCTTGATTTCTTATTAATGATGAAATTTACTTGCTTTATAGGAAAAAAGACTGACAAAATAAAAAATTAAGATGTGGTTCTTCCTTTGACTTAATCATTGATAAGAAAATGAATTGTTTTGAGAATAAAATAAATGATTTAGGTCTTGCATGATTTCTGACAATTTGAAACGCAACAGCAGAATAGATGATGCAATTAAGATGTAGATTTCGACAATTATTCCTACCTTAATGTTACCTTTATTTTTAGAATTATCCAAAAGATAAAAACCCAATTTATATTAATGTAAGTACTTATATAGAAAATCTATTTTATAAGTTAAATCATATTATTAATTTAAATAAATTGAAATTGGAATAATGAGTAAACTTGAATTAAAACCTATACACAAAATATGCACAAATTTTATATAATAAAATTTAATTTATTTTATTAATGACAAAATAATCATTTAAATTATAATAGCATTTAATTTTGTAAAATTGCCTATGTTCTGGTTATTTAATTAATTTTTAAGCAAAGATTTGGTCACCCTATTATTTATTTATCAATTTCTGTGACCTTACGGAACTAAAAAGTTCTTGGCTTCAGCGACCACACAGGGGGGGGGGGGGGTCCAGGGGTCTCCCCGAAAAAAATTTTGACAAAATAAATTATTTATTTATTCATAAAGTTTAGACTTTAGACATACTTATATGCAATTTAAAGATGTTTTTTTTTACTTTTGGGATCTCAGTTACAAAACTAATCACTTTTAAATTTATTTTTTGCACAAGGTTTTTTTTTTTGGGGGGGGGGGGAACGTGCCCCCGGCCCGACGCCACTGCTAGTAATCATTTCATTCAAAGAGCACAATCCTAATTATTTTAATTTGGGCCACCCTGAGAATCCCCATACACAATTTCTATAGTTAAGCATTAGACCACTTTGCTACTCGCTTGATTACCCATTTGTATTTAATTAATTATACAAATAATAATAATAATAATAAAGATTAATAAATAATTATTTATCAATAGAAAAAATAAATATATTTTTATATAAAAATGGGGCTAACATTTTATTATATGTGAATCTTTATTAAAAGAAGAGTTGGATGCTGGATTGTTTTTCTTTTATTCATCTATATATTAATTCTATATATATAAAAGGCAATGTCTGTGTGTCTGTCTGTGTGTCCTTCAAATACTCAAAAACTACCCGACCGATTACGGTTAAACTTTCAGGGATTGTTGTGGGCATCCCAGGAAAGGTTTTAGTGTAGTTAAATCCAAAATTAATTTATCCAAAATTATATAAAATAAATAAATAATACAATTTAAATTTGAAAACAAGTGTTGCCGGTTGTCTAAATGCCAGGGGCTCTTATCCACTTGCCATCAGTTCAGTCAGTCAGTTGGTCGGTGTGTGCGTGCGCACTTATACCTTGGCATCTACCAACTATATTAATAGCTTCCCCGCGCTGTCAAAATCAAATCAGTAAGAGAGTTTTCTATTGCAATTATCATCATTTTATTAATTTAATATAAATATCATCAATCTAATGTTAATTAGATTTAATTAGTAATATTTTGGTAAGTCTATTTATGGTTACCATGGTTACATTGAAAAATTTACAATAAATAAATAAAAATAATTGGAAATCTTAATTTTAATTAAAATTAATTTGATAAATTTTATTAATATTTTTAATTTTTTTTAAACTGTCAAAAATAACATACACATAATAACAGTTGTAATAAAAATAAAAATATGAAAGTTTCACCATCCCCTCCTATGCCACTTGGCAAAATTGTCCACCCCTCCTCCCTCTTGGGGTAACGAAGAGGTATATCTCTGGGTATTTCCCTGGGTTTTTTTTTAAAAACATTCATATTTGTTTTTTGTTTCGTTTTACAATGAAGGAAGGGACATGGGAGAGATGGGACAGGGTAGGATTTGGTTGTAGCTCAGGATAGGGACTCTTAGAGAAAAGTGGATGCTGCGGCTAAGAACTTTCGAAAACTGTATAGACACAGAGTTAGATAAATATAACATATACAATAATAATATATAATTAATTTACTGATTAAATTAAAATATATTTTCCAAGAAAACAAATATATGTCTTATCTACTTATACTGATTGAAACAAAATGGATGAAAACCTTTTACATACAGACTTTCAACCAAATACTATGTATCACTCGGGGGTACAGGGGGCGGAGCCCCCGTCTAGGTGTGAAGAGCGCCGAAGGCGCTCGGAGCAGCTAGTATTTTATAAATATTTTGGCTTTTATTTATTTTTTTATCTATTGAATATATATATAGACATATAAATAAATAATCTTTCACTTGAATAGATTATCATAAATAATTATGCTGTTTAATTACTGCATAATTACTGTAATCGGGCAGCTTTCCCTTTTAGATTGGCACTAGTGGACCATGCATCCCTTTTTCAAATATATTACCTATGAGTGCTATTGACGTGAATTTAATTTAGTTAGTTGGACTTTGTGGAATTAAATTCTTATAATTTTGATTTCTATTAAGCGGTAAAATATAAATTATGACTTATACTCTGCTTAAATTATAGTTATTATTCATTCAACGGGATGACAATTATAATCACAGAGAGAATAATTCTTGAATATATATTATACTTTATATTTCTAATAGTGCAATTGGGATAAAGCGAATTTGGCTGAAAAAAAATAAAAACATCGTCCGGAGAGTCAGTTCATTTCATTAAACCCATTTTATTCTAGAGTGAATCGTATACGCCTGTACAACAAGATGCGAGTGCTCAAATCGGGTTATCAGGATATTAACCTCATCAGATAAGAAAGAGAGAGAGCTAGAAATGGTAACAGTAAGGTACTCTTAAACAACTCCTTATCCACTCTAATGGATTTTCTACACAAGAGAAATAAAATAATACAATTTAAATTATTATAGAACAAAGAAGAAAATGAATCATCGAAACTAAGATTTCAAAGAATAATAAAGTTTGTATAAATCGAGTCAAAAAGTAATTAAAAGAGTATCTTTGATATTATAGTATTAATAGCATAAATTCTGAGATTCTATTACTCGTCGATTTTTACTCATCCAATTGCTCTACCATTACAAATAATTAGTGTTAGTTTAGGTAAGAAGTGGTGTAGTTAAATTTGTACTTTTGTTAATCGTTCAGCTGTTCGAGTGAGTAGTTATCTATCTATCTATCATCATTTGTATTCTAGATAATGAAAAATTTCACCTAACCATTTGATCCATTATTAATAAATGACCAGAGTATTTTATGAGGGAAAGAAAAAATATAAATGGAATCAACTAGCTCAAATCCTCCCTCCACCATCGTTATAAATGATGAAAACGAGCACTTGGCTTATCGCTATGTTTATGATGGAACAGGCTAACCCTTTTTCTTTCATATGAAAAGAAAAGCTCGATTTTCTTTAATTCCGAAATGATAAGGACCATTTAACCGTCGACAGGCAAAGGTAGACGTAGCCCCTTAGGGCATAATGAATCGCCTCTTAATTCAATGATTTGAATTCATCTTTTTATTTATTTTTTATTTTTATTTTCCTTATAGAGATTATAAATAAAAAAAAGAATATTTTGGTTTTAGATAAATTTATACACAAAAAGAGAAATCTATCGTCTAAAAGGCAATGAAGTAAAAAATTGAGTCTTTGAAGAAGAAAAAAAAAACACGAGAGAAAAGTAAACAAATAAATAAAAGACTTAAAAGATTTTAAACAAAGAACAAAATTGAATTTGAGAATTATTATTAACATTATATATATATATATATTATTTCTATTATAAAAAAAGAATAAATATTTAAAAAATCCCTTTACAAGTATTTAAATTTCGAATTAGAATTAAAAACAAAAATATACATCAGAAAAGATATAACAAATGACAAAATCAATATATAATATAATGAAATATAATATAGACTTACTTTATTTTTATTTGTCTAAATGCTGGACCGTATTATTAATAAGTAATTCTTCTTAAATTTGTCTCTGAGTATTCAAAGGTATCGTCATATGTCTGAAGATATTAGTAATGTTGAAATATAGAGATTAAAATTGTATATTATTATATATTATGATATTATATTATTATTATATTATATGATTATTATTACTTTTATTTTATTATTGTATTAGGTCGAGTCATAAATAACTTCCGCCTAAGTAGTGTGCTTCTTTTGGTATTGTTTGTACACAATGAGATTCCCCTTGATAAGGGATTTTTGTTTTCGCTTAGCAAGTATAAACTGGTCAGTCTCTAGACAACCTCGTTTCGGTGCGCACGTAAATATTTTTTTATTTATACCTTTAAAATGGATAATCAAAAAATACACTTTCGACATGTGATGCTTTGGGAATTTAAACAAGGCAATAGTGCTACAGCTACGGCTCGAAAACTTTGCAGTGTATTTGGTGAAGGAGTGATAACTGATCGGGCAGTAAGAAATTGGTTTGTAAAATTCCGTTCTGGAGACATGACCTTAAAAGACGAGCCAAGGATGGGTCGTCCTTCTGACTTTGATGACGATGTTTTGAAGTCAGTTTTGGAAGAAAATCCACGCCAGTCAACTAGAGAGTTATCACAGAAGCTCAATACATCCCAATCAACTGTTAGAATACATTTTAGATTAATTTTTATTTGTTTTTGTGTTATCGAAAAACAAATGTATGAATAACAAACGGAAGTTATTTATGACTCGACCTAATAATATTAATTTAAAATTCAATTTCAATTTCAAAAAACTGATAATTATTTATTTAGGTATGAATCATTAAATTTTTAACTACATGTATTTAGTAAGTAAAATTCCCTTCTGTTATATTATAACCTAAACATTCCCGCCAATTATTATTTTAATAATTTGATATGATTAATGAAAATATAAATTATAGAACGATTAATTAATTAATTAGAAATGTGAAATCAAAATAAATTTATATAAATAGATTAATATTAGGAAATTGATAATTGTTTTATTTAATTAAGAATAAATTTAAAATTTACTATTGAAAAAACAATTCTTGATTACTTCTCCTTCAAAAAAATAAAATTGAATTCTTTCAAGTACATAATTATATTATTTAACTAAATAAAATAAAAATACAAAGCAATCCAAAGTGACTTTGAATACATAGAAACGAAATGGTAAAAAACTTTCAAAGGAATATTTTCTTTATTTTAAAATATTCCGAAAATTTCGCCTCCAAATATATAACAAAAATAAATAAATAAATAATACAAATGAATTGCAAACTATTATTACACTTGTCGGTATTGTTTAGTGCGTGTGAAGCATTTGTTATATTTTATTGTTATTGTACATTGAATTTTTAGAAAATGTTTCCCGAGAATGTCCTGTCTCACCTACCCTCTTTTCTCTTCCGTCTTATCATTTATTTTTCTTATTGCCATTTCTTTTATTATTTTTCCAAGCGGAAGTGCATTTGCTCGTTATCCCACTCTGTTTCCCCTCCCAATACTCAACCCTTAGATACCTCAACATTTCTAGGTCAAAATTTCTCTTACTCTCTGACTTTTATCCAACTTTCCACGGCCATAGTTCATTTATTCTCCCAGAAACTCGATATTTATAATATATTGCCGAAAGCTGGGAAAATTCGTCGATGGGTCGTGATCCGAATTAATAACAACCTTGAAGAAAACGTGTCTTTCTTGGGAATAGAGTGTCTTGATATTTCACAGAATTTGATATTAGTTTAAATTAACGATTCTTTTTTTTTAAATTTATTAAATTAGTTTTTTACTCCAAAATTAAACAAAATGTTTTCATATTTATAATATTCATTCAACATTCATTTATAATATTCATTATTCATTCAACTTGGAGTTATGCACAAAACAGTTTCTAATGTTGACATTTATTCTGATAATATCATAGTTTAATAATTACATATCTACCAAAGAAAACTTTGGAATGTCAATACAGTATATAAGTACATATAGGAGAGAACACTGTATATTTTAATCCAGTATTTTGGTAGGTAAATCGCAGGATGGTGGCAATGGAGCGGTGCTGAGATAAGAGAACAAAACTTGGGACTGATTATAAAATTTTTAAGACCTGAAAAAACAGTTTAGTGGAAATGAATTGAAATTTTATATTTTTTCGAAAAACTAATAAATTTTCATAACCAAACGCTAGAAATTATGTAATTCTGCTTGTTTCTTGCTTACCACAGTAACTTCTCTTTTATTAGTTTTCTCTATTACAAATTCTTTTGACCTGCGGACCCCATTTCAAACCCTGAGTGAAAAACCACACTCGAATCACCCGAATGCTGTCATGTTTCCATCCATGGAAAAGAAAGAGAAGCCATGATTGCTCGAGTCTGGCTTTCAGGCGATACCTTATTATTTGTATTTTATGCGCGTATCTACATTTATATTTAACTTAGGACGTAAAAATTCCTAACAATTATTCATCGTTATTTATTATATTTCCATATTAATAAGAATGTGCCACAATTTATTTGTTTTTATAAAACCTTACTCTGACCTCCTGACGTTGTTCAGGGACCTCCAATTCGATTTAAATTTCCCAAGGATCCCTTGAATGATCCCAGGGGCCCCTTGGAGTCCATATACCACTTTGGAAACCACTGTTCTATAGGGTACGCTGACGTCACATCCATTTTTAATTTAATGATAAATTTAAAAATATACTCAGTTTATACTAATTAAAATATAATCACATATAGTACTTTTTTTAATACTCTTAAATAATATTAATAATTTCTCTTAATAAGCATAGTGGAAGATACATATAAATGATATTAAAAATATAATATAAACTATAAATATTACATAACTATAAAATATAATATAATCTATTAATACAGTAAATTAAACAATCTGGATAATTACATTAATAATTTAAATTAATTATGTGTTTCTTTATTCGGATTCATTTTCTTGATTGGAATGGTTTATCATTTTACATCCAATCTATTTTTAACAAACCCCAATCTTCAATAAACTCTTTAATCAATTCAACGTGATAATGTATATTAGGTTCTATAATAAGAAATGAACAGTTAAATTCTCTTTTAAATAATGAAGAAATTGTTTTCGAATGTAATGCATTCTAGTTCAATCTCAATTTACATTGGCTGTTTTAGGTGAATGTACCGGTTAATCACTTAGTATCACAATTGATTTAGGGTACCCGTGTGATTGCACAGCCCACGGTCAGTTAACATAAACATCGAATTTATTGACTGTGAACGTAGAAAACCAAACAGAAAAGGGGATAAATAAAATACAACTAACAAATACAATATATAGTATATCACCTTGACAATAAAGGAAAAAAAAGGTTCCTATATATATATATATATTTCATTGGGACCTAGATCCTTAATTTAGGAGGTTTTTTCCAGTAAGTTAGCCAAGTAAAATTAAATGGATTCATTGCCAGAAGTTAATATAAAATGGTAATCATTTTTATTTCAAAAGAGTTTTTTGTTTTTATCTTCTGCGCCCAATAAACACATTTCTACTACATTTGGGAAATTAGATATTTGTAAAGGTCCAATGAAGGCTTTCAAGCTATTTTTCATAACCTAAAAACTGGCATAAATTGTAAAAACAAGGAAAAGCAGTACAAAATATGTAAAGAAATCCTATATATATATATAATAATAATAATAATAAAGAAATATAAAATAAAATTTCTTAATTTGTTCAATCTTAAAATTTTGCATGATCAATTTTATTAAAATTTAATTTAATAGTATTATTATCGAATTTGCAATAATTTTATTTTATTTAATTTGAGATATATACTTTAGGTATTTCGGAAACCCCAAACCGGGACATTTGTAAAAAAAATTTACCTTTTTTTTAGAGCCATATTGAATGAAAAACCGAAAATGATAGCCAAACTGATTGTGAGAAAACGTTCGTCGGATATTATTTAAAATATTTAAAAACTGGGACAATAGACTGTCCCGAAGACATTTTTCGGGACGCCGGAAGAGAGCACTTAAAATCTGGACAATCCCGGAAAACTAGACGTTTGGTCACCCTAATATACTTACATATTATTTATTTTTTCAAAATATTATTATAGATTTTCATGTAAATTTTTAACCTGAAAATTTAAAACTAACATAAGTATTTTTATAATATTTCAAATTTTACATAATTTAAAAACATTTGTTTGTACTTTTAATTAGGTTACTATAGAATGTTTATTTTTCTTTAAATAAAAATAAGTTTGTTTAATATAAAAACTTTCTGATGCCAACCTTTATTTTGTTTACAATTATAATAATATTCATTATTATAATCCAAAGTGGAAATTTTAAAACAAAATATCGAAGTTTTCATGAATTTTTCATCAAGATTATAACTTTTCCACTCTATATACTGATTTTTGTTTATATTGGTTGTTTGTTTAATTCAAATCATAACCGAGTTTACTTTGTTTTTTACGAGTCAATATTATGTATGGTATTTAATATTCATTATTAATACAATGTTGTTGTTTTTTTAAATGCGAGAAGATAATATGAATTCTTGAAAGAGGGAAAGAGAGAGAGTGAGAGATGGAGGAAGGGGGATGACAATGGTAGTAGTGGAAATTCGGACGGATGGGACTTTCTTCGGTGGCGATGCAAGGAAAGAGAGGGACACGATTTCCATCTCAAAAAGTTGCCGTTTCAGATGGGATAATGTGAAGAAGGGCTGAAGGTAGGAAGGCGATGGAGGATCGTGACTAGAATCGGTTTAGAAAGACCGCATTTAGAAAAAGAGTGAAGAGGCGGAGTAGGGCACCCTTAAAAGAATTACCCTCATCTGCCTTAGAAAAGAAAAACTGTATGACGACCGCCTCGTCTTCTCATTTTTAACAGAATTGTTTTTTTCTTTTTCTCTTTTAGAATATAATCCTAAGGACAAAAAAAATAACAGTATATTCCAATTCACATTCATCGAATTAATGCTAAAAGCAGAGAAAAGAATTCTCGGAATATAATTGTTCATCGTTAACAAAAAAAAGAAGGCTTTATAAAGTAATCTGATACTAAATCTGATTTTTTTCAATTGTTTTGTACAAAAATAAAGTATAATTTTTGTTTTTTATTTATTTTTTTTTATGTCAAAACAACCATTGTTTTAAATGTTTGTTGGATTTTGCTAAAAAGAAAAATATTTAGAATTCATTGAAATTTAAAAATAAATACATAATGTATCATATAACTTTGATGTTTAATATCTTAGTACAACCTAGGAAATAGTATATTCTTAGAGTTTTTTCTCAGATACAATTAATAAAGGTTCTGCCCGATATATCTTGGGGTTGCACTCAAAACTAAAAGTATAAAAAGTTTTTCACATGATATTAATTTGAAAAAAAGCTGAAGTGTCTCCACTAGACTATCTCGCAATATGAATTGGATTAAATAACATATATTATATTTAAATTAAATTTAATTAATTAAATTATAAATTAAAATTAATAAATATTTATTAAACCGGCGCGTGTTTGACTCTTTGTTGATGGCACCACAACACGTACTGACGCGTGATTAGCAGTGTTAAAAAATTAATTCTGGCATATTAAGCGATTCAATCAAGCTGAAATTCTATATATAGCAATTTTATACAATTTTTAATCATGTGAAAAACTATCAAATATATATCTTTATTTTTACGGTCACTTTAGGAAAAAAAATCAAAACGTGTTAGGTAATGACCCACTTCCGGTTGAGCTACATTTCTTAAACGTGATAGAAAACAACAAATTTTGAATAATGCCCGTGTACCAAATTTGATGATTCTAGCTCAAACCGTTTTTGTGTTTTTGTCTACATACACACGTTTTTCTCAACCTTAGTGAAAATGATTCAGGAACCTTCTGAACGTATAAAATCATCAAAATCTCGACATCGAAAATTTTCGTGATCGCAATACTATCTCTGGCGATTTTAATTAAAAATTAAATAATAAATATATTCTCAATGCTATTTCTATTACTTTGACTAAGAAAAATGAAATAATATTATCTTTTTAATTTTATTTTATTATTTTGTTCTTTTTTTTTATTCTCTCAAAATCGATCTAAAATAATGGGGGAGCTTGAAATTCATAAATAATAAAAAACACAAAAGTTCTTACCATACATTGTAATGTATTTAATACTAGCTGCTCAGAGCTCCTTCGTCGCTCTTCACATCTAGACGGGGGCTCCGCCCCCTGTACCCCCGAGTGGTACATAGTATTTGGTTGAAAGTAGTAAAAGGTTTTCATCCATTTTGTTTCAATCAATGTATAACATAAAACATTCATTTCTTATTGTGTGATTATTTAAAATATATTTTAATTTAATCAGTAAATTAATTATATATATTTTTATTGAATATGTTATAACTATCTACTCGAAAGTTCTTGGCAGCTACAACCACATTTCTCCAAGTGTCCTTATCCCGAGCCTCTGTTCCATCTTTCTTACGTCATTCCCTGGTGTCCTCATCTTTGGCCCATAAATGCTGGAAAGAATCCTATTCTCAAATACTCTGAATCCACTCTCATCTCCTAAGATCATAGACCATGTCTCACACTCATATAATACAACAGACAAAATAATTGTTTTATATATTTTAATTTTCATTCCCTTTTATAATAATTTTGATGAGATAAGCCTCTTTACTGAATGATAACAGGCGTTTCCCGATTGCAACTTCGATTTAAATTCTTCTCAAATATTATTATCCTTCGTGATTACATTCAATTTTTCTACATATTCAAATTCTACATTTTGTATGTTAATACTGCTCCTGTTTGTTTCTAAATATATTTATTTATCATTATTAATTTCAAACCTCATCTCTTTTCCTACCTCGATTAATTTTTCCTCGCTATCTGTAATTGCAATTGCCGAATCTCCTATTATATTTAAGTCGTCTGGGTCACCTAATATTTTACAATTGATTTCCGCATCTTACTCTTTCTTTACTACCTTCAAGATATATTTTAAGATCAAAATTTGAAAAAGTTTATCCGGATCTATTGAGTCATGCGTAGGTTTTACTAAAGTCTACAAATAATTAGTGAACAGAGATATTGAATTCGCGGTTTTTTTAATATCTGTCATAATGAAAATATCTTAATTAATGTTGATCGATTTGGCATGAACCCGCAATGATATCGTCTAATATTTCCTCCGCCTATAGTTTATAAGTATTGTATATGTTATAATAGAGTATAATATTTCTTGATCATTTCATTTTGATATTTTAATTTCATTGCTTGATTTTTATTGAATATTTTTAATTATAATAAAATTTTAGAAAATGCAAAGTTAGAGACTTGAGACAATTTATAAAAATTAACGGTATAAAAGTATTGATAAAGCTAAAGATAAATTAACATTCATTAATAGTATTAATTTAAATTAATGGATTTATTTGATTTTTTATTATTAAGTTCATTTATTAATTTTTTTAGATCATAGTTAATTCCCTCCCTTAAAATAAAAGAAGTATTCAAATATAGAAAGAATAAATACAAAATAATTTAAGTTAAATATGATTTAAATATTTTATTATATTAATTAAAATGAGAACTTTTAGAATAAATTATTTAATTGAAATGATATTTGAATATTAGAATTTAAAATAAAAAGTTAAATATTATAATAATTCTTTGATTGCTAGTTATATACATTGTGTAAAATGAGTCCGCCAGTCAGTGGGCCACGCCTGGCCTGGCTCTTGAATGAACAACACGGAGAACTATATAAACTTTAAAAAATTAAATTCTGCGGTTATTGATTAGAATTAGATATTAATAAAATCTATAGCCTATGTTACCATAGAGATATATAAGAATATTGTGATGTAATTTCATAGAAATCGTTTCTTATTTTTTGATGTTCATAATTCTAAATTACCGGTAAAGTGTCGGTCAAGTAGGAAATTTCTTTTTTGTTTGTTTCTATGACAGCAAAAAAGTAAACAAATTACATACATATATACATACATACATACATACAAACACTCTCCTTTATATATATAGATTAAAAACATTCACACAATTTTTTTTTTTTTTTTTAATTTATTTCATAATAGTAATTTATAAGAGAAAGTTAATAAATACAATTCAATATATTGAATGCTATTTAAAAATTCATCCCAAAACACCCTAAAGTAGAGATTAAAATCAAATATTCAGAACTTGTTATAATAAAAGAATTTGAATTTATAGGGAGTTTTAAAATTATTAACTCAAAGTAATAAAAAAAAAGAAAATCTTAAAAAATATGTTTAATTTAATAATTAAAAAATGCTAATCTAATAAACTAATTAACAAAGATTTATTTAAATGAATATTTTTTTTTAAAATATAAGTGTAGGTATATAATTATAAAATTCTTATCGCATTGTATTATTTTTAATATGAGTTTACGTGTACAGTGAACAAACTGCAATTTAATCTATGAATAAATGAACCAAAATAAAATTTAGTCGTATCACGTTCGTTTGTGTTTATATATATATATCCAATTCCACAATTCAATGCATGCTTTCATATTTCTTTCAAATAAACTATATTTATGTTATACGGTATTAAATTTTACTTATAAAACCTTTTAAAATATTTTTTTTCAACTAGGAACAATTGTATTTTTATCTATATTTTAGAAAACGTTTAATAATTTAGTGAAAGAGAAATTATAGAATAAAATTGAAATATATTTCTTTTCCATACTAATAAACATACAAAATGAATTATAATACCCACACATGCAATTTCCCAAAAAGTTTGAATCGATAGGATTAAAATTCCAATATTTAGTAAAAATTATATATATATGGATTATGTTTATAATTGATTGGATGAATAAATAGTCATGTTCCAGTTGAAGAAAAATATAAATAATATAAAACAAACACAATAATCTATTTTTTAAATAAATGTTGTATTGCGAAATTCTGACTTTTATACAATATTTATGATTTACCTTAAAGAATTTGGCGGCACACAAAGAAAAAGATAAGTGTAAAAGTTTACCATATTTAAAAAAAGTGGTCCCAAAAACGGTTTACCTTTTTTTTAGATCCAAATTGAAAAAAATTAGGAAAAAAGTCGGAAATGTTTAAGAGCCTCATAATCTCGCGGCACACTTTGAAAATCTAGCGGCACTGTGGTTGAGAATCACTGTGCTATAGCAATCATCAACAAATACACCCATATTCTCATGTCAGAGATTATTGGGTCCTTAAAACGTAAAGAAATAAAATAATATCGAATTTATTATTACACCAATTCTTTACTTTTGAAATTGCAACGTTCGAATCGTATAAATATCTTAAAAAAAATAATTTTTGTAAATATTAATAAATTAATATATGTAATAATTATATTATTTGTGATATCATATTATATGAATTATGTTGTAAAATGGTTTATTTATCATATTAAATTTTTGTTTTATACCTACTTTTTTATTATACCCACTAAGGATATCCATCTTTTTTTTATGTAATTTTATGTTAAAATTTATTTTTTCATAAATAAATAAATTTATAAATGTATATATAAGAATGTATAATGAAGGATTGGATCTTCCAAAACCTGAGAGAGATAGGTGTAAAATATTACAGCAAAAAATTTGACAAGATCATTTATATAAACTGACATAAAAAAATCATAAAGAACCGTTCCATCCATTTAGAATTGCTTACAATTTTATCTAAAACTTATCTGAAAACAAATTTTTCACTTTTTATTTATTTATTTATTTTTTTTTTGATGATAAATGTAATGTTTTGATCGAAAAATGAAATAAATGAATAAAATTTTACAAATGTGTTATTTGAACCGATGGATATTATATATATTCAAAGTTTTCGATATGGTAATATATTGGTTAGAATAGATAAAGACACCACGAAAAGGGTGAGGAGGTGAATCAAATGAAGGGAATTTGAAATTAAATCAGAATAAGAGAAAATTGATTCATCTTGAAGGTACAAAGGGCGATTGTGAGATTACATCATGTACAGCTGCCCTTATGCTCGTTTTCAGCTTCTGTATAAATGTATAATGACCAGATAATGTCTAATCGAATGATCCTTTTCCGCCATGTTATCAACTGTGCGTGAGCGCACGTGTACTGATAGCCAATTGGAAATTCACCCTTTATATAGAAATTAATTATACATTCGCTCGACGATGCTATGGGCAAAAAACATGAAATCTCCGTTGTTGCCGCTCTTGTTATTGGATTAGTTCCAATAAATTTTCTCCAGATATATGTTCTGATAGAAATTTAATTTAATTATTTTATATTTAAACAATTTCTGGTCGAATGATGTGTTTTTTTGTTCTGTTGTTATATTGAAATTCTCAAAATATGATCATGGAGGATGATTTAACCATTTAAATCAATAATACAAAAAAGACTGTTGTATTTTTATTGTTTTAATTCATATTTTATTACAAAACGTGACTGTGAGTTCTAAAAATAGTATTATGAAAATAAATATTCATTCATCAATAAAAAAAAAATTGGTTATATAAACCAACAAAAATATAATTTCCTTGAAATGAATTAAAATTTGGTCGCCAATGTTGTAAAGTCTAGAATCTATTATAATTTTAAAGTTAAAAAGAGTTTATTTATTATTTATTGAAATCTTAAATTAAAAATCGACGCTTTTAAACAAGGAAAAAATAGTTTTATTAAAAATTATCTTCATTTAATAAATATAACAAAAAGTGATGAAAATATAATAAAAAAAAAATGTAAATTTTGTATGTTAAAGTTTAAATATTTCCGAGTATTTAATAATTTTATTAAAAAGCATAACCTTCTATTTTATTAGATTATATATTTTATAATTTTTGGATGTTATTAAAAAATAATTATCTATTTATTGAGTTTTCTAAATTATAAATTATTTATATAAATTTGTATAAATTAATTTTCTGTTTAAAAAACTGCTTTTGAATCTTAAGCAATGCAAAAAATATTTATTATTTACTGATAAAAAATTTAAATTTAGAAGAATATGATGCTGGTTGCCTAAATGCAGGGGGCTCCTACGTTGGTTGTAACTGTATGTATCATGAGGCACATCGGACGCTATCGGACCGTAACCGAGTTTTCTAATCAAATATCATAATTTACCAGTCAATTAATTAAAAACTCATCTTTGACCAAGACACATAAATAAATCTAAAAATGACAAATAAATTTATCAGACTGAAAAATAATAATTTAATTGTAATTTTTTAAAGAGATCAATAATAATATTAACTTTTCGCTAATGTTATAGAAAAGGCTTTGTGCGAAATAGAGTTTCGATTTGATGAATTGAGGTTGTCTTCAGTTGATTTCGACTTGTACAGACAATTCCTCTTCTTGTTAACTCGACTTCTCAAGTCAATCAATCGCTCTACCAGGCTAGTTAGTCTTTTCCTTCTAACCACCCCTCTATTTATCTTTTTTTTTTGTTCTCTCTCACTCTTGCCTCGTTTTTTCAGATTTTCAATTTCTTGCTTTCTCGCGTTTTTCTTACCCCCACCACATTTAGATCTTGTATAGATAAATTGCAATCGAAAATTGGATTCCATTTTCTTCTCCTTTTTCTTTTATTATTATGATTGAGTGGTTCGAGTAAATAAAAGCAGAGACTGACATACTCGTCAGAAACCCTATATTTATTATTAAAATCCATTAGAAATTAATATAAAGAAAAGAAAGGGAAAATTTACGAAGCGAATCAACTAGAATGACGAAAAAACGATATTTTTATTGTTTTTTTTTAATTTAATTTTTTAGTTGGATTTAGTTGAAACTTGTTTTTCATCATATATAACGTACCTCACTTTATAGTAACATTTAATACTTACAATTATCTGGATTTAGAACATGATTGAGACAAACTTACCTGTAACAAAATAAAAAAAAATAATAAGATTATTATTGAAACAAAAGTAAATTTTATAATTTTTATGGAAAAATTAAATTTATCTTAATATATTTGATAAATATTAATTAAACAATTAAACATTATTATTTTGAAAAAGAACTATCATGAATAGTCCTAAAAAAACTTTGAGAGGCTTAGACTGAGAAGCTATTTTATTCTAAAATGAATATAAAACAGAATATGAAAAATAAAAAAACCAAAAATCTAAATAGAAAATATTTATAAAAAGAAAATTTCCCAAATATAAGTCAATATTTATATAAGTAATATAAAATGGAAAGGAACTGGTAATGTATCCAAAACAAAAAATATAAAATATTCAAGAAGAAGATCACTTGAATTGGACAAACAAAGAGAAATATCAAAAATCTTGCTGGAGTTTTAGAGCGAAGTCCTGAAAGAGAGAGAAGCTAATTTTCATTAAAAATAATAATTTTTTTAAAAAATTAAAATTATTTTGAAACATAAAAAACTACAATTGTATTCTGTTATTGATCTTCCGGATCTAAAAGAATATTAACCAATTTACTCATTTAATTAATAATTCATTAAAGTAAATATTTAATAATAATTTTTTTGTTTACTTGTTGAGGTTTTGAACCCTCCTCCTCATTATCAGTAGTTCAGTATTTTCACTATATATACATACATTTTATATATATAATAAAAAAAATATAAAAAAACTTTTTAAAAACACGCTTTTATTGAAATTCACTAAAAAGGAGAAAATCATTTCTCCACATACACACCACGATTTCCTTGCAATTAATCATATCTAAAAAATGAAAGCGTGGGCGCCAAACATGCAAGAAAAAAAACGCAAATTCTACTTCAAAAAGATATCAAGTTTAGTGGGAAAGAAAAAAACAGAAAGGTTTGTGCATATACAATGAAATATTCTTCGTATTCTTTTCCTTTCCCTGCATGTTTGGCGCCAATTTAAATAAAAGCATGTTTTTAAAAAGTTTTTGTTTATATTTTTTTTATTTCCTAATTTTTGACAGAAATTTCGTCCGGTTTATAATTACAGGTTATAGTGTTAAGAATTAATTAATTTATTAATAATCAATAATAATAATAATAATTAAATATTATTATTAATTAATTAAGAATACCTCTGATGTCATCTATTACTTGGGATGAACCTGAATATTGCATTGTCATCGGAGTTACATACGTATGCAAAATTTCAGCTCATTCAAACATTGGGAAGAGGGTTAAATTCACATCGCCAGATTTGGCGACAGGACACGAGGTGAAACTAAATAAAAGCGTGTAAAAAATAAATGTTTAAACAATTTCAATATACAATATATTATCTAAATATAAGTAACATGTGTTATCGTATTCTAAAAAAAAACAATTTTTTTTCAAAATAAAAAAAAAAAAATGATTTATTTTAATTAAAAAAAAAGAAAATTCGGAAATTTTTATGAAAAAAATTAGAAAAAGTTAACCAAAATAACCAAATTGAAAATACATAATTCCCCTTGCTCTCGAGTTCTGGTTAATAAAAATTTATTAAATAAATAAATAAATAAAAAATTAAATAAGATGGAATCGGATGTCATCGAATTCCCGTAGTGGTTTGGCCTCCATCCTCCTGACATCAGACCCAGTATCATTGATCCATCTATTAGATAGCAATAAGAAGGCTCTACTAGATAATAGCATTAAAGGGGGCTTTAAGAGACGGAAGGGAATTTAATCAGGAATGTAATTAAAAAGGAAGAACAGATGGGGGCCACCCTTTCGGGGATCGTGGGTTTATTCCAAGATGAGAAAGAACAGAGAGATAGATCTATAGAGTGAGACAGATGGAGAGAGAAAGAGAGAGGGATAGAAAGGGAAAAAGGAGGGCAACCGGGGTTGGATGGTAATGGACTACGAATAGAGGAAACCATCGTTGGTATTTAGGATTTTCAAGTGAAACTTTTAACACACTCACACACACATACGCACACATACATACACAAATTTCTATAATTAAAACACAAAAATAATATATCCATATATATATATATATATATGAGTTAAATCTTTCTTATTCAAAGTTGGCAATCTTATTTACACCGAACGAGAAAGTTCTATTATAAAATCAAATCCCAAAATCTAGTTAATAAAAATTTAAATTTTAAATTACCTAAAGAATAAATCTCGAGAAATATTAATACAATAAAAATTATACACATCATTTCTATTTTTATTTTTTTTTTTATAATCAAGAATAAAACTTTGTAGATCTTGCCTCTTTTTATATAAATAGTTCTTTCTAACTGAATTAGTTATGGATATGTTTATGGAATATTAATTAAATAGGCTTATGGAGAAGAGTAGTGATGTAGATTTTCCTAAACCCCAAAAAGGTATATTTTAATGAACTGTAAATACAAACATTTGGGGTCAAACAATGATTTGACTTTATCAAGTATATGAATGGATGCACTAAAAAAACATCATAGTCAAAAATAAAATCACAAAATATATTTTATTTAATATATAGCATCAGAGTAATTAATCTTAATTGAAAATATAATATTTTTTATAAATAATATTTATATAATATTATTTAATAGAATTTTATGATTTTATGAAAGGTAAGAGAATTTTAAGGAGGAAGAAATGTCTTATATATATGTGATAATCTCTTATAATGAATAATGAATTATTAAAAGGGAAGATGGATGATGGGGGTTCATCCATGCTGTCATCGTAAATTTTTTTAAAGGATCTGTAACATTAATCTATTTTTTTTCTAATGGTTAGATAATTAATAATTAATTAAATTTAAAATTTATTTATATAAATAAATATCATACTTTTTAGAACAATACGTCAAAATATATTTTAAATTTAATCATAAAAAAGTATTTTATAAATGGTAAGTAAAAATTTATATACGATATTATTATATTATTAAAGTATTATTTGTAAATTGGTAAAAGAGAATATAGAATTTTATTTTTTTATTGGAACCGATGTAACCTCGTTGATTGATTTCTATTATAGTTTTTTTTTTTTTTTTTTTTTTTGTAATTTAATTTAATGAAAGAAGAAAAGAATTAATTAAGTCAATGTGCCCTGGCATCAGAGAAAAATAGATTAAAGAACCGGTATCTTAGTTGAGATTAAATGACGGTGACAGCCGAGGATAAATCTAATCATCTGTCTTCCCTTTAATAATTATTCCATAAAAGGGATTATTTATAATTACAATATACTTTATTATATAGGAAATACCTTCAGATTTAGTAAACTTAAGAACAAAATATAAATTCTTATATGAAACTAGCTGCTCAGAGCGCCTTCGGCGCTCTTCACACCTAGACGGGGGCTCCGCCCCCTGTACCCCCGAGTTGTACATAGTATTTGGTGGTTGAAAGTATTAAAAGGTTTTCATCCATTTTGTTTCAATCAGTATATTACATAAAACATTCATTTCTTTTTGTGTTCTTATTTAAAAAATATATTTTAATTTAATCACTATATTAATTATATATATTATTATTGTATATGTTATATCTATCTACCTATGTGGCTCAAAGATACTCTAAAGTTCTTAGCCGCAACAACCACATTTCTCCAAGTGTCCCTATCCTGAGCCCTTATTCCATCTCTCTTACGTCCCTTCCTACGCGTCATTGGTTTTCCAAGCGGACGTTTTCCAATCGGTCTTCCCACCAATATCTTTTTCCTCTCCCATTCTTGCCACGTGCCCTGCCTATCGCAGCTTTTTCCCTTTTATAACCCTAACTATTTCTGAAGATGCAGAGAGGCCATGCAATTTCTTGTTAGACAGTCTCCCTCATACCCGGTGACCTCATCTTTCTTTGGCCAATAAATGCAGGGAAGAATCCTATTCTCAAATACTCTGAATCTACTCTCATCTCCAAGGATCATAGACCATGCCTCCCACCCATATAATGCAACAGGCAAAATAATCTTTTTATATATTCCCTTTGATAATAATTTTGAAGAGATAAGCCTCTTTATTGCAGATAACAGGCGTTTCCCGATTGCAACCCCGATTTAAATTCTTCTCAAATATTATTATCCTTCGTGATTACATTCAATTTTTCTACATATTCAAATTCTACATTTTGTATATTAAGATTTTGTATGTTAATACTCTTCCTCTTTGTTACTAAATATTTTTTCTTATCACTATTAATTTCAAACCTCCATTAAATTTTCCTCGCTATCTGTAATTGCAATTGCCGAATCTCCTATTATATTTAAGTCGTCTGAGTAACCTAATATTTTACAATTGATTTCCGCATCTTATTCTTTCTTTACTACCTTCAAGAGAAATTTGAAGATTGAAAATTTGAAAAAGTTTATCCGGATCTATTGAGTTATGCGTATGTTTTACTAAAGTCTACAAATAATTAGTGAACAGAAATATTGAATTCGCGGTTTTGTTCCTAATATCTGTCATAATGAAAATATCTTAATTAATGTTGGTCGATTTGGCCTGAACCCGCAATGATATCTCCTAATATTTCCTCCGCCTATAGTTTATAAGTATTGTATATGTTATAATAGAGTATAATATTTCTTGATCATTACATTTTGGTATTTTATTTTCATTGCTAGATTATTATTGAATATTTTTAATTATAATGAAACTTGAGAAAATGCAAAAATAGAGACTTGAGACAATTTATAAAAATTAACGGTATAAAACTATAGATAAATGACCAATATATACATTCATTAATAGTATTAATTTAAATTAATTGATTTATTTGTTTTTTTTATTATTAAGTTCATTTATTAATTTTTTTAGATCATAGTTATTTTCCTTAAAAGAAACTTAAATTCTGTGGTGCTAGGGGATTTGAAAATTATTCGTCGCAATATGAAGATTTCGCTTACAGTTTCTGTCATGTCCGACCTCCATCCAACAGTTATTTTCTGTTAAGTTTTTTGCTTCTCTTAATCATGTGATCTATATATTTAATTTTTTTTGATTCATTATAATAAAATTTAAAAAAATAAAAATTTTTACTTTGTTAATTTATATAAATTTCAATATAAACTGATTGTGAGTGATACGCTTAGCCAATACTCTGAATATTTTGTGTACAAAAATATTGAATGTTCTTAGCGAGATTTGATATAATGTTGTACGATTTGTCCTAAATCTGAATTAGAAGAAAATTATAAATTGCCTCCTCTTCCAGCCCAATTCATTTACCCACCCATGTTGCATATGGCATCTAAATTTCTTAAAACTCCGTTTTTTTAATTTAAAATAGAAGGAGAGAAAGAGTTTTAAATTATATTCGAATAGTCTATATATTCTATATATCAGTATTTTTTTTCTGAATTTAATAGCAAGTTGATTTTAAAAATTTTCCATTCTTAATGCATATGATTGATTACATGTGTTAAAATTTAAAAAAATTCAAATATTCTAATTTTTATATTTATATATACAATTTAATATTATTTTTTATTAATATCATATCAAAAAAAGAGAATTTATTAAAAATTAAAAATAAAAAAAGAAGCCTATTAATAAAAAATTGAATGGTGATTTAAATATTTTATTAAATTAATTAAAATGAGACCTTTTAGAATAAATTATTTAATTGAAATGATATTTAAATATAAGAATTTAAAAAAATATTATATTCTTTGTTTGGCAATTGTTATTTAATTATGTGCAACATGATTCGACTTGCACAGAGCATCGTTATTTTTTATTAATATCACATAATAAAAATGAATCTTTTAAACATAATAAATAAAAAAGACATTTTAATAAATTTAAAAAATATACCCAATTTAAAAATGTCAAAAATTTAAAACAACTTTATATCATCATATTTTAATTTTATATATAATATATATATATATTTAGTAATTAATAATAGAGTAATTAAATTAAAATAAAAAACAAAGATAATATAATTCAGTCATTTTAATTCAGGTTAAATAATATTTTTTTTTATTATTCAATGATAAAATTTATATATTATTATATATATATTATAGAAAAGAAGAAATATTCAATTAAATAAAAAATAATTTAAGATAAAAATATGATCTAATAAATATTTTAATTAAATTGAGAACTTTTAGAATAAATTATTTAATTGAATTGATATTTGTATATTAGAATTTAAAATAAAAAGGGAAATATTATAATAATTCTTCGATTGGGAAACTCTATGATAATTCATTGTTTGAAATGATTCCGCTAGGCCGACAGTGAGCCGCGAGCTGCTCTTGAATGAACAACACGGAGAATTATATAAACTTTAAAAAATTAATTTCTGCGGTTATTGATAAGATATTAATAAAATGTATAGCCTATGTTACTCTAGAGGTATATAAGAATATTGTGATGTAATTTCAAAGAAATCGGTTCAGCCAATTCTGAGTCTATAAAATAGTAATTTTCCGGACAGACAGACAGACAGACAGACAGACAGACAGACAGACAGACAGACAGACAGACAGACAGACAGACAGACAGACAGACAGACAGACAGACAGACAGACAGACAGACGTGAAAAATTCTAAAGTCACTTTTGGATTCTAGAGGTCATGAAACGCGAAGATATGCAAAAATTTTTAAATTCTGAGCAATGTGCAGACAAAAACCTTTTTTTATATATATAGATTATATATATATTATAGAAAAGAAGAAATATTCAATTAAATAAAAAATAATTTAAGATAAAAATATGATCTAATAAATATTTTAATTAAATTGAGAACTTTTAGAATAAATTATTTAATTGAATTGATATTTGTATATTAGAATTTAAAATAAAAAGGGAAATATTATAATAATTCTTCGATTGGGAAACTCTATGATAATTCATTGTTTGAAATGATTCCGCTAGGCCGACAGTGAGCCGCGAGCTGCTCTTGAATGAACAACACGGAGAATTATATAAACTTTAAAAAATTAATTTCTGCGGTTATTGATAAGATATTAATAAAATGTATAGCCTATGTTACTCTAGAGGTATATAAGAATATTGTGATGTAATTTCAAAGAAATCGGTTCAGCCAATTCTGAGTCTATAAAATAGTAATTTTCCGGACAGACAGACAGACAGACAGACAGACAGACAGACAGACAGACAGACAGACAGACAGACAGACAGACAGACAGACAGACAGACGTGAAAAATTCTAAAGTCACTTTTGGATTCTAGAGGTCATGAAACGCGAAGATATGCAAAAATTTTTAAATTCTGAGCAATGTGCAGACAAAAACCTTTTTTTATATATATAGATATAAAAAAAAATATTTTGAGTATGTTTCTATAAAGTAAGTTAATGTTTAAATAATCGATTTAATTTATATTATATTAGTTTACCAATAATAATCTTGTAACTTATTATCATAGTAGGTCTATCCTCAAGTAATTATAGAAATCAGGCTGAAGGTAGCAAATTGGAATATTGAATTTAATATATTTTATTATTTTTATTCTTGGTAATTATAAAGTTAACAGGACACGGCATGGCCAACAGCCACCAATAGATTCCTATTTTTCAAGAAAATTTTTCAAATAATCGTCGGTTTTTTCTACTTTACGAAATAAAAATGATATTTAAATATTAGTTAAAGGCGCCACAGGGTGGAAGATAGTGCAACTGGCTCACATTCTCTTGGTCCCGGGTTCAAGTCCTGGGCCTGACAAGGGAATTTCTCTAGCTGGGGTCTATGGGAAGGAGTCAACTTGATAAAAAGTAGCGCCTCCGTTCAAAAAAATCAAGGTAAAGCTTGATATGACCGGTTCTACTGATCATAGGGCACCTAATTGATATAACCGACTTGATAGGCGTTGTCCTTGCTTAGGACGTACAAAAGTCAGAGTTTTTTTTTAAATGTTAGTTTTAAATATCCAATCAGGCCTTGAAGTAATAAGTACCAGCAGTTAAAAACAAATGGTCACAATTGGTAATTGTTTTAAATTAATATTATTACTTTTTTTATTTTTTAAATGGCAAGATATATTGCATATTTATATTAAAATTATTTATTTCCCCATTGGAAAAAAAAAATTATTAATTTAAAACATCCACCAATTATGACCAATTTATTTAAAGCTGTTTTACTTAAATCGAGTAGGAATTATTGGATATTTAATACCAAAATATTTATAAAATTTTTATTCCTTAAAATAGAAAAGTCTAAGGATTTTTTATTTTAAAGTTTTTGAAATTAAAAAAGAAATCCTTTGGTGAATATTTTATTGAGATCCGAAATTGTATAATTCTTATATTCTTACAATATTATAATGTAAAATTCAATAATTTCAAATTTCAATTTATTTTTCAAAATAATGATAATTACATGTTTTTTAGTAATTATAGTAAATTTCTCTTTCCTAAGTACATATAACCTAAATACACCTGTCAAGGCTAGTTTATTTTCTAGTAATATATATAATTGCAATTAAATTACTTTGTCATTTTAAAAATTTTATAGATTCTTTATTTTTAAATTACATTTAAATTAATCTTAAATTATTTATTAATTATATTTTTTAGAGAAGGTGATAATTGTTGGAAAATATTAAAAATTACTATTTAAATAACCTCTCCTTATATAGTAATATCAACAAACTTTTTTTATAGGAGCATTATTTCATTGTGAAAAATTCAATTTTGGAGAAAATTGGAATATCTGAATTCCATTGAACAAAGCATTGAATCAGTTGGCATAAACACACTATCAATATGTCATTCATATGTATAAATATAAAACTTAATAATATTAAAAATTATATTATCATATCATCTTCAATTTTTTATTTGTATACTCAATTTTTAATGTATATTTTAATTAAGTGTATTAATTATTATTATTATTAACAATAATAAATAATTAATAAATATTAATCAATTTAAGTGTATGTGTTAATTAAGAATATACAATTTAATTTTTGTTTTCTTTCTGTTTTATATTTAATTAATTTTGTATTGATTTTGGAATTAAATCCATTTTAACCAGCCTTCTTATTTATTATTATTATTATTTATTAATTTAATAAATTTTGTACTTAAGTTCAATCCTTAAATCCCTGCATAATTTTATATATCAATATATTTATATATAAATAAATATATTTTTACGATTTAATTAAATTAAAATTTTGAAAATATTGAACTATAACCAATTTAAAAAAATAATATTTGTCATAGTAAGCTTTTTAAAAAAGAAAATCGATGGATAAATCTAAAAATATCTTTTTTTTTTTGCTAAAAAGACAAAAATGAACAACTTATGAGAGGATTGACATGTCAAAATATAAAATAGATCAATAATTGAAGAACAAGTTTTTTATTATTTCGAAAATTTCACATTAGTAAAATTGAGTCTTTTATCTATATTTAAAATCAGATATATGATATCTGTTACCTTTTACAGTTTAATTTATAAATGTAAAATTGCGCTTCTTGTACAGAGTAATCGTAGAAGATGAACGAAGTAGTATTTAAAGTAATCATGGTTGGAGGGTTTCTCGACAGTTTGATAAAATCACTACATTAAAGAATTCAGAATTTCATTCTTAAAGGAAATCCCTCGCATTGGATTTGGAGCATGAAATGTGTCACAGTGGCAAAGTAGGTTCCACTCTTTCAATCTCTCGAAAGGGGATGTGAGGAAGGGTGAGTGTTGGGGGAATCGGGGAGAATGGAAAGAGGGTGGCTCGTTTTTTAACCGAGCTAGCCGGATTTGTTAAACCGTCGAGGTGCTGAATTTATCTGAAGTGGACGGTTTTTTTTATTTTATTTTTTTATTTATTTTGGCCGAGTTCAAGACACTGTAAAGAGTCGGTGTTTTCAATCAGCAGAGGACATACAAAGAAATACACTCGACAAGATGAAGGCGATTTTGGAATCAAAAGAAAAAGTAAAAAAAAAACAGCAAATATCGGTCGGAAAAGAAAATAATAGAAAAAATTTACTTTACACATTCCATTTAATTAAATTTTCTTTTTTTTTAAATTTTTAATAACATTATGAAAACAACTGTCAAGTTAATCCAGGAGTATATTTGATTCTTTATTATTTTTTTTTTAATAATACCAACTGAAAAGGCGATCCATTCTTTATTCAAACAAATTTATAGTTATATTTATGAATTTTTATTTAAAAAAACAAAAAGTAAAGTTAATTAAATAAAAATATTATATTAGTTGAATTTACATTCAATACTTTCCTCCTGTAGTTTTTGTTTTTTAAGATATTTATATATTATTCATAAAAATATTGTAAATACATTCACAAATGATTTAATATCTTATTTAAAGTGAAGATATTTCTAAAAAAATTGCATTAAGATAGATTAGTGCAGTGATTCTCAACCTTTATTTTTTACCGCGGCACACTTTTAACGGTTGAAAAAATTTGGAGGCACACAAAGAAATAGATAAATGTAAAAGTTGTAATTTTAATATCGTAATTATAACTAAATTTTGATGTTAGTTTTGGCCAATACCTTTATCCTATAAAAATATTCTTTTTAAATTTATTTTCAAATTTTAAGAGTTGTGAATTTTATAAATTTTTTTTGTAACATGAAAAAAAGTTAACCAAGTTTTAGTGACCTAAGATAAATTTCAACAAAATCTTTACTGTTTTTATTTTAATCAGCTATTTGAGAGTTATTTAATTTATTCTCATTGTTAACAAGTAATTATGTAAAATTTCCAGAAAAACGGTTAATTAAAAGTCAGTTAAAATTTAAATACAATATACAGTGGTGTATTGAGAGGGGAACGCGGGACGACGACGATCCCTTACCCTTTTTCAGAACCGGAACGCGTTTCAGTAATTCTTCATGTCCCGACAACTCCCACTTAAATCTACTGTTAGAATTTCTTTTTTTGTGTTCGTTAATACTTTGTATAGTAAGAATAAGGAAAAATAAAAACTTATATGGAAAAAAATAGTTTGCTGAAAATAGGACTTTTTTTGCTCCCACTATGCGTTCCCTTACTTCTTATTTTACCAATACAGGGTGACCATATTCCGAAAACACCAAACCGGAATAAACGGTTTAGATTTTTTTTAGAACCAAATTGAAAAAAATTTAGAAAAAAAGTCGGAAATGTTTAAGAACCTCATACATTTGTAATAATCTCGAGGCACATAACTTGAGAATTACTGGATTAGAGGTTATTGACCATTCAAGATTATAATCTCTTCAATTTATTTTATCATTATAATTATTATTAATCTTTGATAAAGGATTGCAAAAATCATTGAGATGGAAAGATAATGGAAATGATAAAACTAGTGATATAAATTCATTCATTTGAAAGGACTCAACCGTGTTTGGCAATGGTCAGCGTTATCAATATTAAAATTTATATATAATTTAAAGAACACATAGACCTATAAACACAAACATACATATATATAACTAAAAAAAATAATACGATCATAAATTACAAATGGAATATCAAAATATCTTATTTTATTGTGTAAAAAAAAATAATAAAAAAATTTTTAGAAAAAAATAAAGAAATTATGTAGCATAAACTTTTTATTATTTAAAAAAAAGTAGAATCTAATGTGATTTAGTATTAATTGTTGGGCATAATTATTTATTAGAAAGGAATTCAAAGTAATAAATTCGGATAAATATCCGTACTTTTTTTTTTATTAAATATTAAATTTTTATCATTTCAACACAGCTGTGTGAATATTCATTTACTTTTAACGTATTATATTTTTTTTTTCTTCAAATAAAAAAGAAAAAAAGGGTTAAATATATTGTGAGGAACAAAAACCAGGACACTATTGAAAAATAAAACATATTTTTTTAAACCACAAAATAATATTATTATTGAACTTAAAAAAAACCGTAAATTAATCAGTTTTCATTTAAAATAATTTAAAGTTTTTTAGCGTAGAAACTTGTATAATCTTATTAATTATTATTAAAATATAAAATTTAGTATTTTCTTGTATTGGAATACCATGTTGTAATTAAAACTGACAATATCTTATATACATTTCTAAAATAAAAAGATTTCCATATTATAAATCATATTTGTATATATATATTTATATACAAACACAAACATACATATATATAATAACTAAAATAATAACATAAAAAAAATCTAGTGTCTCCACTCGACTATCTCGCAATTTGAATTGGATTAAATAACATATATATTATATTTAAATTAAATTATAAATTAAAATTATTAAATAATATTTATTAAACCAGATAACATTTTTCTCAACCTTAATGAAAATGACTCAGGGACCTTCAAAACATATAAAAACATCAAAATCTCGTGATTGAAAATTTTCGTGATCGCAATAGTATCTCTGACGAGATAGTAAAAAGTCAATATACAGATATATTGGATTAAAATTAAATTATTCAACACTATAATCACATAATAATCATATTTAAAATAATTAATAAAATAAATAACTATAAATAAAAAAATATATTTTATGAAATAGCATAGATATAATAATAATAAGGATGAATCAATAATAATAATAAATATAATAATAATAAAAAGCATCAACCTTTTTGTGAAATTTAAAATATAAATTTTAAATTCTCTATAACAAAATCTAATAATAAAATACAAAATTAATTTAATTATGTTGTATCACGTTAAACGTATTTTGAAAGACTAAATATTAGGTAACTAACCAGGCTATCATACGTATACATTAAACATATACATATATAGATATGTATATGGCGATGGCGTTATAAAATATATTTAAAAATTATACTTAAAAATATAATTTATTCAAATCATTCATTAATTAATATTGTATAATATTTTTCCATTTTTCATACACTCATAAAATCCATATTATTTGAATTTTTATTAATAATTATACCCATACACCCACAAGAATATATATATATGTTCATATATTAGATATGATTGAAATAATTAGCAAATGATTTATATGAGGACGAGTGAAGAGATTATATTTTAATTGAATTCCATACACATATCATATAATTTCTATTCAATTTTATTTTGCAAATGAACGAAATAAACCCATTAATTTTTAATCGTTATTATTTTAAAATTGATGAAAAGAATCAATGGAATATTCATTATCAGCACAAAAAAATAACTCCATTTAGTTATATACATATATTCTGGCTATTGATATCTATTGTCAAGGGATACATTTCATGCAGTTTTTTCTTGAAAGGACCCGAAAATTAAAATATATGTATAGATTAATACAATGATATAGCCAATATAATATTTAATAAATCATATCGTATACATATATATCGTTATTGTAAATATATCGTATATATAGAGAGAGAGATAGATAGATAGATAGATATAGATATAGAAATATAAAATCAAAAATAAATACAAATAATAAATAAATAATAAGTAAAGAGTTAATAATTAAATATAAGTTTAGTTGATTACATTTTGAAATATAATTCAATGCCTTATATAGCATAAAACCATAAATATATAAACCTTCATGTTGGAAATTTAATTATCTATACTATTAATTTTATTAATATAATACTTGAAATAAAATAGTGAAATAATATTATTGAATTTAGAACTGTAAGAATTTTTGAAGTTTATTAATTTTTATTTAATAAGTGTTCATAATATTTATAAAATTTCATTTCACTTTTTATTGTGAGAAAAAATATTATTATTAATTATTAAGGTTTTTTAAGAATTTTTTACCCTCTTGAAAATAAGTTGACCTGTGGCCAGGTCCGAACCGACCGACTGTTTGAAATAAATTAATTTCCAGCTACAGAAACAATTTCAAATAATTTTAATATATCTATTAATGTAATAAAAAACAGATATGGATACATAAATAATAAATATAAACATTTTTAATTTTATTTTATTTATAATATATATGCAAGACCAGGCTGTGACGTCATGAATGGCTGGATGACGTCATATAATTTTAAATCAAGAAAAAACTAATAAATATGATTTTTCTCGAGGATAAAACCAATACAAAGTGCATGATTCGTGGTGATATATAAAAAAATCTCCTTTGGTGTGAAAATAACCCTTTCCTTCCTATCGTCGATCGCTAATACTACCACTTCCGGTTTCCGGAATTGCACCAAAAGTTGATCAATTCATCCCACTGATGCATTAAGTAAATATACCAAATTTCATCAAAATCGGTTGAGCCGTTCAGGCTGTACACATCTATACGGACGGACGGACAGACGGACAGACGGACGGACAGACATCATGCTAAAAATACTTTTTTCTGTTTAGAAAATGCATAATTCGTGGAGATATGTAAAAATCTCCACATGTGAAATTTGGTGTGAAAACAATACCTCCCTTACTATCGTCGGTCGGTAAAAATATAAGAACATATATTATCCAAATTTTTCTTTTTTTTTCTTTTTTATGAGATTATTTATAAGATTTAATTTTTTTGGCCTCACGTTTTTATTAATATTATATTAAATTTATATCACTGAGCTATTATCAAAACATAACAAAAAAAAAATACGAAAAATTTTATACACTACTCATAAGGAAAACATCATCTTTAGTACTTTGAATATAGTTAAACTCTTAAATTAGCTTCCATCAGTAAAATCTATTTAAAGTAGAGATGACCCGTTGTACTGATTATATACCATCTCTACCCCACCAAGGTGAGAACCGAGTTAATAAACCAAGGCCCTTGAAGGGGTGTAACATCAGGGAGTGGGTGAGTGAATTCTAATTTTTTTTATATTATATAATACAATACAATTTCTTGTTTTTAAAAATTCCCTTCTCTAATTTTTTATAAGAAAATAGTTTCATAAATTTTAAAATTCATTAATATTTAGAGCAGGGATGTCCAACTCGCGGCCCACTCAAGGTTTTGATGCGGCCCATTATCGACTCATTTTGGAGTTAAATTTTAAAGAATTTACAGTCCTGCAAGCGACCTATTACTTCGAGGCTATAAAAAAAAGGCTGGGGGGGGGGCAACATTCAAAAACAAAAAACCACCTCTATCCCCAAAAATCTCCATAAGTTTTGAGACATTCACTAGCTAGGCTTAACATATTCTGGTAATTTTGCGGCCCAGTTAAATGTTTAAGTTTGCGATGTGGTTCATTAAATTAAAAGGTTGGACATCCCTGATTTAGAGCATAATAGATATTGATTTCTGATGTTCGTGGTACGTAAAATTACTATTTAACTATAACATTATAAATTAACACAATACTAATTGTTTTCATATTTTTTTAAAGAATTAACGATTCTCTTTTAATTAAATGCGATTTGTTAAGAAAGTTGGTCATATTTCATTGGATTCAAATTAATAGAAAATATTATTTTATTTATGAATTAAATTACCATTTTATTAATTAAAACAGTATGTATGAATGTAAATAAAACAAAAACGTAAAGTTCATCAACTGTCATGTTATATTTCTCCTGTGAATGGGCATAATTATGCTTCTGATGACTTCCTAGAGCAATTTTAAGAGAGATGACTAAACCTCACGCAATTGAAGCTCAAATAGGATTCATATTATATATACATGGAAATTTACCTAATGGATTAACCACGTATTGTGGGGAGAATTTACAAACGAAACATAATTAGGATCAGAATGTTAAGTGGTTTTATATGATATCAAAAAGGCACTTTTCATAAATTATATAGATACTTCTTTTAATAGACTATTTCATTAGCTAATTATTTGTTCATAAAAAGTTTAAAAAATGAATTTTTATATTTCAATTTATTTTTTATCATCAATTTTCAAATTACAAAAAAAAAAATCTATAAGATAATATTTAAATAAAAAAAATATAAAAAAATAAATAATAATATATTGAGATACATTTTGGGATACATAATATATTAACAATTTTGTTTTCATTACAAAATTGTACAGGCAGACAACAACTAATATAACGAACAAATATTATCCACTGACAGTATCTAATCACAATGAATTATAAAATGAAATATAAATGAATTATAAAATGAACCAGAATTGGCGGAATAAATCGGTTGTTATTAATAATTATTATCAATCATTATGTTTTAATTTAGATTTTCAATTTGTTTTTTTAAGTTCATATCTAGGATCAAGAGGGCGGCAAATCTAAAGGGCGGCATTTGGGTTATGAATATAGAGGCGGCAATTTATTCTATTACCCGGGACGCCATAAATCCTAGAACGGACGCTGATATCTGACATTTATATTCATTCATTATTTTTTTTAATTTGTTTTTACATTAATATTAAAATTTTTAAAAAATATTGACTATTATTTAATAAATTCTATTAATAATTTATAGAACAGGGGTGAGCAAACATAATAATGGAATGATCGACGTTAATTTAAAGAATTGTTATTTAAACTATATTAACCAAAATAATGGGAATGAATATATATTATATTTAATTATTACAACTTACTATTATTTCTAACATATAAAAGAAGAGAATGTACTATTTTACCGATGTCCTAACTATGATTTACAACTTTCATTAAATTTTTTTTTTTTTTTGGAACCGTATTATTTGAGAAGTTAAGTATCTTAGAGTGTTACATTTAACAGAGTTAAAATAAATTGTGATCAGATTTATTATCTGTTCAATGAGATCATATAGGTTCTTATAATAGTTATATGATCATTAGTTTGATGTCCGATGTCAATATAAGTAAATAAACTCTTCTTTAACTATCGGCGTTTCAATAACATTTTTTTCATAACATTTCTTAATAAATAAAATCAGTTTTAATTCGAAATGTTGCAGAAGAAACACTGCAAAACCTAAATAAGAATGACTTGCAATAATCTACTAAAATCTTTGTCCAAACAATGAACACAGTACAAAGTAAAAGATAAAAGAAAAAAAAAGAATGATACAAAAACTTCCCGAAGAGATTAGAGAGGGGGAAAAAATGACACCCGGAGGAGTCGTTCTGAAAAATTGCTATCCTTATGAAGATAACCTTTGAATTTAAATTTGTCTTTTTTTATGTTTAGTTGTTTTTCTTTAATCTTGTTGAACAAGATTCTGGTAGAATATTTATTCAATTCTTTTTTTTATACCGTTTATTTGTTATTTATTTTAAACTTATTTATTTATATGATGGTGCAATTAAAAGAGTGAAATACAAACCGGGTCACATGTACAAACTCCCCATAAAAGTTTACAATAAAATAAACTTGAAACTCTGTAACTTTCGAAGGATTCTCTTAAAGCAGAAGAAAAGAGAGGGAGATGATTCACTCTTCTATTAAACTAAGTTATATTGAACTTTTCGAGACAGTAGGACTAAATCACAGTTGATGAATGAGAAGAAAATCGTAATTCTTGTGTCAATAGATTTATCGTTCATTTTTGACATTATTTGTACAATTTAATCAAAGTCAAACATAATAATAAAAAAAATTTAATAGCTTCTTCTGTTGGGAAGGTTTTAATGATTATCATAAATATTTTAATTTCTGATATATTTGTAAATTAATAGATTTGAACTATTAATAACTAAATGGGAAGTTAGTAATTTATGTGCTTCAATCGATCGTAGAATGTACAATGTATTTGGCTAAACATAGAAGAGCAATTCGGACGGAATAATCAGGACAATCTTGAATTAACCCATTGTTTATGTAAATGCCTTCATCATTCTCATAGTATAGATATAGATAGATACAGGAAAATGGATTAAAATAGATTGTTTGTAATGTACAGAGGATTTGTTTCATTCATTTACTAATTGAAGCAGTTTTCTTAAAACTCTACGGCTTAATTAAACAGATACTTTTCAGACAGTAAGTTACTTAATTAAAAAAAACCTAATAATTGTACGAAACAAAATCAATAGGAACATGGTCGCGGCTTTGTTGAAACTATTCCGGTATTTCGACCATATTTCGGCAATTGGTAGACTTTTCTTAAAATTATTCTAACAAATGTAGGAAATTTTAATAAAAATGTATGTTTTTGTTGATATTAAATGGAAGTCTCTGTTCTGAAAAGAACAATTGTTTTGGAAAGATGGCGCTCGCATCCGAGCAGCATCACGTTCAATTTGCAAAGAACGGAAAAAGTCCCTTGCGGAGGTTTTTATAACTTTACTCAGAACAAGTGAATCCATTTGAGCCAATCACAGACGAGAACGCATTTATGTTAAATATTTAATTAGAAGAACTTATATTTAAATTAAGATTAATATATTAAGTTAACTAATATTATAATGTATGTGAATAAATAAATCCTATTGTAATAACATTTATGAATTAATTAGTATAATAAAAAATGTAGAAGCTATGCTTGGCGGTAAAACCAGCCAATGAGCGACAAGATTGAATATCCCTAGCTAGTATTTAAAAACGGACATGTATCGATATTCACGCAGTTTTACCAGTTTACCAGTTTTACCAGTTTACCAGTTCACCAGTTGCCGAGTTGAAGAGTTGATCAATTTATGTCCAAGTTATGATCAAGCCTTGATTTTGTTATGATCACTTATATATGTTACTGGTTTACTCACGTTTATGTTAAGCAAGCATTTTGTTTTATGAATTTGCTACATTTATGTAATATTTTAATAAAAGGATTTATGCAGCCAATTTATTGAATTATCATTTATTAAGATCTACCTTTAAAGAAGAAGATAGAAGAAGGAAAAATATATAATAAATAAATTTTTTTCCTACACAAATTATTATATAATTTCATTGAAATTGTATGTATTTAATACAATAATAAATTAAATACATTTAACACATCTTCCATCTACAACTTCTTTTATTTTAATTTATAATTATGTTATGTACATTTAACTCAAAGAAGATATACTTTTGAAAGATTAAAATTTCTTTTCATCGTATAAAATAATTTATGCCCTTAAATAAAATTGTTAGTTTTAATCAATGTGCTTTCAACACAAACAAGAATATTTTTTTTTCTTTCAAGAGTAATTTATTTATTTGTTTACGTTTGAATAGATTAAAAGGTATGTATAATCCGTGATGCGGATAGAAACCTATAAATTACGTTTTGGTAAATTAAACTTGTCACTTTTGCAACACATTCATTTTTGTTACATTACTCTCTTCCAAATTTAAATAATATATTTTTATGATAAATAACTAGAAAGCGTTTGGTGAGGGTGCTTCTATTATATTAAAGATATCCATCCATCTCTCGTAGCTCTCCTTTCCTCATCCGGGGGGAAATATCCTAAGATTAAGTGACGAAAGTAACGGCCCGTTTGGACCCCTTTTTGGATTGCCTTTACCACTCGGACTATCATTTTCTCTTTCTTTCTGCCGCCAACAACGCGCAGAATGTCCTGTGATTTATGGTCTTTTTGCCTTCAAGGCTCCATTTCTTTGCCATCAGGCGTTCTTCGTTGCATAAGGAATCTCTCTTTTCGGCTTCTACTTATCTCTTTCACAATCTTATTTTTTCTTTAACCTTTCCTTATTACTGAGTATTTTAGCTATATTTTCAAAAAATGAAATGCGCATAGGATTATAATTTTTTTTTTCATAAACGATATCTAAATCAAAAAAAAATGATGAAAACTCATATGGTTATTTTTACTTTTATTAAATTCATAAAATAAAAAAAAAGTTGAGAACAAATCTTAAAGATATAATCATTTACGGAAGTAGAAAAAAAATATATATATAATAGATTGACAAAGCCAAAGAACGATTTTATCGTAAAAAGTATAATCATGAGAAATTAAAGACCTAAAATATACAAAGTCTATATTCAGAGTAAGAAATAAGATGATGATGGCCCGGTGTGAAATGTGCAAAAAATGGGGAGTATAGCCAAGAAAAAAGTTGGAATGAGAGACAACAAATATATATATCTATATATATCTATATATATCTGTATATCTATATCTATATCTATCTATCTATCTATCTATATATATATATATATATATTAAAAGTTAATTTTGGGCTATTTCCATAAATTTATTGTATCTTGTTGTTTTGCCTATTTTGGCGTCATTTGAAGAGAATTCGTTTGAAAATAGAACCAAACTACCATCGAAAAATCTAAATTCAAATCTCACAAAAACATGTGAAAATAACCTGAAATTAATTTTACATAATTAAAACGAAACGTATATATATATTCTTAAAAAAATATTTATTTTCTCCTGTATTAGACCTCCAAGAAATTCAAGACATATTCATACAACAAAATTTAAAAAAAAAAAAAATAAACAAAATTATATTTAAGTAAGTCGATAGACGCTCTATGGAGCTTTCATTAGTTATATGTCAATTTCTTATTAATTTTTTTCTTCCCTTCATCTTTCCTCAAGGGAGGCGTCGCCCGATTCTCTTATACTCATCATTGTTTTTTATCTTTTATATTATTAATAGAAAATTAAATTTGACATTGATGGGGGGAATTGAATTTATTTTTCATTCAAGTGGAATCTGTTTTAATCATCAGTCATTCAAGAAATAAATGGATCTGAAAATGACTTTTAGTTGAGCTTAAGAAGAGAAAGGTTTTATTATAAAACAGCCTCATGTTGGTTTTTATCCTTGCAAAAATTTAAATTTTACATATTATTCTCAGATTATCGATGATGTTCTATGTTTAATTAATAATAAAGAGGCTAACATAATATAAGATTCAAATATATTATTATTTATTGAGAAAAAATTTTGGCAGAACTAACTAAATATAATGCAACTGAAATATTTAAGTACCTGTAGAATTTATTTAAATAATGCCAAGGGGATATATTTTTTTGACTTATTATCTTGATTGGGTTGATCAGCAGAACATTTTATTGCATACTTTGCATATAAGTCTTGAGAATCAATGCAATTTGTTAACCAAGCCTCTGTCAAATAGATACCCAAGCAGATCCTTTGCTTTAAGTTGCCAACTCAAAGCATGACGGCATTGTTTGTCGATTTGTATACATATGCAAAATCCGTTTCCAACTACAAAGCTGTCTTACCAAGAACTCAACAGCTTACTCGACAAAATAATTTCAAATTGTTTCATTCTCTATCTTTTTGTATCATCATTTGATATCGATTTTGTAGATGTGTAGATTATTAAATGGTTATATTTTATTCAGTTGTTTTTTTTAAATACATTAAAGTAAAATAAACAATCAAATCAAATCAAATTAGACCTTTATAAAAAAAATTTTAAATAATTTTATTCTTTTTGTCCATTATCAATTTGGAAATAGTTTTATTTGAAATTTCAAATGTGTTGTTATTCAATCTCAATTGCAAAACTTAAATTTTATTGAGAGATGAGCTGTAAGTCTTTTGTAAAGTTTTTTAAATTTCTTACATTTCAAGATTGAACTAAGCTCCATTTATATAGAAGATCAGCGATCTGATTACTTTTCTTTTCTAAAAAAATTTCTAATCATGAAACATACAACATTCAATTGTAGATCTAACAAACTTTCAAATTAATCAAGTTCAATATTTTTTTTTTAAAATTTCGGGAAATTTTGGTCAAGTTATTATACATCTAGACCATGGAAGGTAATTAAGGAAATTATAATCTGCTTCTCTAGGCAAAAAGAGAAAAAAAAGAATAAAGAAAACAAAATGTAATATGCTATAATGGGAAGCAATAACAATTTCTGATTAAATTTAAGCCGTAAAAATGAACTAGAAATTGATTTTTTTTTAAACATATATAAAATGAAATCATTGAGAAGCCGTTGAAAGGGAATTAGAAAAAAGCAATATATACTTATATGTTTGTGTGTTATAAAAATAGAAATAAACATCAATTCTTCAGAGATACAACGATAACAAAGAGAAATATATTCTTTGAACAAAAAGAAGTATGACAAGATATTTTAATTTTTTCCATATTTTAGAAAAAGTTAGTGTGATTGCAATTTATTTATTGAAACATTAAATTAAATTACTCTAGAAAATATTGATACATTAAATAATTATAATCAAAAATGCATTTCATTCATACCACTGATCTAGTTTTTCTTATAATTTGTAGAATTTTTAAAATATTGTATAATAAACTTTTATATATTTAGGTAATTAAAATATAAAGAAATATCTTTATATAGAAATATATTTAAAATCTAAGTAGAATGTTTACAAGAATTGGTACATGAAAATTTCCTCAACTAATTTGGGAACATTAAATTGATGATACTTTTTTTTGGATGAGATGCTTTTAATTTTAATTATGATTTATGATAGGTGCTAACTTTTTATATTAATGCTATCGGGTTAATCTCCACGAATACTCCAGGGGAGCATGAGGGGGTTAGGGGAAGAAGGTGACGGGGTTGGTTCCCTATCAGTTTTTGTAAGAGGCGCCAAGCACTTTATAAGATTTCCGGAGCGATGGTGGTTCACACTCGAATGAGTCGATCCCGCTCGAACGAATATATATATATATGTATATAATGTATTATTATTATTATTATTATTATTATTTTGATAATAAATATATGTATTATATATTATCAGTTGCTGGCAGAAGGGATCGTCGTCTTGCTTCCTCTTCCCTATCAAAGGCGCTTATAGCCAAAAACGTTTAATTTAGTAGAAAATTATATTTTATTGCAAAATGATTCACACAAAAAGTTATCCAACTAGAAATTTCTAATATCAAATATTTGAGACATTGATAAAAATTGTATCGTGAATTTCATCCACCATGTCATGGATTAATGGAAAAAATCGTTTCATACTCAAATATTCATCAATTCAATCGATAAGTAAGCAAAGCTTGAAAGTAAATTCTATGAGAGAATGAAATAAAATACTAATGTTATTCTTCATTCTTATCAGCTGAATAATGAAATGCTAATCGCTTTCAAAGTCTATTTAAATATTTCTAACGTTAAACGTATAATCTTTCTAGTCATGTTCCAATTTAATAATTTTAGTAAATCTCTGTGGCTCTACAGAACTCGAAAGTTCCACACTTCCCCAAGTATCCCTATTTTGAGCCACTACCCTCTCCCATCTCTCTCACGTCCCATCCTGCATTATCCTTCCTCGCGTCCTACTCGGTTTCCCCACCAATTTATTTTTCGCCATTCTTTTCTCTTCCATTCTAGCCACGTGTTCTGCCCATCGTAGTATTCTCGATTTTATAATTCCAACTATATCTGGAGATGCATAGAGGTCATGCAATTCCTCGTTATGCAGTCTCCGCCATTCCCCGTTGACCTCACCTTTCTTTGGCCCATAAATGCTTAATTATAAATCTTTAATTGTAATTACCGAATCTCCTATTTAAGTCGTCTGCGTTATACTTGAATTTTTTGTTTGATTTTTCCACAATTTGTCTAATTACATATTCCAGAACTAAATTAAATAAAATTGGTGATAATGCGTCTCCTTGTTCCTCCTAAATTTCGAAAGTTTCTGACAATTGATTCCCGCATCTTACTCTTCCTTTACTACCTTCAAGACAAATTTGAATAATATTTACTAGTATTTTCGGAATTCCCATTAAGATCAAAATTTGAAAAAGTTCGGTCTATTGAGTCATATGCTTTTGTAAAGTCTAAAAAAAAATTGGTGAACAGAAATATTGAATTCGCGTTTTTTTTACTAATATCTTCCTTAATTAAAATATTTGATCTAAAGTTTTCGATTTGACCTGAACCCGCATTAATACTCTCCTATATTTCCTCCGCCTATGGTCGTAATTTCATTGATATAATATTTGAGAGAATCTTATACGATGTCGTCAAAAGAGATATGTAGTTATTGCAGTTGGTTCTATTTCCCTTCTTAAGAAGTCTTGCCTCCTTCCATTCATGGCATCTCTTCCGTGTGCCTTGTACCTGATCTATTACCTATATTCGAATTTTATAATTTTTAAAAATAGTTCCTCCATATATTTTTAATATCGCCCACGTCTGTTTTTAAATTATTATTAACATCTCTAATTAAGTCTAACCGTGCCTGATAACCCTTTTTAATATTTTTTGTAAATCAATGTAGTTTATTTATTTTTTTATTATTATTTTTAGAATATATTCAGTAATATCTAGATATTTATTAAATTGTATTAATAAAATATAATTACTATTTAAAGAATTATTATTATAATTATAAGTTTAAACTTTACCAACTATTCGCAAAATTTAAAACTAATATAAAAGAAAATATGCAATTGATAACTAAATAATTTTTTTCATTTATAATGATTTATTTTATATTATATTTTATTTAGTCTTATTTTTAGTTTAAAGTTTTTGTTGGCAACATTCAAGACAACTTGATTCAATTGTTAATGATACCATCTCAAGATTCTCGTATAGCAGTGATAAAAGTACAGAGCGAGTCAAATAAAACTCTTTTTAAAGAAGTACTAAAATTATCTGAACTGATTATGAGTTTTATCTATATATATATATAAATAAAATTTTCATTGTTTTATTTTTATGGAATTACCTTATTTTATAGTAATAATTATAATAAGCCATAGATTCTATTATAATGTTAAACCAAGTTTTTCAAATTCAAAAGTCAATTAAATAAATTCAATTTTAAATTTTTTATGTTACATTTGGTAATTTATCTCTTCTCTGAGAATAGGAATATGTATTATTATCTTGAGAGGTATTTATTTAATTTCCTTGTTTACTTCTTCATAAAAGTCAACCTCACACAGTAGGTTATTTATTATTTACAATATAATTCCACAATGGGTAGTTGTTCTTTTTTTAGTATGCCAGCTCTACTTTTTTTTTAAGCTGTACGTTAAATTTTCAAAGAATTCCTCTCTCTTGTCAAACAAACTCACTCGACCATTTCTTCAAGATTGAGAAATAAAAAATAAAATTCTCAATAATAATAGAAATAATAATAATAATAATAAATATTAATATATGAAAGAGCCGCCAATAAAGAGGCGTCCTTTCATTCCACGGATTCTTTGAATTGCTTTCTTCCGAACACCTCCCTCTCTTCGTCTTCCTTCTTTCATATTTCTTACTTTTAATTCCTTCAGAGAAAGGCATTCTCTCTCTCTCGTCATCTCTTTCCCTCTTGAGAACCACCATTAAAAGCGCATTTTTTCACCCATCTCTGTCCCTGTCTGTTCCATTCTTTTCCTTATCTCTATCTCATTCCTACATATTTTATAAAGCTATTATCCTAAATACATTCAAAAATTTCATTCCTCACAAATACAACAAAGATGCCTCTTGAGGTTTTCTTTTCCTATTTTTTTTTAACAAAAAAATCTGTTTTTTTTTTCCTCTTATAACTTTTTATTTTGGGATTTATCAATAACTAATCTGAAATCTGAGATGAAATAAATTTTTTTTTTATATTTTATAAAATGATTATTTGAATTTTGGAAAGAAAATAAATCTAGTAATAATATTTAAAGTTAAATATGAAATGAAGTGATTTTTTTTTGATAGTTAAAAATAAGTTAAATAGAAATGAAATGTGTCTTGATTCAACATTTCAATTCATTCTTATTCTCACTTAGGTGAAAGTAAACAAACTTGCTTGTCATATAAAATTAAAAAATTATACTAGAATAAAATAAATATTATTAAATTAATAAAAAATTATATATTAAAATATTCACAAATAATAAAAACATTAATAAAGCTTTCTTTCAGTCACAATTAATCAATTTGTTCAAATAATATTTTCCCTAGGATATTCTCGCGCCCGACAGATTGAGAATCGTTGGTAAAGAATATTATAAATATACATGAAGAGATAAATTTTTAGTAAATAAAAAAATACTAATTAATTGATAGAGAGTTTAAATGAAAAATAAAATATGATCAACACTGACGTGTACGACAATAGAGCATCATGATAATGAGGGACGTTGATTGCTTTTGTACAAATATTTGCCAGTAGCAACTCTTGATTGGACATAACAAAAATTATACACGAATATCAAATTGAATTAGCCCTGATGGTCGTCACTAAAGCGTTAAGTCTAATTAGACTAATTAGTTAACATTCTCAAAATACCATTCGAGGCAAATTCTACATCCTCATCCCCCTATTCACCTGCTACCTACCTACTCTTCCGTTATCCCATTAATTATAGTAAATTTATTAAAACACGAATAATATTTTAATTGCTATAGATTGTATTTCATAAATAAACACAATTCACCTATATACAGTGTGAAATTAAATTAATACTGAAATTATTTATCATACTATAAAAGCAGTAATCCATATATAAATAAATGAATTAAATAAATATATATCAGATTATATGTAAATTGTTAGTGAAAGGATGTTACATGTATTCATTGAATTTTGAACAATATATACGTGTGTGATTCAAAGTTTGAAAATATATATAATTTTGAAGAGTGTACGTATAGCTCTAATTTAATTTACGTTAACCGTTAATTAAATTTATAATATAGAAAATTAAAAGTTGTAACATTCAACAATCAAATGTTATGAATTATAAATAACTACTTTCTTATATATCTTTAAAAATATATATCATCGAGGTATTACTAGTTTTAACCGTGAAACATTTGAGTAAAATAAAATTAAACTTAAAAATTAAAATTTATTAAAAATCAATTTTACCGACCGACGATAGTAAGGAAGGTATTGTTTTCACACCAATTTTCACATGTGGAGATTTTTACATATCTCCACGAATCATGCATTTTCATAAAAGAAAAAAGTATTTTTAGCATGATGTCTGTCCGTCCGTCCGTCCGTATAGATGTGTATAGCTTAAAAGTACTAATGAATTTTGATAAAATTTGGTATATTTACTTAAATGCATCATATGATGAATTGATCAACTTTTGGTGCAAATCCGGAAACCGGAAGTGGTAGTATTAGCGATCGACGATAGGAAGGGAAGGGTTATTTTCACACCAAATTTCATATGAGGAGATTTTTTACATATCTCCATGAATCATGTACTGTATATTGATTTTATCCTCGAGGAAAATCATCTTCATTAGTTTTTTCTTAATTTAAAACTAAATGATGTTATCCAGCCTTTCATGACGTCACAGCCTGCTCTTACATATATATTATAAATAAAATAAAATTAAAAATATTTATATTATATCCATATCTGTTTTTTATTGCATTAATAGATATATTAAAATTATTTGAAATTGTTTCTGTAGCTGGAAATTAATTTACTTCAAACCGTCGGTCGTTCTGCGCCTGGCCACAGGTCAACTTATTAATTTAAATGTTTATTGATATATTTACTTTATATGCATTTCATCATCATCATTCAGTTAAGAAGAATGATTTTGATGATGGCTTAACAACTGAAATGTGCATAAAGGTGAAATGTTTAAAATTATTTTTTATTAAGTTTTATTTTTTAAGTTTAATTTTATATAATATAAGATTAAGTTTTAATTTTTAATTAATTTGACCATTTTTATATGTGAAAGTTAATTCATTGTAAAAAAACAAAATTATTTAAAAATTCCTAATTTTTTAAATACCCACTTTAAATAAATATTTTGTAAAAATTCATAACTTTTCTATGTCGATAGAAATTACAATTTAACTTAAAACTTTTGGTTAGTATATATAAATATATATATATATATAAATTTATAAAAGTAAAAAGCTTGTAAAAAGTAGAGACATTATGGATAAGAGAAAAGAAGGGGTTGAAGGAAAAAGTGAAAAATATAGAAAGGAGCAAGTGAATTTAGAGTTAGTTGAGAATAAAAGGAATAAAAAGGATTCTACGGAAAGCTCATTTATTGACAATTCGTAAAGACGTGCAAGGAATATGATCTTTTTTGGTAAATTGAAAAGCACAAAATATAGAGATGGAAAAATAAACAACAGATGTATTAAATTTCAAAGAAATAGAAATAATTTAGAATTTGTTTCCATTTTTTTTAAAAATAATTATTAATTTTAAAAACAATCATTAAATAAACTAACAATATTTTTAGTTAGGATTATTGAACACAGGATTCCATGTTTTAAATGAGTACAGAAGAGAGTGAATTTTTTAGCCTTATTATGGTTAATTCGATATTCATCTTTATGTTTTTTTTATATAACCCATTTAATAAATATATTCCGATTCAGCGGAAAGGATATCGGATTTGGTCGCATCCAATTTTCAAAACTGGCATTCCGCCAAGTTAAGTTTCAACTACTTTGGCCATATCAAAGTGCTGAGATTAAAAACTAAACCAACCAGTATAATCAATTTAAAAAAAAAATGAATATATCTTTTCTAAAATTGATTTTTTTCTGATTTTATTCCAAATAAACACATATATACCAATATAATTTATATATATTATGAATTCATTTAAAATTGAAAGATTAAATATATTTTATTTTTATGAATGGAAATATTTTCTAATATTTCAAATAACATTGAAATAGATTAATAAATTTTGGAATCAATCAATATATTATAAATTCTCATTATATTTTAATAACTTTTTCTTTTTAAGTTTTGATAAATTCGAATTTTTGAACTGTCCTTCCTAAAATAAAAAAAAATAAGAAAAATTAACTAATCTGATAATATAACACATAAATCATTATTATTTAAATATATTTTAACGAAAATGTTTAAGAGCCTGATTTTTTTTAGATACATATAAAATAAATAAGTAATTTTTCTTAATTTGAACTTTACATGTATAAAATTTGACAGCACATTTTGAAAATCTCCCGGCACACAAAAGTGCCGCAGCATAATGGTTGAGAATCACTGAACTAGAATAAAGAATAGTTTGACAAAACAAAATCTATTGCTCTTTATTTGATATTAACAATATATATTGAAATTAATTAATTTATTATTTATTTTATATGTATCTAAAAAAAATCAGGCTCTTAAACATTTTCGTTCAATATGGCTCTAAGTATCACCAAGTGTGCCCACCCCTGTTATATTATTTCAGAAATGTGCCCGACTATTGAAAAAGTTGCCGACCTCTGATTTCTATTATAAACTATATTACATAGTCTATTATAGGTAAGTAAATTACTTTTACACTTATCTTTTTCTTTGTGTGCCGCCAAATTTTTAAATCGTTAAAAGTGTGCCGCGGTAAAAAAAAACAGGTTGAGAATCACTGTTCTAAGTTAATTTAAATATTTATTTATTTATTTAATGAAATATTGTGATAAATATTTTATTTAGATAAATGCAAGATAAAATCCAATATTTTTTTTACTAATATTCTCTCATCAATATTAAATTATAAAATAGCCTAATCATAATATCTCTATGTAATTATATAATAACTAAATAATTAATTATTAATTCTTTACTGTAAATGTGTCATCCGGATTAATAATATTTAAAATAACTGTACAAAGTATTTAGGAGTAAAAGGATATAATACTTGTTAATAATGATAAACATTTCAAATAGGAGGCTTATTGGATCAATGAATATTTCATATACTTATTACGAAAAATAGATAGTATACCTTTACATATGTAAATAATCATGAGTAATATAATAAATATTTATTTACCTATATATTCTTGTCTATTGATTCTTGCAGAATGAAAAACATGAACAAACACTCACCTGAAACAAAAAAAAAATTATATAATATTAATATTTTTTTTAAATTACTCAATGAATTAATTATACAATAAAATTATGTAGTACATTTATAGAATATTAAATTATATTTCATTTGTCAAATAATTATCTGTTTTAGTTTTTGTATTTAAAGTTTTCCATAATAATAAAATTAGTATTAACATTAATAATAGTAATACATAATAATTTATAGTGAATATAATAAAATATTTTTTTCTAAAATTCATAATAAGAAAAAAAAATATAATCCTGTTGATTTATCAATTTGTAAATTTTGTATATTTTAGTTGACCATTATCAATTGAAGTGATGATAAGTAAGAGTGCTATTTTCCATATTTAAAAATAAAATCATATATTCTTTTATCTTCATAACATTAAATTTTAAAATTTATTATTTTCTATAAATCTCGATGTAAATTTTCTTATTCCAAAATGGCACGATCGAGAATAATAATATTCTTTCTGATAAGATAAGTATATCTTATCTTATTATGCTAGCTAAAATTGTATATATCTATCTATCTATATATATTGGTTCTCAAAAACCGCTCTAACGATTTTTTTCAAATTCACACTAGATATAGTATTTATAAAGAAAAATTAAGTTTTATTGATGATATCTCTTGAAACATTCAGCTTCATTATTAATTTCTTAATTGAAAATTATATATGGAAAACGTCAAAATTGGCCTCCATTTTTATTTGTATTAATATTTTTTTTTATTTAAAATATTTTAAAATTTATTATTTAATTTCGAAATAAAATTAAAAATATTTATTTTTAATAAAATATATATAGATATTTATTAATCTCTCTCAAAAAAAAAAAAATAAAATAAAAAACATCAAATCTGCCTGCTAAGACAGTAAAAAAATGACAATTTTTTATCTAAATATATTTAGTCAAGATGGTAAAGTGATGTTTTAACGAGTGGATTTCGTCGGTTCGAAACTCTCCGGGTGAATCGTTATTTAAAAATGAAAATGAAAATAATGAATTTGTTATTTTTTTTCTTTTTATCTATTGTTTACATTTTAATAAATTACTATTTTATATTTATTTATTCATTGTTCTTTTATTAAATTTAATATTTATTAATATTATTTATTATTAATTTATATATTGATGACATCACAAATGACATTTATATTGAAATTTGACTCCCGCCTTTTTTTAAAGAATATTGTATTAATATTTTTTTTATATTTAAAATATTTTAAAATTTTTTATTTAATTTCGAAATAAAATTAAAAATATATATTTTTTTTATATTTAAAATATTTTAAAATTTTTTATTTAATTTCGAAATAAAATTAAAAATATATATTTTAATAATATTTTATAATTATAAATTACGATATATATTTATCAATAATAATGAATTTTTTTTTTTAACTTAATTACAGAGCCGAGGCTCGGTCCCGGTATGATCTTAATATATTGTGAGAATTAGATAAATAATGTAGAGAGAAAAAAATATTTAAAAATAGATATTTATTTAAATGAAATAAAATTATTTAATTTACAGAATGAAAATGTCTATAATAATGTCTAAACATTTTTTCTTTATAATTTTACATTATAATAATACTAATTACAGTAGTTATAATATATGGGGAATTTTCAACTTTGACTGCCGATTTGACCATGTTCCCAAACGAATTTTAAAAAAACCAAGACCACTTTACATTTACACATTTTAAGCTCTAATCGAATCCAAAATCAAAATTTAAAAAATCGAAAAACAAACTCACAGATATATAGATTTTATAAATGAACATTTATACAATTTATTTTAATTAATTTGAAACATTTTAGGAAACAAATTTTTAATGGGTCATTTTTAGAAATCCCATTTAACAATTATAATAAATAATTAAAAAATTGTAAAATTTTTAAAGTATATAAAAATAAATTGTATAAATTGGTTAAAGGGTCGAGTGATAGTTCGGTGTCCCAGGTATATATTTTATATTAACACGCCTACTTTTCTGTATAATAAAGATATAAAGAATCATATTTTAATTTTTATATAACCAAGAAATCATTTTTTCACTTAAAATATAGTTGTAAAGCCCAAATCTCCGATCCATATAACATCATCGACTGGGCCGCTACCAAAAGGAGTCTTCTCTTGCTCTGACTAGGGCCACCGGTATTTGCCATTAGTCTCGAAAAAATAATATTAAATTTTATATAAATTTATAAATTAGAATATTTGAATTTGTTTAAATTTTAACACATGTAATCAATCATATGCATAAAGAATAGAAAATTTTGAAAATCAACTTGGTATTAAATTCAGAAAAAAAAAATACTCATATATAGAATATATAGACTATTCGAATATAATTGAAACTCTTTCTCTCCCTCTATTTTAAATTTGAAAAAACGGAGTGTTAAGAAATTAAGATTCCTTATACAACATGGATGGTTAAATGAATTGGGCTCCCTACCTCCCTGACAAATTCACATTAAAAATGTTTATAATATTTTAGTTTATTAAATCAAACTATTATTTTTTTATTTCAATATTTTTAATGTTAATACAATAATTTTTATTTTATAATCTATAAAATAATTTAATTATTTTTAAAAACAACGGTCTTCAATTACAATTTTTTTACTCTCTACTGACTGTTCATTTCATAACTGAAAATAGTGTCGAATAGAAATAGACGATATTACTTGGATTAATCTTATTATGCTAGCTAAAATTGTTTGTTTGTATTATTGAGGACCCCAGTTCAATTCATTTTAATCAGATTGATGCAATGATGCAACATTTAATAATTGTAATAAATAATTAATTGTAGATTAATATTTTTTAAAGGGTCGAGCGACAACTCGGTGTCCCAGGTATTAATATTACCAGCCAAACCCAATAATAATGAATCATTTTTTTTAACTTAAGTACCGAGCCGAGGCTCGGGGTCCCGGTACTATATATATATACTAAAAGATAGAAGATCAAGGAGGAAAAAACTTTTGTTTAGTAATTCTAAAATTGTCTTTCCTCTTATTACTTTACTCTGTCTTTCATTATTAAAGAACGTAATATTGTACAATGACGGAGATTTCGAAAACTATTATTTTAAAAGAAAAAGTTGAAACAAGAACAAGATAGGACGAAAAAGTAAGACGATCATCTGTAGTGGGAAGGAGATGTAGAGAGATTTAGAAAAAAACAAAACTTAGTTCAGAACTTGAAATAGTTAAGATCTTATGATCAAAATATCTTCCCTTTTAGGTTTTTATCAGATGACATTCCTGTCAATAGGTATTTACCAAGCAGGAGGGATGTTTTCTGAAGTTCTATGATAGTTCACCTTTTTTATTTAAACAAATGTACATAATATAAAAAGTTTATTGAAATTTTTAATTAATGAAATTTTTTACTTTTTGTACTTTTTGTACATATTTATCAGAAAGTAAAAAAAAAATAAGATAATTTTGTTTTTATTTGTTATTTTTATCTTTTCACTTGACTACATCAAAATTTATATATAATTAAAAAGTAATGCTTATAGAAATGTTGTAGAGACTAATCCAAATTAAAAATATGTTTTATATAATATAGTATTTTTATTATTTTGGATTTTTAGACAATGTGCCAAACGAATAAATTATTATAGCATTCATTAATTTATATTTCATAATTAAGAAGGAGAATAGAGCCGTCTTTAAGGGGGCACAGTCAGGAAGGTGATTACCTAGAACTGAATCCTTTAATAATAATTGTCGTAGTAAAAAGTCACAGGTCTTAAAAAATAATGCAATTTTTAAATTAATAAGATACAAAATAGTGACATGACCAATAATTATAAATTATTCGATTCAAAATAGTGAGTTTACTTTAAACTTCAAAATTAATTCAATCATTTTTAATGTAAATCCTAATCATATAAAATATAATTATCTAACTAACAGGCACTTTTATTTTTCTTGAGATAATTTTATTATGCACACACAATCTTTTTTTTCTATTGAGTGATTGTGTGTGTGTACACATATTTTATTTATTTAATATTATAAAAAAGTGTTGAATAATATTTATTTAATGAAAATATAACAAATAACCTCTGGACGTTTTGTTTTTTTTTTTAATATTTTGTTAATTTTGCATTTTATTACAATAACAAAATTTAAACTTCAAAATGAATACTAATTTAAATTGTAGAGATAAGTATATATTTTTTATGTTTTAAAAATATTATATATACATGTATATATGTAATTGGTATTTCATCATATTCTGTTTCAAACTAATCTTTCTACATACTCTTATATATCAGGACAAGTATTTAACAAATGTGATAGTAAAACCATTCAGAAGTTTCTCACGTTTCTATTTCATTCATTAAACAGCTACCAGTCAAACTACTTAAGACTACTTAATTAGTAATTCATCCGTTTAAATCGAATCTCAATGCTATTTTAATAGTCAAGGGTTATTTATTTAAGCTTGCTTTGAGGGTGGATTGGTCAAAGTTATATTCTATTTATCTAACTGGATAGATTGATATCCTTTACATTTCAACAACAAGAAGATACGTTTGTTTGAGCTAAGTCGAGATTTATTTATTTATTATTCTATGGCGTATACTTGTAATTCTAATATGTGTTTATTTATTCATACTTGTATCCATTTATTATCAAATGTTTAATTAAACTCTGACTAATTGAGATGTTCAACTTCGTTCAGCTCTATATAAATCATACTATGGCATATTCACTCTAATTATTGTTAAATTCCCAAATATATAACTTTGTATAAAAGAGAATAATATTTTGGTTCCATATTAGAGTATTTTCGTACAATCAAATCAAAAATTTAATGAATATGTACACTATACATATGTTAATATTTGATTATATTGATTATTAATATAATTGAGTTATTTTTACAAATTATTTATATATTAAATTATATTATAAATTTCTGAAGAAAAATCTAATTTGTTATGAACTGTGGGATAACAATTTTTAAAAATATTTTTAAAATTGCATTCAATATTTTTATAAAATATGAATAATTTTTTATTTTATGTTTATAAAAATTTTTATACTTAATAGAAATAGTTAGTATTTGGAAACATGTGTTGCGGTATATCTAAATGACAGGGGTTCCTGTCCGTGTTGGTACACAGCTTGGAGTATCTGGTGCCAACATCCCAAATGGTACCAACATTGAAAGGGTAACCGAGATTTCCATTGAAATTATCATAATTTAGTAACATCAATTACCGTCACACTTTTCACTCAAACCTAAACATCGTTCTACAAATGTCAGAAATTTTATATTATTATTAAATTTTAAATAATTACAATAATCATTAAATTGAATTTTATCTCAATATTACCTACTATTTATATTTGTAGTATTTTTGGTGTAATATGAAAAATACAAAACTCTAAATTTTATTATTTTAGCCATATTTCAAATAAACATTATTTTAATTGAAATAAATATTCGTTCAATATTTTAGATAATTGTAGCTTATTATATAAAATTATTTATCTCTCGATTATATTATACTTTACAGATAAACTGATACAGGCTTGCAACATTTTAAAAATAAAAACAAAATCTTTGAAAGTGAAAATCTGTCATGTTCTTTCACCTTAAAAATAAAATATTTGAATCTTTTTTTTAATTTAAACATTTCTTATATTTTGGAAAAAAAGATATTTCATGAAATAATATATTTTTGATTATTTAAAAAAATAAGACACATTTTTTTAAAATATGTAAATAAATTTATTTTTAATAAAAACATATTTATCTACATATTAACAAACAAAATAAGTTTATTTAAAATAAAAATTATATAAGACTTGCTTCATATTTTGTTTATATGATCAATAATTTATTAATTAACGAGACAAGCGTTTCCCTAAATTTAACCTCCTCCCTCACATCAGACATCTTCACAACCCCTTTTAGACATATATTATTATTTAATTTATTTTCATTTTCAAACCATTATTAATTAGAATCATTAGCAATATTAAAGCAAGCGTCTTCAAAGGGGAAGCCAAATAGGCTATTAATCACATGTGACTTCACTGATCATCGTTTATCGTTTTAAATTCCATCAACGATTAAATCTCAACTTTCTAAGAAAAGGTTCAAACAACCTATTTAATTAACATACAACTCTCTTGATTAAATAATAAGAAATTTCATTTTGTTCAATCGTTTTAAATTTCTATTTATAATTATTTAGGGATCATTTCTTATTAGAATTAACATTCTCATTAAATACAAATAAGATACAAATAAAATTGTATTTGTAACACACAAATTCATTATAATTTAAATTTAATTATTAAGATTGATTCAATATTTTAAAATATTAATTGAAACGAAATTAGAAGTAAATTATTATGAATTATATTTTAAATTAATAAGTGTTTGAAATTCATCGAATATATTATTTCAATTCATATAAATTACATGTATGTAAAATAAGATAACTACATATTTTCTAAAAATATAGGTATATATTTTATTTATTTTTTTAAAATTTTGGATATATTAATAAAACTATTGTAACTCAATGGCTATTTTTCAACCTACAAGCCCTTTAGATAGAAAATGAAATGATTAACATTTATTAAAAAATTTAGGAATATAAAGGTGTATAGTGCCATTTTCATTGAGGCACAGCCTCTATTTTATTCTTTTGATTGGGTCTCCGCGATAGGAAAAATTTTAAATTTTATTATGGAACGTAAACAAAAAGTAAAGATATATAATTGAATTATTCAAATACTCGATATTATGTAGAATATTAAAATAATTTTTAAAAAATTTCAAATGCTTTTTATTTTTTGAGATGACTGACATCAGATGAAGCCTAAAGATTAATAATTGAAGCGAATTGATCATTATATTTTTTATGTAATTAAGTATAAAAATATATAATTTTGTTGATTGTAAATTATGTGGTTTGATAAATTAAAAATTCTGAATACATAAGTAAGTGAGTGGTTTGTTACTATCTAAACTTTTAATGACAAGAAATTTGATAATGAGTTGAGGTAAAGAAAATAAGACAAGAGGAAAATGTTCAATGCAACATGATTCTAATTGTAGACTTATACTTGTAGTTTTGAACTTTATCATTAATGCACAAAGTTGAAAAGGAAGCGTAAAAAAATTACATTCTCTAATAAAATTTTAATCTGAAACTTGGATAGTCAAACTTGAATAAATTTTCAACAAAATAAATATGTTGATATCTTAATTTAGAAAATATTAAGTATGTGATAAATATATATAATTTAAATGTAATTAAACGAAAAAGTGAGAAAAAATCGTTTTTTTTTATCTCATCATTCTTAACTAATTGATATTTATGGATTCAATAAAGCTTCGGGATTCAGAGTAGTAATTTGTTCGTTAGAATCAACTCCATTTTCTTTTCAGCTCTTGATGGGAATATAATGCCCAGGTTCAAAACAAATTGGATAGCTCAAAGAAGAAAATAGAGCACTATTTTTTTTAATTAACTAATACCCATTTACATTCATTTACATTTAACGTAAATTATATAGTCAATGAAAGTAAATAAAATTTAAAACTTAAAATAAATTATGCTAAAGTAAAATTTGTAAACAATAATGGAATTGTATTATAGTATATAATTATATATTATATTACATTAGATATATTATTTTTAAATTTATGAATTTATTATCTATATTTTAAATACTTGAGGGAAAATATATCTAAAATTAATTATATTAATTTGGTGAATGTATCTTTTAAATACGTAATCAATATATCGTCCCACTAGTTAATGTTGCAAAGGTAAATATGAATGAGAGGCGTGGTCTATGACTTGGAAGGAAGATAATAGATTTTTGGTATTTGAAAATAGATTTCTTTGAAGTAAAAAGATGAGATCATATGTGAATAACAATAACACCTTAGTTAGAGTCATAATATCAAGGTGTGACTACAACTTATATGGGTAACGGTAATGGATAAGATGGGTTAGATAAACCAATTGAGTAGACAATATAAAAGTAGGAGTAGAGTATTAAGTGTCAAAAAAGTTAGATGAAAGTAACCAATAAAGGGAAAATTGAATAGAGAGGAGGTTGCTGCAGCCTATAACTAAACTTTAATATTAATAATAATAATAATAATATAAACATGAATAAAATTTAATTTTAAAACTGTTATTGTGTTTTTCTAAATATATAAATAAAAAATTAGGTAGAATTTTATTAAACAAAATTTTAATCAAATATTTTAAGATAAAAAAAGCTTTCGTTTCTGGATTTGTTTAGTTATTTATTTCATCATCCATAAAACATGATATCTCTTTAAAGGGAGAATGATGAGAAATCGAACAGCCTCCTCTCTTAAGCCACATTAACTCGCTTAAATAAAACAAGAGAACCATTTTATTCCAGTGGAGGGATAAATAAGGCCAGAACGGACCATTCTTATATATTGAGTAGAAGCAGTAGGAGCGAGTAAAAGTCGTTCATTTCGTGGCAATTTATTCCCTCCTACATAGTACATTCCTGCTGTATAAGATAACTTGGTTTCCTTTTAGGAAGTATTCTGAAGAGGAGGGAGTTGGGTTAAGGGATGAGACGAGGGCTTTAAATCTTCGTCCAAGTTCAGAGGTCTCTTCTTTTTTCTTCATTTCAACAAACGTCCCCTATTAAGATTTTGTCCCTTTTAGCTGAACAATTTTTCATTTGAAAACAATTCTACTTGTCGTAAAGATAAATTAATGTTAAATTAAAATAAAGTGTTTTCTATAATGATACCTTTTTTAGGTTTTTCTTTTCTTTTAAATCCCTTTAGATTTTTAATTTATTTCTTAACATAGATATATTTTTTGAATTGATCATTTCAAATTTATATTCATGTTAATTTTTGATGTACAAAGATATATTAACTCATTCAATGCTTTATTATTAAAGTATATTATTATTTATTTATTAATTCTATTTCATTTCTATTATGGCATCTTATCTTACAAAAACATCAATGATGAAGAGGGCTAAACCTGAATATCAGGTTTTATTGAAAATCAACAACATTCAATGTGTTTCAGGTGTTTCCTTTATGAAAAGGTGCCACATGGTGAGAGGTTAGCGAAGCTTGGCTCACATTCTCGTGGTCCCGGGTTCAAGTCCCGGGCCTGGCAAAGACATTTCTCTAGCTGGGGTCTATGGGACAGAGTGAACCCAGCCTGCGGGATCAAAATTGGGAAAGCTACTTGATAGCGCCTCCGATCAAAAAAAATAAAGGTAAAGGTTGATAGGACGCGTCTAATGAATTAATTTTTTTATTTTTTTAATATAAAATATTATAGTTTTATTTATTTATTTTAACAAATTCTTATATTTGTCTCTTTTAGGTTTAAACAATATTTCAGTAATAATATTATAACAATCAATCTTCTTGTTCCTAACATTTGTCCCTTTGGACAGCCTCTAAGGGTCCTGCCCATCTATGATCTAAACTCTAAGAAAACCTTCGGCCGACTTGCCGCCGGAGTGTGTGTGTGGGGGGGGGATATGTGAAGTATTTTTAATATTGAATTGATGGGATTGATTAGGGTTAGGGGCGCGACTTCCACAGTGAGGAAAAGTCCTGGCTTGCAAGAGCAGGATTGCGTCCCTAAAGTGGGCCTATCTCTATTGGGGTCATAGAGAGTCTCCAGCCACTACTCCTATTATATCAATAACTATACAATTAAATTTAAAATCAAAAAAGAAAAAAAAAGAAATTTTATAAAATTAATTATGTTCATCATTATTCTAAGATAATAAATTAAATTTATAAAAAAAAAAAATTACAACAAAGTGAAAGGATTATTTTTCATTTTCTTGCATATTTCCAATTTTATCATATTATATTATTATCTCTATATATTTTCTGGATTAATTTTATTAATTACTTTATTAACAGATTTTGTAAATATAAGTAATCTATTATATGTTTAATATTGGATAATAATATTTGAAAATAACTTTTATTTATAGTCAAATATTTATTTTTGATTAAAAATTTAATGTTTTTTATCATATACATCCTCATTTATATTATTACGTAGAATAAAATCGTTTCTCTAAATTCTTTCCTAACTTTAAAAGACTTATTTTTTTTATTTGTCCTCCATTAAGATTTATTACGTGCAATGCATGTCCAGTTTAAAATATGGAGTGTCTTTTATCTGAATTGATCTTAAAGTGGGTCATCTGTCTTTTTTAAAATATTCGTCTTTCTTTAGGGCCCATTGAAATGTACAACTTGAGATAAAAACCCATCTGAGAATTCAAGTAAAAAATGATAAGAATTATAAATAAATATATTCTTCAAAATCAAAATAAATAAAATAAGAACAAATTAGTTAAATTAAATGTGTTTTAATATAAAATAATTGATGATGGAATTAATATATATTGATTCAACAATAATTCCATTTTTCTTTTTATTTCTTTTAAAATTATAATTACTTTCCTATTTTTAAATTATACCCTTATTTCTTATTTTTGACTAGAGATCAATAAATAAAATAATCAATCTTGATTTTCAAATAAATCAATTATTTATGTTATTCTTTCATAAATAATAAATTTGAATGAAAGTAAATTTAAATATTTATTTTAGTAAAGTGATATGATATTCAATATTTTATAGAATGAATGCACAAATTTACGGTTTCCATATTGGGAATAAAATATTTAAACAATGCAAATTAAAAAATGATATAAAACTGAATGTAAATACAATAATTTCAGTGAAATTTCTATTTTAACTACATTTAAAAAAAATATCAAATATGAATTCTTATTTTAAAAATGCGAGGGATATATTATTCAATTATTAATACTGATTAAAAATTTCACAACTCTATTTTAAAGAATTATTAGGAATTTTTTTTTTTTAAATTTTAAAGTATTAAACCTTGTTATTAGGATAGCTTAGAAGGAGTTATAATAGATGCAGGATTCAATATTAGAAATACGTGAAAGAGAGGGAAAGAAGAAATTCAATAATAAAAAAAAAATAGATATTGTAAAGTTAAGTATTTCTGAATTAAAAAGAAATTTGATATTTATCAAGAAAATACAATATTAAACTTGACAGGTTAAGTGAACTTCATTAATAGCAATTATTGGATTATTGTTTAAATTACTGTATATATATATTATAATCAATGGCATCGGGCCACAACAATGTTGTGGGGGGGGGGGGCAAGTGATCCCCCCCAAACATTGTACAATAAAAAGTATAAAATAAATTTAAGTAAAAGTAAGTTAAATTTATTTTATACTTTTTAGTCGTGTTCAGCGCCTCTAGAACTGCTATCGCCATCTATGATTGAAATAGTGAACTATTCCATATTCCGCATATGAAAGTTTAGTTAATTAATTACCACTAATAGATAAATGATTCAGTGGATTTTTCAATTGATTCGTGTATTATTAGCAGGAGCAAGCGGGTATGCAAAATTTCAAGTTGATTGAATGACGGGAAGTTGTTGAAATATCGATTATAAAATGCCGCGTACAAACGGACAACCGGACAGTGTGAGTTAAGTAAAGTGTATTAAAAAATAAATTTAAAAGTGATTAGTTTTGTATCTGAGAACCCAAAAGTAACAAAAAAACATCTTTAAATTACGTCTAAGTTTAGTCTAAACGTTATGAATAAATAAATAATTTATTTTGTCAAAAATTTTTCCGCTCCCCCCCCAACTTAATAGATCACGCTACGCCACTGATTATAATCCATAGTTAAATATTAGAAGTTAGAAAAGTCTGGAATTTTTGATATACTCGTAGAGTTTTTCAATTTTCGTTGTGGATAAAAATCAAAGATTTAATAAACATTTTATAAATAATAAAAAAATGAAAATAAAAAGATACTTATATGCAAAATAATCCATATCACTTTTAAATAAAATAAAACATTTAAATATAGTCATCTAACTATAAAAATATTTTTTTTTATTAATTACTCTATGAATAGTCTGATTTACATGCAAATATGCATAAATTTGAATGAATAAATCGATCAATCGATAGGACGATATATTCATCATCACATCCCATTTAATACACCATAATTATTTCCTTTCATAACAAAATCAAGTTCAGACAAGAGCAAATAATAACAAAGATTATGGTGAATATGGAGATGAACTTGAATTTTGATGTAACAATGGATATTGGTAACGAAAACATATTTATGCAAGTATCGCTTAGTTCTAAATAATACTATTCAAATGAAAGACAATATCTACAAGCCAGTAATAAAATTGTTTGATTATATACTAAATTAATTCACCTCTATCACAAGTCAAGAAAATATTCTCTTCTCTAATCCCTGCCACTAATTTCGAATTTATTGGAAAAATTGAAATATAATTTTTATTTATTATTAATATTATAATTATTATATATAACTTTTTTTTTGAACAAATACTATACAATAAAAATGACCTACTAAAAAGATCAAACATTCAATAATTCTCCCCTTAAAACAAAAAAAAAACAATTATTGTAATAACACAAAATTGACTTTGAATGTAAATTATTGAACAATGGTAAAACGTGAATAGTTAGTTGGAGAGATAAAATAAATTCAGAAATCCATATTAATATACCATGACCCTTCAGGCTGAATAAGTGAACACAAACAGAAGTTATCATCGCAAATGAACAAATGAATGGAAAAATATTTAACTTTTGATTATACCAAATTAATTAATTATTATTTTTTTTTTAAAAAAGGGGAGATTAGGGGGTAGTAAAAATCTATATTTGAAATCATTGGTATTAAATTATAAATAATAGATAACATAACATGCATCAAAATTTATTATAAAGATATTCAATAGAACCTTTTTATTATTATACGAATAAGCAGGAGTGTCTCCACTCGACTATCTCGCAATTTGAATTGGATTTATTAAAACTTATATTATATTTAAATTAAATTTAATTAATTATAAATTAAAATTAATAAATAATATTTATTAAACCAGCGCGTCTTTGGGTCTTTGTTGATGGTACCTCGTCACGTGCTGGTGCGTGTTTTGCAGTGCGCGTGATTTGCAGTGTTAAAAAATTAATTCCGATACTTTCAGTGTTTCATTCAAGCTAAAATTCTATATATAGCAGTTTTATACAATTTTTAATCATGTTAAAAACTACCAAACATATATCTTTATTTTTACAGTCACTTTAGAGGAAAAAAAATGAAAACGTGGTAGGTAATGATAAGCTACATTTCTCAAAAATTGATGGGAAACTATGAATTTTGAATAATGCCCGTAAACCAAATTTCATGATTCTAGCTCAAACCGTTTTTGCGTAATCTTGTTTACATACATACATACATACACACACACAAACACACATACACAGACATTTTTCTCAACCTGAAAATGATTCAGGAACCTTCAAAACGTATCAAAATCTCGACATCGAAAATTTTCATGATCGCAATACTATCTCCGGCTAGTAAAAATGTATCTAAATATAATAAATTATTTTAATTATACAATCATGAAAATATATATATTTTATAGTATAAAAAAAACTTGGATAAGATTTATTATAGTTTATTTTTTTGAAAAAGATAAGATTTTGTTTGTACTTCAAAATTTAATCGCGGTTTTTTTATTATAATATATAACATAAAAAGATATTAGAAAAAAATAATTTTATAACGACATATATAGATAATAAACAGTTCAGAACTTCATTGTGTGATTTGTTCTTATCTTTGGTGGAAAAAATATTTTTATCGTTACTAATAAAATTCATTCCGATAATATAATTCATCAGTCATTAAAATCTACTTAGTATTCTTATGATTTTTAATATAATTAAAGGGAGATATTTTTTGTTTTTTATTTTATTTTATATAAATGCTTTTTATTATCTTTATTAAAACCATTTTTTTTTTAATAGGGATTGAAAGATTTCTCTCCCTTTAATTTCTCATAAACCAGTTTTAAACCATGACTATAATCCGTTCCAATAAAAAAAAATTAGTCGCCTATTAAAAAATATTATTCGATAATTTATTAGAGATTATTTATTTATTTTTGAGAATTTAATCGTTACAAATATATACAGATGTATCTATGGAAATATTTAATATAATTATTTATGACTTAGTAATTTAAAACAAAATGATTATTGTTTTTATGTTGTTTTGATTTATATTCGATATTTAATTCTAAATATTTTCTTTTTTTCTTTTTTGTTGAATTTATTAATTAGGTAGATACATATATCTTTTGTCAAAATGAATTTAGAAAAATATGAAATAGTATAAATTAAATTAGAATAATTAAATAAAATCAGAAAATAAATCCATCTTTTGTAGTAGATCAGTAGATGGATGTTATTGAAGGAAATTTTACTTAAGAAATTAAGCATTCCAACTCAAATTTATTTATTTTTTTTTTTTTAATTAAAATCCAATTTCTAATTTATTTTATTTTTAAATTTTTAAAATTATAATAAATTTTTTTTAATCAGTTCAGTGGATTAATAAATGCAAATATGTGTAAAATATAATTCAATTTTTGATAAGAAAATAATAATATAATAGTAAAAAAATGTCTAGTCTAAAACTCACAAATAGGAAGGCAGAATTCTAATTTAATAAATAAATAATAATAATATAAAAATATATTATTTTAATATTTATTCTTAAACTTTGTGAAATTAATACTCATATTATATATGAAGACGAATAGTTCACATATAAAATATGAACCTTAATAAGTTTTTTTTATGACTTATTTATACTAATAATTCTATGCGCATAATGTTAAAAAAATAGCATCGAAAAACTTTCTCTTGAATTAAAAATAAAATTCTTTTTTATTATACTCTTAGAAGTTCATATTACTTTCTACTTAAAAGGATTTATATATTGTTAGTTGGAAGTGGACTACGGTATTATAATAACATCTCCTTTAATACGAACAAATGAAAGAAATAAAAAAATGAAAAGAAAAATGTATGCACCATTGACTTAGGAAATAAAAAAATCAATGATGTTTTAGAAATTAATTAGATGAAAATTTGAATCTATTTTGTTAATCGATATTGAGAAATATTATGTTATATTATTAATTACTAAAAATTTGGGTTTTTTGTAAATTCCTGGGTATTAGCTTTGATACAAATCATATTACACAGTGTCACAGTTTTGGGTATTCCAAAATAAAAAATAAATAAATAAAGGTCCCTTAATTATTTTGATACGAGCATTTTTGAAAATCGTGAAAAATATAACTCCGTAGCTTCCAATTTTTATTTTTTATAATTTCTAATTTTTGTTACATAATCCTGAATAACAATGTCATCGAAAGAAATTCAAAAAATAACAAAAGACTATTAAAAAAAAAATACTTTCCTGGATTTATGTGTTAAAGAATTTTAATTATTCAACTTTGTCACTTATATTTTAGAAAAAAGTGTAATAAAACATAATTATGTAAAATAGTGACGAATTTAATCAAGATTAAAAATCTGGAATGTCTCCACTCGATATAAATTATGTGAGGCTGATATGTTTATTTTGTTTTTGTTATTACTAGTTATAACAAAATATTTAGAATTTTTTTTTTTAATAAATAATAACCAATATTAGAGGTTAAACCTACACAAAGGTATAAAAACTAATAAACCTAACTCAAACTTTTTATGTCAAATTTTTATTTAAAAAAAAATCACCTATATTTTTCTCTTCCGAATTTCAAAATAATTACATTGTTTGATCTTTTACAATAATGGCTGAGATGTTGTGGTCGTAAATTAAAGAGCGTCAGTTGGTGTCACTTCATTCGAGACGGCCGAGTGATTATTGACTAGTGTCCCGGAAAGAGCTGTCGGGGAGAGATTTTATATTGTCCACCCTTTCTGAACGGTGATTGCCTGGTTTGTTATTTTATGTTCACCAATCATTACACCATGGAAAGTGAAATAAAAACACCGATACTTACTTACACATTAAATATCTTTGCGTGAGTCAATTACTTAGTTTTATTAGATTATTAGAAATAATGAAGAAATTAAAGAATTATTTTCACTTTTTTTAATTAAAAGATCTTCATTTTTATACATTTATTTACCCTCTCTTGAATACCGAACTAAACCATTATTTTATAATCTTTTACATTTATAGCATGAAATTAAATTCTTTTTTTCATTCTTAGAGAAATTTTTATAATTATAATTTATTTTATATTTTTGTATAAATATTTTCAGTTTTTATAAAACACTCTACCAGGTCTACCAATATGAAGTGAGAGTTAAGATATAAATGTATCGATAGGGAACATTTGTTGTGAAATAGCATTATTTTTTTATTTTGTTGGTATGATCTGCCAATCATTTTTATATACATCATTGAACACATAACATTATATTTTTTCATCTGGTTAAAAATGTCAAATTTTGTACCAGAAAAAGATTAATTAATTTTAATTAATTTTTTGTATTCATTCAAAGAAAAGTGCAAAAGGTGATTTAATAGTTCAGAAATAATGATGTTGATGTGAGAAATTAAGAACGTGGAAGACCACCAAGAAAGTTTGAAGACACTAAATTGCAACCAATATTGGATGAAGATGATATTTTGGCACAAAAGAAAATGGCAGCAATGTTAAAGGTTGCACAACATACAATTTAGTTTGTCAAGTTTGTTTGCTTCAAAAAACGAACATTCTATTTGCGTTTTATCCACTTTTTGCAAGAGAAATGGTCAAAATGTGTAAAAAGTCATTTGCCAGTAATTTGAATAAATTTTTTTTATTTTCCCATTGAAAATTAGTGTTACATTTTCACCACCTCAGGCTTTATTTATTTACTAGCTGCTCCGAGCGCCTTCCAGGCGCTCTTCACACCTAGACGGGGGCTCCGCCCCGTGTACCCCCGAGTGATACATAGTATTTGGTTGAAAGTCTGTATGTAAAAGGTTTTCATCCATTTTGTTTCAATCAGTATAAGTAGATAAGACATATATTTGTTTTCTTGGAAAATATATTTTAATTTAATCAACAACAAATTTTCCTAGTATAATAAGTAAGATTTATTGACTATTTCATATTATTATTTATATATTTACTAATATATTTGTGGCTCTTTGCATTTATTTAAGTAGATTTTAATTAATTAAATAATTAATATTCTAAGTTTATGAACATTATTTTTTTTTATAAATTATATTAATTAAAATGTATTTTCTTATTTCTGTTTGTTCTTTATTTTACATATATATGTACAAAACACAAAACAATAACACAGACAGACACACAGACATTGCCTTTTATATATATAGATTATAGATTATAAATAATTCATAATAATAATAAATTGTGATACCAACTTATAGGAATATTAAAATAATATAATTATTATTTTACATATATATGAATATAATATAAATATTTTTAATTTTATTTTAAGAATAGATATATATCTAAAAGGCGGTAACTGTGACGTCACATATATACATTTAAATTAAAAATATTTGAATGTTTAAGTTTTTATGTAGCGCCATCTGTCGATAGTTTTGTGACACTACAGACTTTTACCAAAATATTACTAATTAAATTAATTTTGGATAAATTAATTTTGGATTTAACTTCACTAAAACCTTCCCTGGGATGCCCACAACAATCCCTGAAAGTTTCACCGTAATCGGACGGGTAGTTTTTGAGTATTTGACACACACACACACACAGACATTGCCTTTTATATATATAGATTATTTGTTAATTTTGTCACCATTTTCAGTCTTTATTTATTTGTTCTATATTATTTTTAAATTATTTTGAAAAAACAAGATAAATGAAAAATGGCGAAGTTTTAATAAAGAGAATTAACTTGAGTGTTATGCATTCTGAAAAATAGATAGTGATACAATCGAGAAGATTTCGATAGGTGGATATGTGGCTTGAAGAAATTTATTCCACAATATTGTCGGAGAAGAATCGGTGGGTAGAAAAAAAATAGATGATAAGAGAAATTTGGAGAACATAAGAATTGGACGGTGGTGGCCGAGTATAGACATGATTAGAGGAATGTAGTTCCTGCGACCAAGAACTTTTAAGTGCAATAATGCCACTGAAATTAATAATGGGTTAGAATTTTAATAATTTAAGAAATATGAACTTTCACTAAACGACTATAATTTTTTTTTTTTATAAATTCTCTCTGTGATAAATCAGATTGTCTTTGTATAGGTGGCTGTTTAAGATTATTTATTTATTGTTGTTGTTTATTACTATAGATAATAGATATACAAAATAAAAGATTTGATTAGAATATTGATAACAGAACATGAATAAAAATTTTCTTGTTAATGCCATATTCAATCGTAATATTCACAATTTAAATAAAATCTAGATTTTGAATCCAAATCCTTTTATTCATTCATTTTTAATGACAATCCGTACAGACACACACACCCAAAAAAAAAACATAATTATCAACAAACTAAACTTGCACCCCTTAACCAAGAAAGTTAACAAAGGAAAAAAAGCATCATTTCAAAAAGAAAGATTAAATTTTTAAAATTATTCCAAAAGTTTTATACTTTTTTTTGATTTAATAGAAGAAAGAGAAAAAGTTTCTATAGGAAAAAAAAAGGCAAAAGTTGAGGAAAAATAGTTATTCCGTTGTGAGTTGTGGTCAGAATAATATTTTCAAAGGAAACAGAGGGAAAAGAGAGAGAATGGGGATAAAAAATGAGAAAAAATTTAATGATAAGAAGTTTGGCATCATTTAATTTGTGGCAAAAGTAGAAGAAAAGTTCTTTATTCTCTTCTCAAGACATTTATTCTCTCTTTTGGATTTGAATATTAAATTTGATCAACATCATCATATCATCCCTTTAAAATTTCGTGACATTTGAACTGATTAAAATAAAAAAAAATAGATTTAAATTATTTTATTTTTTTTTAATATTCGTATTTGATTTTATTCTAATATTTATTTAATATATTATGTGAATAATATTTATTTAATTAAATTAAACCATAATTTTTTTTATAAATAATTATAATAAAAGATTTTTAAACACGTGAATAAATTTATGAATAATATTTCAATAATCTTAAAGTGGCAGAAAAGAGGATGAGTCGTTGATATCTTCTTGTTTCACTAATGTATATTTGCAAGGGGATGATTTATTCGCAACCATTAGCTAAGCGAAAACAAATAAATTATTTCGTGCCTGGTTTAATTTTTTTTAACTTGCAGTTAGTTCAAAATGATGGTAGCATCCGTACGATCTCTTCGCATCCCTCTCTGTCAAAAGTCTTTATAAATATATCTATTATTTTTTAAACCAAAGATTTTTCATCTTTTTTTGTCACTTATCAAATAGTATAAAAAAATCACATTAGGTTTATTTTTTGATTTTTTTAGATTTATTGATCTATAAAAAATTAAAAATAAAAATGGATAAAAATATGATTAATAGGAAATATTCAAGATTTTTTTTTAATATATTTATTGGAGTGTAGAAAATGTATTTATTATATATCTTGCATGTAAGATATTTAATTAAAATAGAGTAGATTTCATGGAATAGTCATGTATGAGTCAATTCGTTTTATTTCATATAATAATTTAGAATATTTGAATAGATTTTAATCTAGCCTCCATAAAAGCAACAAATAAAATTTTTGACATCTGATATGAAGTAAGAAATAAGTTTAATAATTTATTAATAACTATCTCGCTAAAAATAGTATTTTCGATGTGGAGATTTTGATGTTTTTATGCGTTTTGAAGGTTCCTGAATCATTTTCACTAAGGTTGAGAAAAATGTCTGTCTGTGTGTGTATATGTATGTAGACAAAAACGGTTTGAGCTAGAATCATGAAATTTGGTATACGACCATTATTCAAAATTCGTAGTTTTTTATCAACTTTTGAAAAATGGAGCTCAACCGGAAGAGGGTCATTACCTACAACGTTTTGATTTTTTCCTCTAAAGTGACCGTAAAAATAGAGATATATGTTTGATAGTTTTTCACATGATTAAAAATTGTATAAAACTGCATATATATTGAATTTTAGCTTGATTGAATTAATTTTTTAATACTGCAAATCACGCGCTAACACGTGACGTGGTGCCATTAACAAAGAGCCAAACATGCGTTGGTTTAATAAATATTATTTATTAATTTTAATTTATTATTTATAATTAATTAAATTTTTAATTTAAATATAATATATGTTATTTAATCGAATTCAATTTGCGAGATAGTCGAGTGGAGACACTCCAGCTTATTTTTTTAAGTATTTTAATTTGGATTGTATATTCTTAGGAGATCAGTTTAATCTCTTTTGTATTTAAAATTTTATTGCTTTCTTTTCTTCTTAAAAAAATATTAATTGTGATAATGGAGTTCATGAATTTTCTCGATTTTACAAAGTGATAGATAAATTAAAAATGTTCATTACATTTGTGGAAAATAAGCATGGATGTGTCGATTATTCTTAATTCACCTCTGGGTTTCCCTTTTGTTCAGTTGGTGTAATCACTCACTGGGGTATTTGTGGGCGGGATTGGAAAAGACAAAAGGAGGAATCAAGTTGAATCTAAGCTCGAGGTGCGGTCTCGTTTTCGACTTTATCCCCCTTATTCAGCACAATCCCGGAAAGCCAAGTGAGAGAATCTCCCACGGGAACTGTCAATATGCCTTGTCGGAAGAAGTTGCCCTTCCTAGCACCATTCCTATTATCATTCTTATTGGTCTTAGTCAAGCGTAAGCGTAAGTTAGATACAATTAGAATTACAGTTAGATAGAGAAAATTAAACCCATCTTTGGTTTATGGATACACAATGAAATACATTAATAAATTACCTCAAATCGAATTTGTAATCCTGATAATTAAAAAGTTATCTAATGAAAAAAATGTAACTAATAAATTTAAATTTTTTAATTGTAAAAAAAATGTAAAGATAAAATAAATAAATTTATTTATTTTTTTTTTGTTTGTAAAACATATCGCACTCGTTGCGGAATACGATAATATCTCTGAAATATAATTTTGAAGAAATTGAAAAATTGAAAATTTTAAGCTGGTAAAATATACGAGTGCGATTTATGAAAATATTTTAACAAGAAAATGTAAAATTCATTTAATATTTGAGAGGTGACGTGATATAAATTTTAGCTTTAATTCTAGGTTTAATCTTAAGTCTGCACTTTTCAATATTTTTTTACACTATAAAATTAAATCCCCTTTTTTATAAAAAAACTGAACTAATTATTTGTTTGTAATTCTTTGTTGAATTTCAAAAATTATATCAAAGCATATTATATAATTTTAAATTCAATAAAATATTACTTATATAAATAAATAATAATAATAAACATCTTGCTTTGTAGATATCTATGAATAGTTGGCTATTTTCTTTTTGTTTTTGATTATTTTGGAAAATCATTTTGTAAATTATATTGTCGTAAGAATTGAACATTTAATATTAACAGGAATTAATATTATCCTCTGTAAATATTCAATAAACGTGTTCTATTTAAGATTGCCCAGTTCCATTTTAGTTTTTTGATTGTATTTTTTTGAAAATATATTCGTTATTTTTTTTTCTTTCCATTTTATATTTAAAATACATCACAACATGGCTCTTTCCGTTGTTTCTAATTTTTCAATGGTTTTATTTGTTAATTTCCTTGTCTGAGCACCATATTGGAATAATACATTGTTTAAAAATTAATTTATATGTGTTATTAAATATATATTAATAAAAATCATACAAAACAATTATTTTAATTACTTCATATTCATCAACAGTCACACAGACACTTATTATTAATTTATCCGATTACATATAATAAGGGGAAGGGGTAAGCTTCTTAGTTAGTATTTAATAAGCCATTTATTTTTGTCTGATGTTGGGAAGGTGCTCCTTAGAATCAATTTGCATGTTTAATTAGATATTTAATCAACTTTTATTTATTTAAAATTAAAATAATTGCTGAACATTTGAATGAAAAATTTGCTTATTAGTAATTATTAACTTATTAATTTTATGTGTAAATTTGAATAAGCTAAATTTGAGTCAGAGAAAAAAAATTAAATTTCTATTAAATAATTTTTAAAAATGTATAAATAACCTTTTAACTTATTTATACTTTAAAATCTAATATTAAAAATCTCGAATAATACTTGTGAATCACTTTCCGTTGGTCATAATTAATTTTGTTAAAAATTACCTAAATTAAATTTTTACATTCTTAATATAATTCAAAAAAAGATCCGCTTTAAGAATTAATAAAATATTATTCATTTACTAAAAATAAGAAAAAGAAAAAAAAAACATTATGGAATATAATATTCAAATATTAAAGATTTTGAAAAGCTCTCGCTATTAACACTAATAATATATTAATCTTTCCACCACCACCTAAAAATTAAGTGAATATATATTAAGTTTGCAAAAAGCATAATTAATATTATATCTCTTGGAAAATTAAAATAAAATCTATCTCTCTTGCGCGTTTAAAGTGTAAAGTAAAATGGAAACTTTCTGAAAACCACTCAAAGATTAAAGATTATTTAATTTTTCATGGCAAACAATAATGCTTTAGGGTTTCAGAAAAAAAAAAAAAAAAGAATACAGTTCAAAACTTTGATGGAAACAAAACTTATCCATTTATTTCTTATGTCTATTTATAAATAATTTTAATATTTATATAATGTAGATATTTATTTTATTTTTGTTGTTTTGATTTCTCTATATTAATAATATTGTATAATTTAGTAATTCAATTTAAAATAGACCTTCATTTGAAACTAAAAAACAGAGAATTCGATTTTTCTACTAAATTAAAATAACTTGGAATATCAAATTTAGCATTAACTTAAAAATCAAATTAAATATGGTCTTATGTAATAAGATAGTTATTTAAAATTATTGTATTATTAAATTTATATTTATCAATTATTTTCATAGTTAAAAATTGACTTTTAATTTGTTGTTGGGCAGAGATATGTCCGAAAAAATATTGTCAACGAATATAAAAAATAGAAAATATAGGAAAAGAGAAGTATTTATTTAAATCAATTTATCTTTGTGTTTTGCCCCAACTCTACTTATTCCGATCTACACTCTCATCCAAGTGTCCTATACTCTCCCAACATTGTCTGCTCTCAGCGTCCTTGGCAAACGGGTTTCCCCACAAACACAAATTTCTAGCTATTTTTTACTCTCCTATTTCACGTAAATCCCCCATATAAATCTCGTTGATTTGACTACCCTAACTTTGTTTAGAGAAGCATGGAAGTTAGACAATTCCTCGGTAGGCTATCATTAGCCGGTTATTTCATCCTTCTTTCATCCTCTAAATCCATTTTCGTCCCCAAAGACCACATGTCACATACAAATAATATTACTGGAGAAATAATGGTTTTAAATATTTTTATTTTGATATCCCTCGATAATAATTAAATTAAACTCATAACTGCACAATAAATCGATTGTAATCATAATTAAAATTCTTTATTTATTTAAATAGAATATATATATATATATAATACTATACTGGTGAATTCTAGATTGGAAATATTTAATTTTTACCTAAACAAATCCATTCTTTATAATTTTGGTACTAGAAATTTGTAAAATAAATATTTTAATAAGTTTTATATTGGGAAATATATAAATACCAAAGTTGTTTTCAATAATTTTAAAGCACTGGTTCCCAAACTTATTTGGCTAAGTGCCCCCTTTCCAGAAAAAAATTATTCAGCGCCCCCTGGAAATTAACTTTTAATAACAATTATACAGAAAGATAAATGTACCTATTCGCAATATATTACAAATAAAGGTGTAAATTAGAAACATTGAAATTATGTATCTATTTATTGAACTCAGAATAGAGAAGTAAAATACATGTAATTTTCCCTAAGCCCCCTTGGATCGCTGCAGCACCCACGAGGGGGCGGTAGCGCCCACTTTGGGAATCACTGTTTTAAAGTATCAAAATAATATAATTAATAGTTATTCAAATTTAAAAGTTAGGTATATATTGATTTGCATCATATATTAACCATTATAAATGACAAGTATTTAAGTATTTATTTATTTTATTTCATAGTAATATAGATATTATTTTATAAAACAATTTCTGGATCTGTACATAAGTTGAGATGCTTTTTATTCAAATTCAAATTTTATTTAAAATTTTATGTATTATTCCCTAATATATGTATACAGAAAAATCTATGTTATATGTTTGTATGTGTGAGAGCGAGAAAGAGAGAAAGGATATCCTCTCTAGGATGGCCCTTGATTCAAAATTAGAGTAGTGATAATAAAGAGATCCCGTGAGATTCTAAATGCATTTACTTGAATGGAAATTTCCCATAGAGTTAGTTCATTCTTTGATTGTAAACAAAGAGGATTCTCCCAGCGCATACAAATGCATTATTCATTCCAGGCGAAATGTATGCAAAACTCAGTAATAGAGAACATTGTATGTGCAGGATTATATGCAAATATTGTTTGAAAATTATTTTTTAACTTACATTGCAATTTTAAATAGCAAGTTTTAATTTATCTATCCGATTGATGTTAAAAAGGCTATTTAAAATGGGATATGAGGTATGTGACGTTGAACATTTTATTTATTCCAGCAAAATTAAATATAAAATTCTGATTTTTATTCAGTCGCGTAGGGAATAAAGATAGAAGGTACCTTGCATGGGGCGGCATTCTAGTACGTCCTGCAGATTTTAGAAAAAATTATAAAAAGTTTTAAAAAGTCGAGCTTATATGTGTTTCGTTAAGATAAAAAAAATCAATTTTTTTTAAAGTACCTAACTGCATAAGTAAATTTTTTTTTTTTTTATAATTGATTTAATATAATTTTCTTTATATAAAATAAAATAATAAACGTATATATATACTATATATTTATTCGAGTGAAAAGAATTAAAAAATCTGAAGCTACTTTTCTTATTGTTTCTGATTTATTAAATATTAAGGCTAAATAGTTTTATTTTAATTACCTGAAAATTTCCTTTATGGGGGACGATAGTGATTTCGAAAAATTATATAGGGGTCGATGATCAAAAAAGTTTGGCGACATTAAAATAATGCAGAAAAGCCCATATTTATATAAGCTATTTGGGATTTTCTCTCTATTTTGTCTATTCCGATTTTAATATAATATCAATTAGTATATTTTATAAATAAATCAAAAAAGTAAACATAAATTAATACTTTTACTTTCGAATGCCTTATTATAGAAATAATATAGTAAATATACAAGTAAATTTAAAAGTAAATTTCATCTAAGATTTGATATAATATATATATATATATATTATCATTAATAATTATAAATTAGAAAACAAATTAATTAATTTAATTTTAAATATTAAGTAAATGAATGCATAACGATTCCATTTAAAAAATTCCATTTGTAAAATTGTATTGAAATGCATTGGCTATGAATTCAATCAAATCAAAATAATATTGAAAACGAATGACGAATATGATTAATAATAATAATAAATAATTAAAAAAGAATTATATTAAAATAGTTATTAATTACTTACAATCACTCACACAGCTTTTATTCACTTTTCAAAGCAAACTAAATAAAAATAATATTTTTTCTTCTATTTTATTTTTTTATTTTTTTCTGAGAATTGGCCGAGTGGCATATCGCTTTTCCATTGAAAAATTTATTTTAACCATGCCAATTATTCTGGAGAGAACCGTTTGTTTTGTGTTTTTTTTTACTTCATATTGAAATATATTCTAATTTCATATTATCAATTTTATTAATATATATTATAATTAAAATAGAAATATATATAATATATTATTAGTAAATGATATCACAGTTAATTTTATAATATTAAATATTCATAAATCTACCTATAATTAAATAATTTGAATTAAAAGATATCATATTTAATTTATTTTTAAATATTAATTAAATTATTATAAAGAAAAAGAAAAGAAAGATTATAGAAAATATATTAAATTATGCTTTTTTTCTTATAAAACGTATGTAATATATTTATATAAAAAATATTTAAAAAAAATCTATTTAATAATGAAAATCGATTAATTTTCTGAATCATTTCCAAATTATAATTATAATATTATTAAAACTATTAAAGTATTGATATAAAGAATGAAAAGTTTTAGATTATATTATATTTTAAATTTCTCTTTTTCTCTCTCTTTCTCTGTTATATAAATACTTATTATATATAATTTAGATATTATATATACATAATCGTACTGTTGTATATATCATTATTTATAAATCAATTAATCAATATTCTTAAAATATAATTAATATCGATAAAAAAATAAATAAATTAACTATTTTACCAAGTACATGTTTGTATTTATTTTCACTTTATATTTTTAAAATAAATGACTAAGAACCATAAAAAAATTGTGACAGGTTGATCTTTGATAGGGACAGCAAAATTTTTTAAAAATCAATTTTTTTTTAAACGATCAACAATGATTTTTAGAAGCTTGTTGCTCTTGTCATGTTATGTACAATAAGTTTAAAAATATATTTTATAATTGCGATGCTTACCTAGTATAGTTTAATAGTGGAAGAAGTTTCATGAGATAAAACGAAGCTTACCTGAAAAAGAGAGAAAAACATGAATATTAATCAATTCAGTTAATTATTTCGCTACCTAATTAGTTCATTATAAATAAATCTGAATCAAACTTTAAATTTTTCCAATTAAATTATTTTTCAGAACATTATTAATTTTTATTATTTTTCATATTTCTAAATATTATACCTGTTCATTAATTGTATTACTTATAAATTTTTTCAAAATATTTAATAAATCAACTTTTGATGATTTCTATTTTAATTTTTTAAGTATAAATAAATAAATAAGAAAATAGTTCATTCGTAAAATGCTGAATTACTGAACTTAAGGATTAAAGTTTATTTCCCAAAAAGTTGACAAAATTGTAAAAAATAATATTTAATATAATGGAATAAAAATAAATCAAGGTGTAATCTGGCTATTATGGGCTTAGGAGAGTGATAGGCAACCCGCGGCACGCGACCTTCTGGCTCTCCACTTCAATGCGCAAACATTAATAATTATATTAATTTATTTTTAAAACTCAAAATATTATATTGCAAAAAATAGACTGCAAACAGGATAAAAAACACTCAACAAAGAACAGTTTATTAAATTAATTAATTTAAATCAAAAATCAAATCTATACATTCCTGATCTTAATAAAACAAAAATGTTATTGCCCCTTTAAAACCTTGGAAATTTTATTAATTTTTGTTTTTTCTGTTTCAAAATATTGACGGTCCATGGCTTAGGACTCTAGAAAAAAATACTACTTTTTAATAAGATAATCTATATGTATAGATATTTTAAAATGTAATTGAACTGATATCATGTTATAATATTTTCTATAATAGATACTTGTAAATCATCAGGATTGTTCTTTTCATTATCTAAGATATTCATCTGTAAATTTTTTAGAGTTTATCAATAAGACCATTTTAGTCATTCTCCTCAATTATTTTTATTAATTATTTGTTCTTATAAATTCTATAGTTCTATCTTTCATCCTAAAATTGAAAAGACAAGGACTAATCAAATTAAAAAAAAAAAAAAAATTAAAAAGAAAATATTTTAACATTTCTTGATTGATAATTTTATTCCATTGTACAAAACATTTTTCACACTACAAATAAGAACTTGAATATTTGATTTAATTGCGCAATATCATCGTAAAGAGGTAAACTATTTTAAACATAGATCAAAGGAGATAGATTTAAAATAAGAGATATATTATAGTGAAATTTTAAAGTTTGAAAGACATTTTGGATGCAATACAAAATGGTTTTAGTATGAGATAGACTGAATTTCTAATTATATGTAAAGTGAGCGAGTTTCGAAATTCAAGCTTACTGAATTTCAGCCACGTCTCTGTTATGAAAAGTGGAAGGAGGCGTTGAAATTATTTAATATGATATTCAAGAGAAAGAGTCATTTCTAAAAGTAGAAAGATTAATATCATTATTTCGTTAAAACGTGAGTTATCCAAATGGCTTTTATATGAAACTATTTTTTATTTTTGTAAAGTTAGAGACCAGAAAAACAACAAAATATTTTAAAAGACAAAGCAAAATCGAGATTTATTCCAATTAGACTGGAAGACGAATTGCGAAAAATTCCTAGAAGAGTTTCATATACAATTTTTAATAATAAATTCGTTAAAAATTAAGTAGTCATGTGTGAATTTTAAAGAGCAGTTATTTTCCAATTTAAAATCCCTCGGTTTTATCTTATATCTCTTAAATAATTAAATAAATTAAAATAAAAATTAAAAAAAAAATAGTAATAAAATTCAAATTTTATTTAATTGACATTTTTATTAGTAATTATTCTAAATATTAAATTAAAACATTTAAAATGTTAATTAATTACTGTTTTTATATAGAACAAACTAGTTAAAAATTCAATTACTATCTAATAAAATTAAAAGCCAAGTTATTATATTATATATTTTTCTATAAATATCTTTCTATCATATTTATAATGGTGATGAAGATAATTAATTATTTTTTAAAAATATTTATAATAACAATAATAATACAATAATAATAATTGTACCATCTATCCTTCATGTTCCACTTTTAACTTTTATTTATTTATTTATTTATTATTATTTCCCATATTTATACAATGTTTAAAAATATTCTCTTTGAGAGATGTTATAATTAGTGGCTTAGCAAACAAATATGCCTGTAGGGATTAATTTTGTGATTTTCTTATTAGATTTCAAATTTATAGTATGTATATAAAGCCAAAATAATTATTAATTCATCAAGGATTGTCATAATATTATTAAATAAGTTTTTAGTAAAATTATCTTTTAAACAAATATCAAGTTTTAAGCCAATATTATCAAAACTTTGTATTTTTTTTAATTTTTATTGTTTTGATTTCTTCAATTTGTGCGAGTTTGATTTTCGTGCTCAAATTGAGTTTTTGTACTTGAAGCCCTAAAAAGTAATTATAATATTATTATATTAATTTTTAATATCTCACCAAAGATAGTATTGCGATCACAAAAATTTTCGATATCGAAATTTTTATGTTTTTATAGGTTTTGAAGGTCCCTGAATAATTTTCACTAAGGTTGAGAAAAATGTCTGTGTGTATGTGTGTATGTGGAGAAGATTACGAAAAAACGGTTTGAGTTAGAATCATGAAATTTGGTACATGGGCATTATTCAAAATTCGTAGTTTTCTCTTAACTTTTGAGAAATGTAGCTCATCCGGAAGTGAGTCATTATCTACAACGTTTTGATTTTTTTTTCCTCTGAACTGAGTGAAATTAAAGATATATGTTTGGTAGTTTTTCACATGATTAAAAATTTTATAAAACTGTTATCTATAGAATCGCTGAAAGTACCGGAATTAATTTTTAACACTGCAAATCACGCGCCTGCACGTGACGTGGTGCCATCAACAGAGCCAAACACGGGCTGATTTAATAAATATTATTTATTAATTTTAATTTATAATTTAATTAATTAAATTTAATTTTTAAATATAATATATGTTATTTAATCCAATTCAAATTGCGGTATAGTCGAGTGGAGACACTCCAGCTTATCTTATTTATTAAAATGGGCAAGTCCTAATTTTCTATAATAATAAGTAAAATGTTTATGTAATTACTTTCGCATATGAATGCTTATTAAAATATATAATTCAATACGACTAAATCTATTATATCACAGTCTGGATTTATATATGTATATATATATATATGTAAGTGTGTGGGTGAATTAAAAGTCTTACTCGATTCTGTAAGTAAAATAGATTTATTTTATTATAGAATTATATACAAAATATACATTAAATCATATTTACCTGTAAGTAAAATAGAATTAGACAAGAGTCCCTTATCCACCCACTCGTATGCAACACATTAATGGATATCAATGGATTTAATATTCTAAGCATATCAAGTGAGTGTGCAAGTAAACCCCCATCCAATGCTACCAACCTCAGATAAAATGAATACATTGGTGAATATGATTTACACCTCCCTTGGTCGGGAGTCATTTTTTTCTTTCATCCATCATTATTATTATAATTTTTTTTTTTTTTTTTTTTTTTTTTTTTTTATCCAGAGAAAGGAATCAATTTGGAAATATGAAATTTATTTCCCTCATTCCCTCTCTTCTTAATGTCGACTTCATATACTGTGTTTGATACTCTCTTTTTTATTTTAAATGGTCCTTTTCTTATTTCGTCCAGTTTCTTTCTATTCAATCTGTTTCCATTGGATATGTACACTCTGTCTCCTTTTTTGAATTCATGTTTTCTTCTTTTTTTGTCAAATCTTGTTTTATTGTACTCATGACTTTTTTTTGAATTTTCATATGCTTCTTTCCATATATCTTGAATATTCTGTTTCTTTTGTAATTCTTTTGGAATAATATCTGAACTTTTTCCTAGAAGAAGTTGTGCTGGAGAATATCTTGTTGAGCTATGTATCGAATTATTATACTCTTCCACACATTCTTCCGCAATTCTTGTCCATGTTTTTTTTTTATTATCTTCATTGAATCTGCATCTCATTCTATTAATTATAGATTGGTTTACTCTCTCTACCATTCCATTGGATTGTGGATTGTCTACCGTTGTATAAATCAAATTAATATTTTGTTTTTTTATGAAATCTTTAAATTTTTTTGACTTTAGAGAACTATATTGGTCAATTAGTAATGTTCCAATTTTATTTTTTTTTGTTATCATATTAATTAGTTTTATAAAGTCCTCCGCCATTTGTCCTCTAGAAGTTATCATCCATACATATCTAGTAAAATGATCAATTATAAGATGAATATATTTTTTTGAAGAATTATAAGAATTTAAGCCTCCAATAGAGTCCATTGACATAATTTGGTATGGGTGTTCTGCTGGTCCAAGTTTTGATAACAAACCTAAAGGTCTAATACTTCTAGATTTATTTTTTATACAGGTAGAACACTTTTTGCAATATTCCTTTATAGTTTCATCCATTTTCTTAAAATAGTAAAAAGGTCTTATTTGACTTATTAGCTGTTTATATCCTATATGTCCAGTCTTGGTAGTGAAAGGATTTATTAAAGGATTCTTTCCATTTTACCCAATCGTCACCTACTAATTTGTTGATGTTTGCAGAATACCATTCCATTCCGTAGTTTTTTAGAAATAATTTTAAAATTTGGATTTTTTTATGTGTGTCATAAATTTTAAATCTTTTAAGTTCGCTCTCAAATTGTTCCATCCAGATTTCGCCTTGAATTTCTTTTCTAAAATCATCCAATATAAATTTTTCCCTCACGTCTTTTAATTGGATTTCTTCCTCATCAGGTCTAATTAATTTCATGTTCATTATTATTTCTTTATCATCACATTCTTCTAAGTATTCACCTTCCATACATATATTATCCTCTTCATCAAAATAGTATTTTTTTATTTCTTCATTGATAGCCAAATCTATATTACGATAATTTCCAATTTTTTTCAAACTTTTTATCACATTTTGTATAATTTTAGATTTTATCAATACTGGATGATCTTTGATACTTCTCTTATTTTCTGGAATCAAAAACCAGGTTGAACTATCCATGGTTAAAGCCTTTAATTCGTGAAAATCTTCTTTTGTTTTTACAATAAAAAATTTTAATTTCGGAGAAGCCATAATTTATTTTTGTCTTTTCGAAAAACTTGTCTAATTTGTAAGTGTGTGGGTGAATTAAAAGTCTTACTCGATTCTGTAAGTAAAATAGATTTATTTTATTATAGAATTATATACAAAATATACATTAAATCATATTTACCTGTAAGTAAAATAGAATTAGACAAGAGTCCCTTATCCACCCACTCGTATGCAACACATTAATGGATATCAATGGATTTAATATTCTAAGCATATCAAGTGAGTGTGCAAGTAAACCCCCATCCAATGCTACCAACCTCAGATAAAATGAATACATTGGTGAATATGATTTACATATATATATATATATTTAGGTTGTCAAGGATGAAATTTGTAGCTAGTAATATGGCCAACCTTAATAGCTTATAACTTGACATTGGGTGAATATTTTACCGTTATTTTTTTTTCTGTCAATTTACACAACTTGCTTGTTTGAAAGAATTATTATAATCCCTAAAAAGTGTAAAACGTTTTTTTTTTAAATCAATTTTGTTTAAAATGGAAAAGTTGGATAAGTGGGTTCCACGCAGGTGTAATCCATTATGAGTTCATGAAACCTGGCTCATCGATTACAGCAGACATATACTGCAATCAACTGGACGAAATGATGCAAAAACTTAAAGAAAAACAGCCCAGATTGGTCAACAGATCGACACCTATCCTTTTGCATGATAACGCTAGACCACACACTGCACAAATGACTGTGGCAAAGATACAGGAATTGGAGTAGGAACTTCTCCATCATCCACCATACTCACCAGACCAAGCTCCCACTGACTACCACTTCTTCCGAAATTTGGACAACTTCTTGATAGGAAAAAAGTTTAATTCCGATAATGCAGTTAAACTGGCCTTCCAGGAATTCATTGACTCCCGTTCACCAGGGTTTTATACTAATGGCCTGAATAACCTCCCACTTAAATGGCAAAAGTGTGTAGACAATATGGGTGCATACTTCGATGATTAGAATAACTCCTTATGTTTGTAAGTTATCAATAAACTTTGTGTTTTTTTCTACAAATTTCATACTTGACGACCTAATATATATATATCAGGTTCCAATCAATAGTTGTTGACAAAAGTCCTAAAATCTTAGTTATATTAGAAACAATCATTTAGATGAAATATACTTAATATTATTTTTAATGTTAAATATATTTACATTTTTAGGGAAAAAATAAATATTTAATTTTAAATTATGTATATATAATCAAAATAGATTCTAATAAAATTGAAATAAAAATAAAATGATTTATTAAAATAGTACTTAACCAACTGAACATGTTTAAATTTATCTTTGAAAAGTAAACAATTTTATAGATATTCAATTTCAATTTTTTTCGTATCGAGTATTGTTTTATTATGCGTGCCAAAGTATAAGTAAACTTTGCTTTATATTCATGTTTTAAGTGTTATTTATTTATTTATTCCTTTATAGGATCATTTAAAAATGCAACCCCTGAATGGTATTAAAAAAAAAATATTTGTTAAACATTATTTTGAAAATAAATTTTATATTTAAATATTATTTAAAGATTACATTGGCTAGTACCGAATTATAGTAGTGTGAGGATGTTTTTATATCAACACTTGCCAATTCTACTCTCCATCTTCAAACTATATAATTGATAGAAGGAACACCATTAAGGGGGGGGGGGGTTATTTACAACTATTTAATATTTTTTCCGACCACTACTCTATTGACCAGCGATCCAGAAAGCATAAACGGATTCTCGTATATAAATATATTTATAATAAATATAAATTTTATATACGTTTATTATTAAAAATAAAAAAAATTGTATGTCATATTATAATCCCAATGTAATAATAAAAATAATAAAAAAATCATATTGTTTGTTTGTCAATTTGGCCAACATCGAAATCGAATTGAATGGCATTGTGATTTAATGCCTAATGCAATTTGAATTGAATATCAATTTTCTTTAAGATTTATTGACAGGTAAAGAGATTGATTTACGGTTGATCAATATCTCTTGAGCTTATAAAAAGAGACCTATTTCTTTTTGCAAATGTTCAAATTTCTTTTAAATTAACTCTCAATTTTATTTTAATTTCTAATCTACAAATTGAATCATTTAAAAAATAAAACCAAAAAAAAAAAAAAAAAAAAATAACAAACCATTATTATTAATGAAGGCGCCATAGTGTGGGAGGTAGCGTCTCTGTCTCACATTTTCGTGGTCCCGGGTTCAAGTCCAGGGCCTGGCAAGGGAATTTCTCTAGCTGGGATCTATGGGACGGAGTCAAAACCCACCCTCCGGGATCAACGTTGAGAATCTACTTGATAAAAAGTAGCGCCTCCGATCAAGAAAATCAAGGTAAAGGTTGATAGGACCCGTTCTACTGATCATAGGACACCTAATTGATATAACCGACTTGATAGGCCTTGTACTTCCGTAGGACATACAAAAGTCAGTTTTTTTTATTATTAATACTATGTTACAATTTATTATAAACTTTTAGATATATACAGTGGCGTAACTAGAGTATGACATAACATAACATGGGCGACAATTGAAGGGGGGGGGGGGAGAAATAGAACCTAATGTTAAGATATTTACATAAATATAAATATGAATATTAAAAAACTACAAAAGCAAGGTATTAAGAAAATAGGAAAAGTACAAGTTGAAATATCTTGTTCTCAAAAAACTATCGGTACTTTTCATAGGCCCCCTATATCATAAGTCCGCCTTTATATATAGTATATATATAATTATATTTATATATATATATATTTATTACATATGTAGATTCAGTGAATAATTGAACGAATTCAGAGAAATTCCCAATAAAGAATTAGTAAAATTTATATTAATATCTCTATGTATTTTGTAAAATGTAAATATTTAAATGAATGGTAAATATTGATATTACAATCCTGATTAAATATAAGCATATATATATATATATATATAGTATATATAATTTTGAACATTTAGTAGATATTGTGTGTAAGTTTATTATATACGCATATATATTATGCATTATATATTAACGTTATTTAATTGACATTTTTGATTATATATTTATTTAATATATATTATTATATAAATTTATTATATATATATATTATTATTATTAAAAATTCAATTATTAATAAAATTGAAATTTCGTTATTTTTTAAAATCTCCATTTGCTAAATGTTCTAAACTTCTCAAGGGAATTTAATCATTGCTAAAACATCTGTCCTATAAAGTAACTTTAAGATTTCGACCATCCCTATTCTTCCTATTCAGAACTAATCCTTTGAGAGAAATATCGTACGAGTTGTTAACTCCGTACTTTAAGAAGCAATTTTCCTTAAGAATTGTCAAATTGAATAGGCATAAGGGAACGAGTGTGGAGATGTGTAAAGATCGAACCAATCGCGTTGAGGGTAGGAAAAAAAATGAAGCACCCCTTAAGCGGGAAGTCCGTTAAGAGTAACTAAGTTGAAGTAAGTAAGTACTGCATCGAGTGGCAGCGAGTGCTATTACTAATGCTCTCTCCTTGATGCCATTAAATTCGCTTAAAAGGCATTTTCGTAAATGTTAACTTGCCTGTGTGGGTGTCCGGAGTGGGGTGGTTGTTGGGATGTAGGTCGGGGTGAGCGTCGATCGTTTTTGGTAAAGTTAAAATACGTTTGAAAGAGAAAGGGGTGGCGGTGGAACTCAGATCAAATTAGCTCAAAAGTCGACACAGAAATTGACGATTTTTTTTCTTCATTTTCTTTTCAGGATAAATTGAATGTAAACCATTAGCCAATCGGTTAATTATCAAATCGATTTATCCGATTTCAGTAGAAAAATAAAAAAAATAAAAAATTCTCACTCTTTTTATTATAACCTATTAAAGGGTATTTACTTCAAATGATAATATTTACATTTAAATATATACATATTCATAGTTATACAATGTAATCATGAGAGTATTTTTTTCTTGCTTATCTAAATTAAGTGTTTAATAGGTAAGAATCTACAAAGTCTTTGTTTATTAAACTAAAACAGTGGCTCTATAGTTGATTTTATAATATTATTTTATTAACAGAATAAATAAATGGCACATGCGTTCTTTTAATATTTCTATATCTGAACTATTACATATATCAATTGACAACTGAAAAAGTTAGTCACGTGTTTGTTTGTTCTTCGATTTTTTACTTAAAAAAAATAGATCAAACAATCTGTATTAAAGTTTTCATGAACACGGATATTTCATTGGAAGAGCTGAATAGGGCAGTGGGGAGTCTGAAAAGAAATAAGGCACCAGGAACGGATGGTATTATAAACGAATTTTATAGAACAATGCCATGTACAATGAAGGAAGACTTTTTAAATATTTTAAATGAAATTTGGAGACAGGGAGCTATTCCGGACATGTGGGGGGAAGCCTTAATATGTCCAATTTTTAAAGGGGGCGATAGAAAGGAAGCGAAGAATTATAGAGGAATATCACTGCTGAATGGATCTTACAAAATATTGACAACAATATTGACCAGCAGAATTAGAATATGGTTAGAAAGCCAAAAAGTCATTAAGGAAAGTCAGAACGGCTTCAGAATGAAAAGGGGGACGAGAGATAATCTTTTTATATTAAACAGTATAATAGAAAACAAATTAAAAATAAAAAGAGGAAGATTGTATGTACTATTCTTGGATTTAAAAGCCGCGTTTGATAAGGTTAACAGGCAAATATTGCTAGAGAAAATCCATAAGATAGGATTTGGAGGAGGAATGATCAAGATGATAAAAAATATATACATGGAAACGAAAAATAAAATAATGAATGATGAGAGTGAATTTTGGACCACACGAGGAGTGAGACAGGGATGCCCACTCAGCCCAATCCTGTTTAATGTTTTTATTAACGATCTGGAGGAAGAATGGGAAAAGAAAAATATTGGGGGTACGGTAATAGGAGGAGAAAAAATCTTTTGCCTGAAGTTTGCGGACGATGTAGCTGTAGTGGCGGATGATAGAGAAGGATTACAGGAAATGATGAACATTTTAGAAAAATATATGAACAAGAACGATCTGGAAATAAACATAGAGAAATCTAAAGTAATGAGATTTAGAAAAAAAGGAAGAAAAAGCAAAGAAGAAATTTGGAAACTTAACGATCAAAGAGTAGAACAAGTTAAGAAATTTAAATATTTAGGTTATATACTGGACGAAAGGAACAGCCATAAGGAACATATTAATGAACAAATTAAAAAGGCAAAAAAAGTAATATACACAACATGGAGTGTTCTGAAAAGAAGCAAAACCAACGACTTCAACAAAAAATCTTACCTCTTTGAAGCCCTAATTAGCTCCATTGTATTTTATGGAGTGGAAATATGGGGATGGCAAGAGAGAGAAGAAGTGGAGAGGATTCAAGGGGAGTATTTTAAAATGATACTAGGTCTCGCAAGAAACACCCCAAATTATATTTGGAAAATGGAGACGGGAAGAAATAAAATGGTCATTCGACAAACCAAAATAATCGGAAAATATATATTAAGAATATTAGAAATGGAAGATGAAAGATGGCCAAAAATATGCTTAAGGAGCATTTTAAGAAATATTAAAAACGATAGCGAGACAGTCTGGGGCGCAAATTTTAAACAAAGATGGGAAAAGTGGGGGGAACCTGGAATAGTCATAAATTTGGAAGAATGGAGCAAGGAAGAAATCACCAACAGAATGGAAGAAGGTTTAAAAAAAGGTATAGAGCAAGAGATACAAATACAGTGGGAGAGGATTAGAAGATCTGCCTACTTCCCCCACTATAAGAAAATAAAGATGGAGCTGGGACTAGAGAAATATCTGATGGAGAAACAAGTCCAAGACTGGAAGAAGAAAGTCTGGGCGCGAGCTAGATGTGGAAATATCTACAATAATCAGGAAGGAAGAGACGAGGAAGCCTGGGAGAGTCTGGAGAAGAAATTAACATCGGGAGTAATACAGGACGACATCATTGAGTTGCTGGCCAAAATGGAAGAAAAGGGGAAGAAAGAAAATAAAAAATAAAGTACATTAAAATTTATGTAGTTTTTTGTTTGGTTATAAAATGTATATATGTTAAATTATGTATAGCCTGAAGACCAAAATGGTCAAAGGCGAAAAACGGAATCATTAAAATAAATAATAAATAAAAATAATAACAATCTGTATTAAATTTTGCTTTAAAAATGAAATAAAGTGCTCCAACTCACTTAAAATGTTGGCAGAGCATTCGGCGAGTCTACTTTGTCTCAAAACAATTTTATAAGTGGTAAAAGCGCTTTATAGAAAGCACGCCAAGTTCGATCAAATGTGAAGATTTTGCTTACTGTTTTCTTCGATTACAATGGTGTGGTCCATCGTGAGTACTTGACAACTGGCCATACTGTTAATAAGGAATACTACAAGGAAGTTATGCAACTTTTACCTTAAGCAATACGGCTCAAACGATCGGGATTGTGGAAAAACAAATCATGAATTCTGCATCTCGATAATGAACCAGCTCACACATTATTGCTTGTTCGTGAATTTTTGGCCAAAAACAACACCGTATTTATGCCTCAACCACCGTATTCATCGGATTTGGCTCCCTCCGACTTTTTTCTATTTCCAAAACTGAAGAGACCAATGAAAGGAAAGCGTTTTACCACAAGTGATGAGATAAAGCCGGAATTGAAGAACAAGCTGATGGAATTGTCATACCTAAAATCGCATTTCAGACGATTGGAAGAAGCGCTGGTGTAAGTGCATTATATCTGAGGGGAATTACTTTGAAGGGGACAAAATGTTTATTGATGAATAAATAAATTCAACTTTTCTTTTGAACAAACCTGTATATATTAGAAGATCAGATATAAACTGGACAGTTGGCCCAAACGGGAACCTGAAGAAGAGGTTGCTAAAATTGCAAGCATTTTTTATTCCTCTTTAATTTATTAACACACTTGAATTTATGATAAGCAACGTTGAAATAAAAACTAATTTTATAAAAAAAAAATATGAGTTTAAAAGTTACCCTGTACCTTCACCACTGGTTTATATTTATTTTTAAATAAATATTGGAAGAAAAGAAGCCTTCACTCTATAAGATAGTGTAAATAATTGTATAATTGTATAATTTTATAATTGTATAACCAAATTTTAAAAAACTAAAATTATTTTTTTTTAATTTTTCCATATCATAATTCATTAGCACTTCTTTAAATTTATCTAAATATGTTTTTAGAATGAGGGGTGATCAAGATAGTGCCCATATTGTTTATTCAACCAATGAAAGATAATATTTTTTACGGTATTTAAAATGGTAATCTGATTTCAATGATATCGAAAAAAATATGATTTAAATTTTGCATATATTAAAACAACTAAAGAAATGTAGTGAGAAAATACTAAATGAGAAAGGATTTCAAACGACCCCATTCAGAATATCAGTAATTAACCAGAAAATGAGTGAGAGAAAAATTGTATCTTTAATGGGTATGTGTTGTTTTTTTTGTTAGTCATTTTTTTTTCTTCCTTTCCATCAAAATTACTCTAACTGACATTTTCCAATGAGCAAAAAAGCCTCTGCTGCATTGATATGCAATGATAAACTGGTTAATGGTTAATCAAGCTATATGTATGTATATAAAAAAAGCCCTCATACAAAAAGAGGGCTTATTAACAGGCTTTATATATATCTGGGAATATTCAAATGAAGCCTAGCTCTTTTTTAGCCCATTCCGATAAAATAAATCATGGCTTATGAGTGGGGAGGGTGGTTTAAAGCCGACATGCAGCCATTATCGAATAGCCAAAGGCCGGAGCTAAGAATTTATAAAGCCTATCCAGCTGTAAGGGTTGTTGAAAGGTCCAGGCACCTGAATAAATAAACTTTACAAGTTTGAAAAATTATGTTCGATTCTATAAAGTTAGAAAATCGTTATACTGAGATAACTTATCAATGAATTACAAATACACAGATAACATTATGTTTTTCTAATAAATTTACTATTCATCAAGTTTTTATTTTTGTTTTTTTTTTTGATTATTAATAGTGGTATTAGTGATCGCAATACTATCTCTGACGAGATAGTAAAAACTATGGAACTATTTAAAAAAAAAGATGTTTACAAGTCGTACAAGTAAATTATATTGATGTTTATTTTAATATATATATACTTGGATGCAACTAAATCGACTCAACCCATAAGAGCGTATACAAAGTCTTATATTTTTGAAATGGCTAAGCCGATATTTATAAAATGCATATATTTTTAAAGCTTATTTATTTAGCTTTACATTGATATCAATATCAAGCAAATTGGTTGATAACTTTTTACTTTCCCGCATACTTCGTATAAGGGAAGTATTGGAATCGTCAAAAATTTCGACTTCGAGATTTCGATAGATCTTGACGTTTTAGACCTCCCTGAGTCGGAAAATACCATTTTTCGAAATATGTCTGTGTGTGTATGTATGTATGTATGTATGTATGTAATGTCTGTAAGCAAATTTACTCAAAAACTAATCAAGCTAGGACTTCGAAATTTGGTACACCGATATTATTCACAGTTTGTAGATTTCTATCAAAATTTCGTCAAAATCGGTTAACCGGAAGTGGTACTTTACCTACACTGGTTGCGTTTAAGTTTCAAGTAAAGTACCAGTTTGCTTCGAGATATTTGCTTGTATATAGATTTAAAAATATGAAAAAAATTGAGATACCAAATTTCATCATGATCTGAATACCGGAAGTGACATTTTACCTATACAAGTAGCGTTAGGTGTAAATTATAAATATATATAATAGTGTTAAACCATTTTACTTTATAATTTAAATTAATTAGTTTGTTTATTTTTATTGTTGCGGGAAAGTCTAGGGGAGGACACTCCCGAATTTTTAAATTATGTGATCTGAAAGGCTGAACTGGAAAAAATGATGTGCCTAGCTACCGCTACTGTTTATTTGCAATTGCCTTATAAAATTCCATACAACTAATTATTCTTATTAATCGCATTTCAAATGTTGATTGGATTAAATTTTCACAAATTGACACCATTTTTATTAGGAAATCATGAATACAAAGTCACAGGATGCCGCTCAAGTTGTTGTTTTGATAGAGCAGGGTCATTGCCAAAGAGAAGTCGCTCGTCTGTTCAACTTAAGTCGGTCTGCTGTCTCAAGGGTCTTCAGAAGATTTCAGTTAACTGGTGGCATTACTCAAAGACCAAATACCCGCTGTTGCCGGTCCACGTCTGAGAGGGATGACCGCTTTATCGTTATGACGTCTCTCCGAAATCGCCACCTCACTGCCGTAAATATCCACAGCCGAGAGAAGTTCGAGGTGTGGCTGTCAGTGAGTGGGCAGTGAGAAGACGCCAACCGCACTTGCAAATGATCTGCCATTGGCCTGAAATTAACCACAGCCCACCGTAAAGCTCTACTTCAATTTGCTCAAGAGCATCTCAATTGAAGTATCGACCAATGTAGGGCAGTTCTATTCACTGATGAGTGTAGAGAGTGTATATATGGTAGTGACAGGAGAAGTCGGGTGTATAAGCGTCCGAGTGAGCGATTTTCCCAATGCTGTTTCACTGAAACAGAGTCTGAAAAAGAGTCTGCTCTTTTGGTGGTTCCTAAATAATTTGGGTTGGCATTTCCTTGGGAGCAAAAACAGACTTTACGGTCAGCTCTGGTTAATTTCATGCCAGTGGCAGGTCTTTTGCACGTGAGGTTGGCTTCCTACAAGCGTCTTCTCACTCTCCCCTGACTGACAGCCACACCTCGAACTACTCTCGGCTACAGCTGGATACTTCCGGCAGTGAGGTGGTGATTTCGGGGAGACGTCGTGACGATAAAGCGGTCATCCCTCTCAAACGTGGACCGGTAACAGCGGGTATTTGGACCCCGAGTAGTGCCACGAGTGTAAATTTAATCCAAGGATATTTTTTTAAAATAAAAAATAATTATATTGACAAATAATCGAAAATTAATTTCAATAATTTTCATTTAGACATTTTCCATGTATAATGTATCCATTAGAGAACCTATTTTTTGTTATATATATATGAATATTGAAAATATATTTTTATTTTAAAATGATATGTGATATATATATATATATAGTATATATATTGTTAGTGATATAGAGGAGGCTACTTTGGTAATCAATCAATCAATACTGATTAAATTTAACCAGAAAGGGATTAAAATATATTTTATTAAAAAATATAAAAAAGCATCTTTCCCTGCCATGCAATAGTTCCATAATCTCATCAATTGATGGTGTTTTTGCACGTTGACTGCTCTCCCGTTCTGTTCATCATTTTCCTTTAATTTATTAAGCAGCAATTGAATAGAATAGAGATGTATTGAGAAAGGAAATCCTCTTTTGACAGAATGTTAAATGGACTTTATTTAGCCTTTTCTCTCGATCTGTTTATCTGTCTCCTTTTCGAGGATTGGAAGACATCCGTCGGCAGCGAAAAGGATTCATTAACTCGAGATGGTGAGGTACAAATAAGAGATTAAGTGTGTACGCCACTCTCCATCCCGCTTGATTGAATTCTATTTGTTCTTATCAAAATCGCCTTTAAGTAGATAGATTGGTCATTGATAATAGAGAAACAGAGAGAAAGAGAGTTCAAATAAAAAAAAAGAACAAAAAAAGTGAAATTAAATTCTCAAGAGAGACGTGTAATTGAAACGATATTAATAAATGAAATATATAATAAAAATAAAAAGATTTTATTAAAAAAATAAACTGTAGTGTCTCCACAGGACTATCTCGCAATTTGAAATGGATTAAATAACATACTCGTATATTATATTTAAATTAAATTAATTATAAATTATAAATTAAAATTAATAAATAATATTTATTAAACCAGCGCGTGTCTGGCTCTTTCTTGATGGCACCACGTCACGTGCAAGCGCGTGATTTGCGGTCGTGTTAAAAAATTAATTCCGGTACTTTAAGCGATTCAATCAAACTGAAATTCTATATATAGCAGCTTTATACAATCTTTAATCATATGAAAAATTATCAAACATATATCTCTATTTTGACGGTCACTTTAGAGGAAAAAAAATCAAAACGTGGTAGGTAATGACCCTCTTCCGGTTAAGCTACCTTTCTCAAAAGTTGATAGAAAACTACGAATTTTGAATAATGCCCGTATACCAAATTTCATTATTCTAGCTCAAATCGTTTTTGAGTAATCTTGTTTACACACACACACACATACACACACACAGACATTTTTCTCAAACTTAGTGAAATTGACTCAGGGACCTTCAAAACGTATAAAAACATCAAAATCTTAACATCGAAAATTTTCATGATCGGAATACTATCTCTGGCGAGATAGTAAAAAATTAATAAAAAAACATGAAATTAATTAATTTCATAAAATGGATATATTATTTCATAAAATAATAAAATAATTATACTAAAATATTAATTATTATTTGAATAATATTTCTATCTACAAATATATGAAGTTATGATTTTAGATTTTCATATTACAATTAAGTGAAAATTTGAATAACTAATTATCTAGATAATTCATTAACTTTGAAAATGTTATTATTTTGTCAATTCAATCTGAATTCATCAAAATTATATACAATTAGATAAATTTATGAATGAGGAATGCATAAATGATCTAATCATATATATAAATTATTTTGGTTAAATGTTATATTAACATTGCATAGAATTTTAACAATTCGGCTTTCCTGTTTATTATTACATCGATAAAGACAAAAAATAATTAATTTTTTACAGGTCATTCAAAAAATTACAAAAAACATGTCTTTACAAAATTCGATTTCATTATTCAACATAATTGCTTTCACGAGCGAAACCGATAAAAGTCAATTTTCAACTTTCTCTTACCATTTTTTTAGTACCTTTTTGTTTTCAAAAGGCTTCAGTTTCAGAAAATTCACTTTTTTCAGAAAGCATTCTACTTAAAGTAAATCGTCTTTGGGAGCCAGGTCTGGAGATTCAGGTGAATTGAGAAACAATTAATTCATTGATCAATTTATTCAATTTCATTGTTTTGAAAATAGCACGAGTGGCTTTACTATAAATGCTATGTCTCTCAAACTAATGGTCTCATCACTGTCAATTTTCGAAAAATTGATTTTTGATTTAAGATACATCACATTATTATTGTGCAAATAAATTTAATTATTTTCAATAATTCCTTAAAAATGAAATGCTTTATAAGTTTCAATAAACTCAATGGGATTTGAATAAATACATATCCAAGATTTTATCCTTGAAATTAAAATAATACAATTTTTAAATTTAACAAGCTAATATATACTGTAATATACAATTTATTGTTTTTTTAAAAAAATGGTTGACATTTTAAATCCAGGCGTTGCTTTTAAATTTGCTTATACATATATATATATATATATATATATACTATTACTAATAGAATAGTAGTAGATCATGTACATCCAAACAGAAACTCATTTTGAACTCGGGACATTAATGAAATGAATCACAAGAGGCTTGAAAATCTAGCGTATGAGTGACTCTAAGGGCCAGAATTTAATTCAAGCAGAAAATCTGTGTCTGGCATGAATATTACCCACTAGGAATGCCAGTTTAATTTATCCAACTTCAACTAATGACTTTAGAAATATTACTTGAAAGTAAATAAAAAAATAAAAATATAAATTAACAAAATCAATATCGTACCAATAAATCCATATATACCTATACATATTTTCATAATCTTTAGTAGGAGAATTGTTTTCGAAAAAAGTTGAACACTTTTTTTAAAATTTGGAGCACAGAGAGTAGAGAGTACCTTTTATTTTTATTTCATTGTATTTTATCAGAAAAGTAGGAAATTTAAAAATTGTCATGGTATCGATATTCGTTATCGACAACAATGACTTTTTGTCGATGAGAATTTATTCGTGCCGAATTTGGAGAATATGATGGATGAGAAAGTGAATTCAAGCTTTGCTTTGAGTCCAACGATTGTCTAGTTAGAGGGAGTCTGAAGAGAGAACTACATATTTATGGGTAACACATCACAGATTATATATGTTATTTATTATTATTATTATTATTATTTATTATATTATTATATGTACTTTGATATATAAAATAATAATTTAACTAATTTGATAATTTCAATTCAATGAAAACAGCAAATGTATCTTTTTTTACTTTTCTTAGTTGATTGCATCTTTGCTGTCGCTCATAGGATTTGATAAACCTTGACTCTAATAAAAAATAAACCTTATATAATATATAAATATATAAATATATATATATATATATAACGTTTATATTATGATTCAAAAATATCTCTCCAAGATATCCGAGGGAAAAGCAGACATGAATAGAAAGCTAAAGTATGCCAAGAGACACATTGAAAGGAGGCCGAGTGACTGACTCCATTGTGCAAAAACCCCACACCCCCTTCTCCTTCTCTTCCGACACAAAAGCTTAAGAGCCTGGATATGGAGCTGGGATAGACTGGGAATTCTAGAATAAAGATGATATAAGAGCTGAGCCCCCTTAGAATCTAAGCCTAAAAAATAGGCCGCACAAAATTATTGTAATAGTAATAATAATAATACTAATAATAATTGAAAGAGGAGCAATAATTTAGGAAATTATAATGACGATTATTTTTTTTCTAAAAATAAAAATAAACGCGTTTCAGAGTGTGAAAGGGAAAAAAAATGATTGGATTTAATGAGGCCGCTTATTATTATAAAATTATCAACCTAGCGAAAAATTAAATTAGAAAAAGAGAATATTTCTTTTTCAAGAGGATAATTAACACTTCTATTCAAAAATGAACAAAAGCGTATTGTCTTACATTGTAATATATGAATATATATATTATTTCAATAGAAATATTCATTAATAAATATATTCAACTCGTTAAAAAATAAATTTGTTGGAAAGATATTAAAATTACATAAATATATTTTTAATTTAATTTAGTAAGTAATTATAATTATTCTTATTTATTTATTAAAATATATAATTAAATTGACCAGTAAATGAGATTAACATATGTAGAAAACACTGTATTATGTATTTCATTACTATCTCGCCAGATTGCGATCACTATAATTTTCGATGTCAAGATTTTGATGTTTTTATATGTTTTGAAGGTCCCTGAGAAAAATGTCTGTGTGTGTATGTGTATGTGTGTGTATGCAGACAAGATTATACAAAAATGGTTTGAGCTAGAATGATGAAATTTGTGGTACACGGACATTATTCAAAATTCGAAGTTTTCTATCAACTTTTGAGAAATGTAGCTCTTTCCTACCGCGTTTTCATTTTTTTTCCTCTAAACTGACCCTAAAATTAAAGATATATGTTTGATAGTTTTTCACATGATTAAAAATAGTATAAAACTACTATATATATATATATGGAATTTCAGCTTTATTGAATTGCTGAAAGTACCAGAATTAATTTTTTAACACTTTGACTGGCAATCACGCGCCAGCACGTGGCGTGGTGCCCTCAGCAAAGAACCAAAGCCGCGCTGGTTTAATAAATATTATTTATTAATTTTAATATATAATTTAATCATTAAATTTAATTTAAATATATAATATATGTCAATTAATCCAATTCAAATTTGCGAGATAGTTGAGTGGAGACACTCCAGATTTTTTTACTTTTGTAAATATTTATTTGATAATTATTGTAAAAAATTATTGTATATACCTAAATACATGAATAAAATACCCTATTGTCAGCATGTTCCTATCTCCCATGGTATTTTCAAAATATTTCTCGTTGTGGTAGTTTTAATGATGAATTTATTTATATAGACGACTATTAACATCCTCAATAAAAAAATAATTATTTATAATTTATTTACTAAAGTGAATCCTAAGAATAGTTGGTGTACCCGGCAAGAGAATTTCTCTAACTGGGATCTATGGTACAAATAAACCAAAATTAAAAATCACTTGTCTTCACAAATATAATATATATAAATCTAATCTGTTTCCTAATTTTGATTAAAATTAATCTATGTTTATATTTATAAATAATTTATTATAATTCATCGAAGTTGTGACATTAGCTTATCAATTCAAAGAACAAAAGTAAAAGTCTTTTTTTCTCTATTGTATATATCCGTTTTAAGTAGTTTACACTTTGAATTGTAATTTATCAAAATAAATATTAAATAATAATTTCCTTTTTATCATCGAATAATATTATTATATAAATGGATTACTTAAATGGAATGTTAAGAATGAGATCATTTATGCTGAATGAATGATTTGATGATTTGATTTGAATGTCATATTTTTTTTTTGTGTGTGTGTTTTTCCTGTTACCCTTTTTGGATCTATGAGTATTTTTTTCTGTTGTAATTTTTTTTTTGTAAATCCTCTAGCCCAAATAAGGGGAAGATAGAGATATACCGGGTTGTATATAATCTCTTTAAATAAATAAATAAATTAATATTATTATATAAAATAATTAAATTAAATTGTAATATACATTATATCAATATATTTTATAATTTATTATAATTATATTTTTTGGTATAATAATAATTGACTCTCATCTTTGTGGTCCCGTGTTCAAATCAGATGCCTAGCAAGGGAATTTCTCTAACTGTGGTCTATAAAACAGATAATCCAAAATTAAAATAGTTAATTTAGTATCATATTCTGTCCAATATTGCAATAAATTTAATTTTTTATTTATTTTTTTATTGTGTTATTGATAAAAGTGAACATGTTTGCTGACATAATAATTTATTATAAATCTACTCGATTAACCGTAGAAATATCATGAGATAACATTTGAAACGTCATTCATCAGACAAATTGTATTTATATTTATACATTCACATATAGATATGGTTACATGTATATGTATGCTTAAAATATGATTTATGACAATGACGTGTTGTTTCAGGAGGGGGGGGGGGGGGATGGTTTTGTTGGGCTGCTGGTCAGTTGGGTGGTTTGGATCAATGTTGAATTTCTAACTTGTCTGATGAAAATGTGAATCGATACAACAACTCGTAATGAAAAATTACTATTTTAATTAAAATTCCAGATTTAAAGCATTTAAATAGCATAAGTTCATTAGTCTATGCTAAATGTAAATATTTAGAATTTATTGATAAATTTTTTAATAGATAAAATATTAAATTAATTAATTTGATGAGTAACTAATTTCAAACAGGAATACATTGCATAAAGTCTCAATTTGCCTCATATGGTTATAAATAAAAATATAAGAGGAAACCAATTGGGAAAATATTCCTACTTTTCTGGGAATAAGAATTCGCAAGGTAGCTAAGAACAATGGACTACCATGATGAAGGATTTCTGATATTTACAAAGTGATATTATAATGTTTCCAATTTTAAAGTACTTATCTTTTAATAAAAGTAATAATTTTTTAAGAACATTTGTAAATATTTTAAACTGTTAGCATAATCATTTTAGAATTTGAAAATGTAGAAAAATTTAAATACTTAGGTTCTGTGATAACGAAAGATAATAATATTCGAGATGAGTTTAAAGCTAGGTTACAATCAGGAAACGCCTGTTATCATGCGACAAAGGGGCTTATCGCGTCAAAATTATTATCAAAGGGGATAAAAATTAAAATATATAAAACAATTATCTTACCGGTTGTATTATATGGGTGTGAGGCATGGTCTATGACCTTAGGTGACGAGAGTAGAATTAGAGTATTTGAGAATAGGATTCTGCGAAGCATTTATGGGCCAAAGAAAGATGAGGTCACCGGGGAATGGCGAAGATTGCATAACGAAGAAGTTCAAGAGCTCTATGCATCTCCAGATAAAAGTTAGAATTATAAAATCAAGAAGGCTACGGTGGGCAGGACACGTGGCTAGAATGGGAGAAGATAGAATGGCGAAAAATATATTGGTAGAGAGACCGAATGGGAAACGTCCATTTGGAAGACCAAGGACACGGTGGGTGGATAATGTGGGAAAGGACGTGAAAGAGATGGGAGAGGATAGGGACTGGAGGGTTGTGGCTCAGAATAGGAATACTTGGCGGGGTTTGGTTGCTGCGGCCAAGAACTTTCGAGTTCCATAGAGCCACAGAGATAGATGAATATAATATCATAGAGAGAGAGAGAGATAGAAAATTACTCGATATATATTTATAAATCATATTTTTTTCTGAAATAATTTTATTAAAAGTTAAAATCTTAAAAATCTGGATATAAGCTTAATTAAAAAAACACACAAACTTTATTACCCTAATAATTAATAACTTCTTGTTATTTTAAAGTTTATCTTTAGAAATTATAATTAAATATGAGAGAACAATTTTTATATTAAAAAGAGAGATTTTTTTAAGTTCATAATTAGTTCTAATTTATATTGTCTCATATTATTTTTTTGTACAATTATAATATTAACTTTGAATTTGATACAAACTACCGTCTTGATTAAAACACTTTTCACAATAAAACAAATCTTATTTAATAAGCCTGTATATTATTTGGTTGTATAGAAAGCAAATATTCTTTAATATGTTATGTAACCTAAAATTAAACTTCAAAATATAAAACAATAAGAATATTTTTTAATTAAATACTCGGTGAAACTTAAAATCTTTGATATATTTTCTTAATGCGCATTTCGGTTGTTACACCATAATGGTTTCTTCTTAACTCTTCTATAATAATAATTAATTGACATGTCATGATAAAAGAAGGGTTTTAGTTTGTTTGTTTTTTAATTTTAAAATTATAATTTTTTTGCAATTCAGAGAATATGTAATGTATAATTAAAAAAACAAAAATTTAAAAATTATTGTTAAGTATATTCTGTTTAAGCTTCTTTGTAAGTTATTTTTCTCTTATTACCTCGTAAGAGATAGTATTGCGATCACGAAAATTTTCGATGTTGAGATTTTGATGTTTTTATACGTTTTGAAGGTACCTGAATCATTTTCACTGAGGTTGAGAAAAATGTCTGTGTGTGTGTATGTGTGTGTGTGTATGTATGTAGACAAGATTACGCAAAAACGGTTTGAGCTAGAATGATGAAATTTGGTACATGGACATTATTCAAAATTCATAGTTTTCTATCAACTTTTGAGAAATGTAGCTCAACCGGAAGAGGGTCATTACCTACAACGTTTTGATTTTTTTTCCTCTAAAGTGACCGTAAAAATAAAAATATATGTTTGATAATTTTTCACATGATTAATAATTGTATAAAACTGCTATATATAGAATTTCAGCTTGATTGAATTGCTGAAAGTACCAGAATTAATTTTTTAATACTGCAAATCTCACGCGCCAACACGTGCCATGGTGCCATCAATAAAAAGCCAAACATGCGCTGGTTTAATATTTATTATTTATAATTTATAATTAATTAAATTTAATTTAAATATAATATATTATGTTATTTAATCCAATTCAAATTGCGAGATAGTCGAGTGGAGACACTCCAGCTTATTTTTTATTTATCTTTTTTTTAATAAAATAAATTATTTAAGATTAAAAATTAATTTCATCCACTAATAATAATTAAACTGTTTAACTATATAAATTTTTATATATCAAATTCTATTCTAAATTTAATAAAAATAATTAAATCCCCTTGGATCAAAGCGACCTTTGAATTAGCTATACATTCATAATAATAAATAAATCTGACTTTTGTTTTTATTTAATAAATCCAAAATAGAAATCATAATTAATTTCTCATTTTTTTCATTTATTCATATCTCTAGATTTTTTTTTTCAAATTCACATTTATTAAAAAAAAAAATTCATATTTTCATTTGTTTCAGTCAATTAGAAAAGTCTAATTTATCTACTAATTAAATTTTGAATTTAATATTAAAGCATTTATCTTGTTTTCAAATAAACTGATTTTTTTTATTAAAAATTCTCATATGATTATAAAAAAAAATTTCACCTTGATTGGAGTGGAGTAATTTAATGCCCTAAAGAGATAAATTAGATTAAAAATTAACGAGAAATTCGAATCATATATTTCATTTTTTTTAAAAAAAAAACTTTATCAATAAAATGAATCAGAGAGAGAAAAAAGATGAGAGGAGGGTGAAGTGAGGAGAGAATAAAAAATTAGTATTAACAGTAAAATGGATATATTTATTTATTTATTTTTTATTCTTTGAAATGAAAATTATTGAAAATCAATATGTAGTAATTGTTATTTTATTATTTTTAAAAATTTACATGATTATTCTATTAAATTACAGAAGTGTTTGCCGCACTGTTGGTATACTGATGCTATAGCTTTTCGGTTTCCTGCCTGCCTCTTAGGATGAAAGTCAAGTGCGACGAAAATGCAATTTTCCGTGTCATTTCATTTTCAAGATAGCAAATAAGTGGAAGCGAGAAAGAAAACGACAGTAAAAGACAAACGGAAAGGCCTTAGAATAAAACTATAGTCAAATTTGTAAGAAGAAATGACGTTTCATAAATGGTTTCTTGTTAAATATATTAAACATTCAAAGTGGAATTTACCAATTCTCATTTAAGAATCTTGTATTAATAGTTGTTTGAAATAAGAAAATTAATATTGTTAATAATGATATCTTTATAGGTTAACCCAGAAAAAGAGGAAATTGTCGCCTTGAGCTGTTCTATTGATAATTTTCACAATAAAAATAATTGTAATAAATAATAAGAAATTTACCCTTTTTAAAACATAAAAATAAATACATTATTATTATTATTATTATATTACAGTTAGAACTTAAGAGCAGGCCGTTAATTTGATAAAAAATTAAATAAATAATAAATCAATTGAGATGGCTGTAAGGCGGTTACAACCATAATAAATACATGAACTTCTCCTAATATCAATCATTAACACCAAACAAACATGGATTAACAAACAACGCTGTCTCCTAATACTCATTGATGGATTGTATCGATGATATTGACATCAAATACAATTACTGAATAAACTATTGGTGTGGCTGTAAAGGGGCCACCATGGACTAGAGAAGAATAATAATAAATAAACAAAACCTATTATTAATCATTGACACCATGCAACAAACTGGACTAACAAAATAAATTTATCTCTCTACCTTAAAAACGAAATGGCGTTAAAATAATTTAATCTGTAAATGGTTAAATAAATAAATAAACAAATAGATTATTATCGACTAAATTATAATTACTGAAAGTTGAAAGTAAAAGTACTTAATTACATAATAATTCATAATTAATGACAGAAGTAGAATTATTTATCTTTACATTTTTGTGAAAGACTATAAGAATTATTTTAAAATTGTTTGTAATAGTTACCCATATGTAAAAATGATTATGTATACAAAAAGTTCGATTCATATAGTTTATTCCAACTAAAATTAATGTTTAATTGCAAATGAATACTAGTTGTTATCTATAAACCTTTTATAATATAATATCAACTAATAAACACATTTAATTTATTAATAGAGGATTTCATTGTAAAATAAGTAAATTTCAATTTCAAAAGTTGTTGCCAATGATATTATAAAATGTAGTATGAATTTATTATTCAGACGCCCTTTACAAGGGCATCATGTAAATTAATTTTATTGCATATCTAGTGAATTGAATACAACAGAAGGTTCTTGTTCTTGTTAGTGTTGTTATTTGTTGTTTCTGCTGCTGGTGCTGCCTCGGCTGTTGTATCTACTCTTGAACATAAATATCTATCCAACAAAGCCCCTTGTGGCGACAAGACATACGACTTAGGTTTAATTAATTTTGCCTAATGAGAATTGGAGGAGAAAAGGGCGGGGCTTCAAGTTTATCTAGGATGAGTTACCAACGATGTGGGAGGGGAACCTCCGATGCTGATGGCGTTTCGGCCAAAGGTCAACTCATTTAAATTGTAATTAGAATTAAAATTTCATTACATGGCAAATGTCCGAGTCCGATATTCCATATGATGAGTTTTATTTCTCTACGAAAAATATTGGCTATCGAATTTTCCAAATGACTCTTGTATTAAAATATAATTTTAATAATATTAGCACTATATTGTAGGTTTAAAAAATAATCTTGATTTAATGAATTTTATACTATTTTTGGTAATTATACAGAAGACTGGCGAAAGGAGGTAGGTGGTTGAAACTTACTTTGAGGTGTTCCTTGAATGATTCTGAACAACTTTATATGCAACTTTTTTTATGATCTCTTTTAGTTTAATTAATTAAACTGTGTATCCATATTAAAGTTATTTAAAGACTTTCGGTTTTTTAAATTCGGTTTATTTTATTTTAGAAATAGTTTATCCATACTAAAGTTATTTAAAGACTTTTTCGGTTTTTTAAATTCGGTTTATTTTATTTTAGAAAATATAAACTCCGCAAAAGCGTTTAAATAACTTTGGTATGAATAAAACTATTTCTAAAATAAAATAAACCGAATTTAAAAAACCGAAAAAGTCTTTTAATTAATTAATTTTTATTAATTAAACTAAAAGAGATCATAAAAAAAGTTGCATATAAAGTTGTTCAGAATCATTCAAGGAACACCTCAAAGTAAGTTTCAACCACCTACCTCCTTTCGCCAGTCTTCTGTATAATTACCCTATTTTTTATAATAAATCACTATTAAACATTTTTCGTTCTTTATAGTCATGGACCTCTCCTCCTAATCCCATAACCTTAAAGAAACGCAAAATATTTGATTCAAACTAAATTTTATATATACATAATATATAAAACCAATTGTTTTGATACATAAGTCAGCAATTATGATTAATCATATTATTCAAATTATAAAGATTACATAACTAATTTTTGATATATTAATTAATTTAATCCTATCTTATATAATTATAATTATACTTCGAAATAAAGAGAGTGAATAAATAAAAGCTCTTCCAATAAAGAAATATTGATATTATTAAGGATGATAAATTCACTCGTTTCAGCCAATGTCTTGTAATAAACATAATAAACCCGTCATATTTAATTTATTTGATTATAAATTCAAAGGTTGCTGCTCTTGCTCCCTCCTACCACCCCTTCCGACAAGCAACTCATAACCAATTCTAATAATTTATTGCTGACTGAGTAAAGAGAAATTTTGCTCATGACTTTCGTTTCATTTCTAACTAAATCTTAATCTAATCGACTTTACGAATATTTCAAAGATATAAAATAATCAATTTTAATTAAGCTAATAGAACTAGTTTAGTTGGAATATAATTACTTAATAGGAGAGTTTAATGCAAGGAGATAACAACTAAATATGAGATCAAATAGCAATAAAATAAAGCGAATAAATTTAATAAATATTTTTTTAATCTTATTATCTAAGTCAGGGGTGAGCAACCTTTTTATCAAATGGCTAAACAAAAATTCTAAGAGGCTTAAATATTTAATGAATATTTTTAATATTTAATAATAATAAATAAATAAATAAAAATAACTAAAATAAATGACTTTCAAGGTTTCAAAAAATCGATTCATTGTTATAACAATTATTATAATATATTGTAATATATAAGCACAAAAATGCATTTGTCATACATTTAAGACATATGTTGTACCTAAAATGCCCACAATGTAAATGAAATAGGATTGATTGATGAATTAAATATATTGTCATAAATTAGGCTCATAAATTAATAAAGTAATTGGAAGAGTAGCCAAGGGCTACTAGAAAAATTATTCTGCTGAATGAAAGGAGGAATGTAAGATCATTTTTCGGAAAGAAGAGGACAGAGAGACATCATCTCTACCGATACGAGAGTGCCAGGATCCTACATAAAATAAAGAAGTTGGTGCCCAGAGAATAAGTATCATTAAATGCCTGGAAGGATCCGTCCGGAGAATCATCTCTTGTCTTGTCTTTCCCTGAACACTATATTAGTAACAATTAACAGCTAAGTGGACGTCCCTTTATAATTTGCAACTGCTAAACAAATATAAAATTTGATATATCAACAATATTACAAAAATGAACTTTATTTTATAGATAATTTCTAAGTTATAATTTATCATGATACTTATAATAATTGTATTAATTTAATTAATTAATTTGTAAAGCCTTTCTTTCTGGAATTTGTGAGGTTATAGACTCAAAATTGGCTGAATTGATTTCTATGAAATTACATCACAATATTATAAGTCACTATATTATAAGCAAATATTATGGTTAATGATTAAAAAGGAAATAGTAAACTCACATTTTTAAATATATTTGAATAATATAATTTTTTAATAAAATTATTATAATTTACTTTAATAAAACACATTATCTCCCCTTCGAATATTTTATAATTTCTAAATTTCATCAATATCTTGTTTTAAGCGTTTGTGGTAATGAATTATTATTGGTTAGGAGTGGTGAATAAATCAATTATACGAGTGTACCTTAAAAGAATTCAATTTATTACAATTTTTTTTTAATTTGAAAATAATTTACATTGATTTAAAACCAATAAATTACTTTAAATCAAATAATTATGAATTATAAATTGATTGATTTTTGATAGGAAATGGTTTACTATTAATCTATTATTAAAATATAGATATTTATTCATAGAAATTTTCAATGAACTAAATTATATAAAATTTTCTTTTTTCTTTTTTCAAATTTAAAATAGCTAGATTTTTCTAATAGATAATTACATATATATTAATTTAAATGTCTATTTCTATATAAAACTGAATATTTGAATTTTATTGAAATAAAAATTATATGTAGATATTTTATTTTTAAAATATATATATATATATAATCTATTATTATAATATTTTTTTTAATATTAATTATATTTATATAAATAATTTGGTGCACGTATAGTATAAGTGCTGAAACTAGCATATTCTATAGAGCAGATATAGAAATTCCAACTAACATAATTATATTGGTAATTCACTGTCTTTGTGCGATATATTTCTTTTACAAGGTTCTTTTGAGAATTAGAAGAAGAAATTAGTCCTGATTGTAAATTGGCTTTAATATAAATGAACTGTATTCCATTGGAAAATGCACGAATCGTACGCATTTAACGTTTAAGCCTTTCCTTGCAATTTATTGTCTCTGGTGTAAAAATGTTGAATCGTTATCTCCTCTTTTTGTCTCTCGGTGTTGCTTGCTCCTCGTTTTTTATCTCTTATGTTTATGTTCATTGATTCATGAAATAAGAATCAAAGGCGTTCTTGTAGAAGACAATTTGCTTCATTTCCTCAGGCTACATTCAACTCTATCTAAACTAATCTTCGTTGTTTGTAGCTTCTTATCTTTCCAGTCCGTTTTAGAAGCAAAGAAAAAAAATTCAAATATATATATATAAGCTTGTAAGGAACTAATCGAGCCAAACGTTGGGCTGCCACTTTGTAAGGAGGACCGTTTCAAGTTGGGGTCACTTTGTAGACGATCCTCTTACGTTGGGTGCCAATTTATAAGGGGATCTAAGTATGGGGCACTTGTAATGACCCACGATGACCGTGAATTGTTAATTATGTTAAGTTATTGATGGGCGCCAACTTTGGATATCCCAAAGTATAAAATAGTGTTGAAAAATTAAGGGAAAAGGGAAAACACAATAATAATGTTCACATTAATTTACTTTAATTAAATAGATAAAAATTAACAAATTAAATATACAAATTTTAAATAGAAAAATAAGAAAATGTAATTCACTAATATCACTGGAATTAGCGGAAATAATTATCACAGGGGGTGATGATAAGGATTATACACAAATAATTATATCACGGGACGTGATAAGTATAGGTTATATCAGGATGATATCACTTGTTCGACTGTATCACAGGGTGTGATAAAAATGATTATGTACAAAATAATTATATCACGGGACGTGATAAATACCAGGTCATATCGGGATGATATCACTAGTTAAACTGTATCACAGGGTGTGATAATAAAAATGATTATATACAAAATAATTATATCACGGGACGTGATAAATACAGGTCATATCAGGATGATATCTCACTAGTTCCACTGTCCATTCTCAACTGTCTAAAAATATTAAAACTTGGAGGGATGGTTCCTCCCCTTATGTGAAATATAATATCTATATATATATTACATTTTAAGAATAATGCGACCAAATAACTTTGTTAATAAAAAAAAAAGGGAATAGAAAAACAAAATAAACTAAAAAATAGATAAACAAAATAAAATGTATAATAAAAAAAAATAACTAAGAATATAAATACTTTGTCCGTTACATCCTCCCCCTCTGATTCCGAGGTCTTTTGATTGAGGGATCAGCCCTAGGAACGGACAATTTTTGGCCTTCCTCGCTTACGTAGAGGAACTACTGGAGTAGAACGCGTGTCGTGACTTAGACGCAATGCTGATGTATGAGGGGGAACAAGTCCTTGAGTAAATAAATGTTTTTGAGTTTGTGGTGGCTCCATAACTCCTGGTGGGCCCCGATGGGCTCTCGGAGACCCCACCAGCTGTCCATATCGGACAACAGGATCTTCTTTGCTGACTTTGGTACCGTCCATGGAATCGACGGCCCTTTGCAGCGCATTCAAACAACCGACTGTGTTTATATGATGTTCAGCGTAAGGAGTTGGCTCTCCCCCTGGTTGAAAGACAGTTTCATGTTCTTTTAATAAGTGGGCAAGTTTTATGTTCTGCTCTACAGTTAGCTGAATAGTGTTTTCAACAACAGTATTATTTTCTTCAGTGGTGCAGAGATTTTCTCGAATAAATTTGTATTTTCTCTTAGGATAATTATGAAAATACCAGCGATTGTTTCGCATATCTAATACTAAACCTGCTTTTCTGAGGAAGTCAAGACCTAATAGTGATCTATTTCCACTAACATTGGGTAGGAATATCATTTCTATATATATTATTTTATTTTTGATTTTTACAGGAACTGTAGCTAATAACACGGAATGTGTACGCTTTTTCCCGTCAGCTAGAGTTAAGGAAAGTTTTTCTACTTTAAAATGTTCTCCTCGTTGTCTTAAATAGCTGAGAAGACGCTGACCGCCAATAGAGCGAGTGGCCCCGCTGTCAACACAAATAGAACCAGAAGCTTCATAGATGGAGGCTTCTATTAGAGCGAGTTTAGTATCTCTATCTGTAGTAACGTTACACTGTAAGGCTTGTGCGTTGGTAATTTCCTGCTTCGGATTGCAAGTTAGACACCTAGGTTTGGTGACTCCTGGAGTTCCGCAGCCGTAGCAACGAATTATTGAAGAGTCAGTCTCTTCTTTTTGTTTTTCACGAGGTTGTGAGTTTCTAATGGGTTTCCGATCATAATATTTCGATTTAGGGGGTTCGATAGATTTATTTGAAGTAATTGTTTTTGAAAATGGGGCCCTTAAGTTATCATAGGAGTCGAATTTTTCTGCGAGATCGAGGGGATCTACCAATGTTTCCCAAGAGTCGAGGAAGTGATCTTTGCATTCGGATGAACACTTTCTCTTCATTTGATCAGCTAGGATCAAATTTTTAAGTTGATCAAAATTTTCAATTTTTAGATCGGATAGCCAGGCTTCTAGATAACCGCGTAGATTGAAGTAAAAATCTTTCCAAGTGTTTTCCGATGTCTTCTTGGAGGTGGAGAAAAGTTTTCTTATTTTATCCGTAGTTAATTTAAATCGGTGAAGTAGGAGCTTCTTAATATGTTGATAGTCTTGGGCGACTTCATTTGGTTCTCTAATTATTAGAGTGGTAATATCTGTGGGTAAGACCGAAATAAGAAAAGTAACCCATGCATCCTCAGATATGCCAAGAAAATTCATTTGTCTTTCGAAAAGACGCAGATACGTATTAATATCGTCATCGTTAATTTTAAATAGAGGTAAGAATTTCAATATATCTACTTTCGGTTGAAGTGGGGTTGGTGATTCTACCTGGTTCACTACGGTTTGAATTCGGAGTTTCTCTAGTTCAAATTGTCTTTCCTTCTCCTTTTCTTCTCTTTCATCTTTCTCCCTTTCCCTCTCTCTTTCTTCTTTCTCCCTTTCCCTCTCTCTCTCTTCTTTTTCCTTCCTATCCTCTATGATGGTCATAAGTAATTCCCGTGTAAGGTCTTCATCATAATCAGGCAATGACGTGATGTCATTTTTTATATCGATCCTACGAGAATCTAAATTCATAACTATTCCTAATTCCTGTGCTAAAAGGATAAGATCCTCCTTTTTTCCTTTGCCGAAAAATGACATTTTTAATAGGATAATTAAATTTAATGTTAACCAAAGAGAAAAAAAAAAAAAAATTAATTAATTAATCAAAATTAAAAGTTATTTAGTCGCGTACAATTGAATTATACAATGTTTAATTATAAAATAAGATAATTGAAATATAATTTAAAATATGTAAAAGTATTTAAATATTTGAAAATATAGTGATATTTTATCAATTTTATTAATTCATTAATTTAAATATAATGTAGTTGAATAAAATTTAAAAATTAAAAAAAAATTACAAATTAAACATATAAATTAATTGATTATAATTAATAATAATATTAATATATTCAAACTATTTTTATTGAATTAGAATTAAATAGATAAATATTCTATTTGTTAGATAAATGTGAAAATTAAAAATAAAAAAAAAATTAACAAGTGTTAAATATATTATTATAATAGACAAGGAGATATGATTTATTTAAATTTAAAGTATAAAAGTAAAAGTTTTAAATTTTTATTTTATTAATTAAATATTAAATTGTACTATAAGTCCGTTGAGATGAAAAAGTGATGATACTGCTCACCAAAGATGAATAATGTACTTTTCTCAGGAGCCGTGGTGTACTAATCGGGCCTCAGGTTGGGCTGCCACTTTGTAAGGAACTAATCGAGCCAAACGTTGGGCTGCCACTTTGTAAGGAGGACCGTTTCAAGTTGGGGTCACTTTGTAGACGATCCTCTTACGTTGGGTGCCAATTTATAAGGGGATCTAAGTATGGGGCACTTGTAATGACCCACGATGACCGTGAATTGTTAATTATGTTAAGTTATTGATGGGCGCCAACTTTGGATATCCCAAAGTATAAAATAGTGTTGAAAAATTAAGGGAAAAGGGAAAACACAATAATAATGTTCACATTAATTTACTTTAATTAAATAGATAAAAATTAACAAATTAAATATACAAATTTTAAATAGAAAAATAAGAAAATGTAATTCACTAATATCACTGGAATTAGCGGAAATAATTATCACAGGGGGTGATGATAAGGATTATACACAAATAATTATATCACGGGACGTGATAAGTATAGGTTATATCAGGATGATATCACTTGTTCGACTGTATCACAGGGTGTGATAAAAATGATTATGTACAAAATAATTATATCACGGGACGTGATAAATACCAGGTCATATCGGGATGATATCACTAGTTAAACTGTATCACAGGGTGTGATAATAAAAATGATTATATACAAAATAATTATATCACGGGACGTGATAAATACAGGTCATATCAGGATGATATCTCACTAGTTCCACTGTCCATTCTCAACTGTCTAAAAATATTAAAACTTGGAGGGATGGTTCCTCCCCTTATGTGAAATATAATATCTATATATATATTACATTTTAAGAATAATGCGACCAAATAACTTTGTTAATAAAAAAAAAGGGGAATAGAAAAACAAAATAAACTAAAAAATAGATAAACAAAATAAAATGTATAATAAAAAAAAATAACTAAGAATATAAATACTTTGTCCGTTACAAGCTATATATAAAATAGAAGCTAATACATGTAAAAACAACACGCCCCATGGACCAATTGGAAGATTTAAATCATTTAATCATTTTATATAAAAATATATAAATGTTTTATAAAGATAAATCTTTATTATTAAATAGAGAAGAGATTTAATTATAGATAAAAACAATAATCCGGGTAAATTGTTAAATTAGTTGACGGTTTTGTTTTTTAAATCATCAATTGGTATATAAAATTGAGAATTGTCGTCAATTTTAATCTTTAAACTCTTAAATTATTATATTTTTTTATTTGATTATATAACATAATAAATATATTTAATATATATTTATATTTATTTTCATGATTTATTTAATGAGAACCACTAATAGAAAATTATATATAAAGTAAATAAGCTTATATATCTAAGTTTTATATATGATAAAAATTTTGTAATAATAATCATAATTTGGTATTAGTAAATTAAATTATTGCCATTAAGATAATAATTATTTCAATCTAGTTTTTTTTTTGTATTGCAGAGAAAATAATATAATCATTATAAATTTTTTTTTTTCGTATTTCTAATTTATTTAATAAAATATTTCTAATTGTTCGTATTTTCTTTTTTATATATTTTTTAGTGCTCTCATTACTATCAGAGAAGAGCCTGGGATTTATGAATATATTCAAGTTGCTCTATTTTCTCTAATTCCTTTAATGACTTCAAGATCAGTATTTACTATTATATTTTTATTAAGTTTTTTTAAACTTTTTGAAACTTTATTTATTTAATCTTTTTATTTTATAGTTCTTGATTCAATCACCGTTGTCGGTGCTTAATTTCTTAATTCTATTTTTTATTTCTGAATGAAAATAAAAGTTTATTATAAATGTAAATATAAATCTTATATTATATACAAATATATCTATAATACTATTGTAATAGACTTTATCTGTAGTTTCGTGATGTAATCAGTCTGAGGATAGCAATGATAAAATATTAAAATTAAAACATTACTTGTATATTTTATTGATTATTATTAGTATTTTTCGAGTTTTAGCACTTTCTCAGCGTTTAATGCTGGTAAATTTTCACCTATCCCTTTTGGTCTTTTTACCGACCGACGATAGTAAGGAAGGTATTGTTTTCACACCAAATTTCACATGTGGGGATTTTTACAAATCTCTACGAATCATGATTTTTCTTAATAGAAAAAAGTATTTTTAGCATGATGTTTGTCCGTCCGTCCGTCCGAATAGATGTGTACAGCTTGAACGGATTTTGATAAAATTTGGTATATTTACTTAATGCATCAGTATAATGAATTCATCAACTTTTGGTGTATATCCGGAAACTAGAAGTGGTAGTATTAGCGATCGGCGATAGGAAGGGAAGGGTTATTTCCACATCAAATTTCACATGAGAAGATTTTTCACATATATCATCGAGTCATGCACTTTGTATTGGTTTTATCCTCGAGAAAAATCATCTTCATTAGTTTTTTCTTAATTTAAAATTATATGACGTCACCCAGCCCTTCAGCTCCTACTTATATATTATAAATAAAATAAAATTAAAAATATTTATGTTATATCCATATCTGTTTTTTATTGCATTAATAGATACATTTAAATTATTTTAAATTGTTTCTGTAGCTGGGTCGGTTCTGCGACTGGCCTCAGGTCAACTTATTTTGGGATTAGGCTCGGACGATGTGGAAAGGGAGTTCACCCTGGCCCACAGGTCGCTTAAGAATAATAATTAGCCAAGGAACTTGCGAACGATGTGGCATGTTTGCAGAATTACGGCCTTTTGTTCAACCTTGAATATACTACTACCCCTTCTGCCGAGATTACTAAAGGGTGGATAGTAACCCTTTCCAGTTTCCAGATTTGTTTTAATTGATACGCGAGTTTCTCGTATTTATTTCGCTTTTCCGATTCAGTTTTGTTTTTTATGTAGTGTGTTAGAGGAACCGCGATATCAATTATTATTACAATTTTTATTTTTTTGTTTATAAATATTATATCTGGCCTGTTGAAGTTGACAGTTCTATCCACCAGCAGTGGTCTGTCCCAATACAGAATGGTGTTTTGATCTTCTAGTACCGATGTTGGTGAATATTTATAATAGGGTGGAGTATATATTTTTTTGATCTAATAAGTCGTGTTTTAGTTCTAGATGTTGGAGTACTATCTTGGCAAATTGGTTGTGTCTTACCATGTCTTAGGCTGTTTCAGAAAGACTTGGGCATCCTGCCATAATGTGTTCTATTATCTTCCCAGAGTTTCCACATCTTCGGCACCTATCTTCTATTTTTGTTTTAAGGATATGCCTTTCGTTATCCTTTGTTTTAATTATTATTATTAGTAGTAGTAGTAGCAGTAAATATTAAATTCAATTAATTTAAAAAAAAATTAATTTTCAAAAATTATTTATTTTGGTATGTTTAATTTTTTTTAATTGGTAAGTAAAATACCCTTCAATAATTGTTTATTATCTAAAGACACTTCATTTATTTAGTATTACTTCACGTATTTAGTATTAGATCAAATTTTGTTCATTGAAAAAATTGAAATTCAATCAAGATTATTGTTTTTCTAATAAATAAATACGAACTTGATAAATTTAACTTTTTCAGAATGGTATAACTTTCCATTTTTTTCTAAAATGTTTAATAAGTTCAATATACTATATACTTTTATATATATATCAATAAAAAGAAATCATAAGAAAGATGAATATACATAATTAATTTAGAAGAAATTGAGATAATATGGAAAATATTAATTCATTAAGGTAATATTTTAATTGTCAATTAAATACAATCTATATTTATAATTAATTGTCAATTCTTTTCTCTGTTGAACAACGAATAATTTTACCCCTGTGGCATATATGATATAACCATCCTTTTTTGTTTGATAAGTGAAAAAAAACAGGCAAGCAATTATCGGCCGTTCCATATTTGACATGACCGACCATAAAGTGCAGATCATTTATTTATTCAGTTATTTAGGGCTTTACAACTACGAGCCCATTATTTTTCTCTCATCCTTTTGGATTGGAAATTTTAAAATGAACTTAATCTCACCCTCTATTTCTACGTTTGATGGAACATTATATGAAAATGTTCACTTTATTAAGTGAAGTGAAGGGGGGTCTATTTCAAAAGGATTATAATCTAATTTCTTTCAAATTCGGTTGCATTTAGGTGGTCAATTTTCGCTTTTGTTCCTAAAAATATCTTGTATTTTTTTAATTAAAATATTCATTACAGTATTCTCCTTCAGTCGTTCTCACCCTCATTCATCCTTTACAATTCGCTTTGCGATTTTTCTCTTTAAATTGATTGACGCTCGTTTTTTTCCTTTTCTTTTTTTCTGATTCCCTCTCTCTCTCTCTTTCTCTCTTCCATCATATTGAAATGATGATTAAAATCGTTATAAAAAGGCCTTTATTAAAAGTTAATGACCAATTGCAACCGGCCATGTCTTTCAGTTTATGAAAAGGAAGCTCGATGAATGAATAATTTTTAATCTTGTTCTCAATTTTTGATTTAAAAAATTCATTGAATTATCCGTCAGATTGGATTTTTTCTACATATTTAGCTGTACTTAAAAGATCCCTCTCTTATTATTAATACCGCTTTCTATATCGATTTTTTTTATTTTAAAAAATAAAGTAAAATATAAAATATCATAGAAACCAATACATAATTTTTATATATTTTGAATAATTTTTATTTTTCGTTCAAAAATTTCATCAAAAAATTATAATATACATATTAAAATATGCAATATTATAATATTACAAACTTTCCTATAAATAAATAAATAAAAATAAGTAAAATATATAGCAATTAATTTTTGTTCTTTGGAGAGGGTTGAGATTAGAGAAAATAATAAAAATAATATCAAAATGTTGATTGGTCGAGGGATCCAAAAGGCTGAGATATAATTATCTATTTAATTAATTACTAATCACTTGCTTTTGTGTTTAAAAAAGAAGAATGTGTACTAAAACTTGCATATCTGGAGGACATTTTCGCCTATTAAAAATGCAAGGCACGAATTCTAATATTTTAACGTCTTCGGACAAAATTGAAAGACTACGAGCTAAGTTGGTGTTATGAAATGTTTGGTAGTTATGAAATGTTTCCAAATACCATGGCTGCCGATTCAGGAAAAAAAAGTGCAGGCTTTGATAGTGAAACACTTGGAGCTATTAGCAGAAACAACGAACTGTTATTTATTAAGTGTAACCTGCAACCTATGTACGGAATCCATTCTCGGATAACATTTCCCTTGGGCACTTACAGATAAAGGAACAGGAGGAATTCATGGAGTTAAAAACTGATCGGCCATTAAAACTAAAATTTTCCGAAGTAGAGGTGGCACATTTTTGGCTTGATATAATAAATGAGTATCCTCTGCTTTCAAAGCGTGATGTTGCAATTCTATTAACATTTGCCACAACCTACTTATGTGAATTGGGATTTTCAACTCTTACTACTATTAAATCGAAAAAAAGAGAGCGCTTCAATGAAGAGATGAGAGCTGCCTTATCAACTTTTGATGAACAAATTTTGATCGCCTGTGCTCAATTAAACAGGCTCATTCAAGTTAATCTGGAGACAGAGTGAGGTAACGTGAGAGAAGCTGTAAAGTGGAGGTAAGGAGAGAGGGGAGATAGTTAGCTCATTTCGTGCCAAGTTCTTTTCAGATAAGAGCTATTGTGGGTTATGGGGGTAATTGGAACCAAAGGGCATTTTAAGTAAGAGAGACGGGTTTAAAAATCTCATTTACAATTAGACAAGGAGGGTTTCTGCTTTCTGCAAAAACCCAGCGCGTCTGTATGTGCCTTTATGCGTTCCTAAACTGCTCATCCGATTACAACCGAATTTCGTATGTGAATCCACCATCACATTCGAACTTCTTTCTGGAAGCTTTCTGTTAAGATCACGGACAACGCCGGGTACTTCAGCTAGTTTAAATTAAATTAAATCTAAATTTATGCAGCGTGATGCGAGACTTCAACAACTGAGGGAACGAGTCCGAGTGTCGCGTGCAGAGGCATTACATCAGTGTGATTTCCATCAGCAACAGAGGGTTCAAGAAACTATGTTAACGGCTGTCACATTTCTAGCAAAATTTTAAAAATTGGAGTTAATCGGTTTGGCTTCTGAGTGGCTCATATATAGTAATAATAATAACAAATGAATATTTTATATTTTATATATTAATAAATTATAATTATTTCACTAATTGTAAGTTTAATGCAATTTTGAACTAGCATAATGAAAAAAGTTTGAGAATCCATTATTTTGAGGTTTATTTTCTCTACGATAAGAGTCGTTGAAATGTTTATAACAATTTTTTATAAATTTTATTTTAAATTAAAATAAAAGGGTTCGGTGGTTAAAATATTAACTGTCGGAAAAATTTCCATATTAACTTTTGAAAGAGTGAGTAATTAATTTTATTATTTTGAATTTTAATTTAACTTCATCCTAAATATATTATATAGCGTGTTGACTGTTAACATTTGAATGTGTATATTTTATTTAGGTATATATTTTTATCTGAAATAATTTATTATTTTATCTTAAAAGATTCCAACTTATATCTGATTACAATTTGTTATTTACACAGTTTTAATTGGTTAAATTGAAATTTAATGAAAAAAACTGATTGATTTATTGTGAAAATCCATACCTGTCTTTGTCTCTAATTGTATCTATTTGTAATGTAATTATCTCTTCAACCTTCCTCTTATACCATCCCCAAATACTTCACCTTAATCCCAACTACCCCCCTCACCTTTCGATCTCATAGACTCATTCTCTTTCCTCGTTCGATCTCATTTTCGAATGTCTTTTAGCTGTTAGACAAATAGTGATAGAACCAATGGAAGTTGTCAACGGCAATGTATGGCTGGGTTGACACGTCGACATGACAATCAAACACAAGACCTTTCTACTTAACACACCACATATGACATTGACGTTTGTAGAGAGGCATACTCGACTCGAGGATTCTGATTGCTCCTCAAAGGGACTGAGCCATCAGGCAAATAATAATGGAGGACCTTCAAGAGACGCAACGACCACATCATTATCTTTTTTCCCAATTATAAAAATATTCTCTTTAAAAAAAAAATGAAATAAAAATAAAAAATAAAATAATAAATCTACAAAACATTGACAGTTTATTACTTCTGTGAGGTGAAAAATTTTAAAACCAACCTCCACAGTAAATTTTTATAGTTAAATTTACTTCTAAGATAAGCATTTTGAAACAGGAGAATGGTGCAAATTTAACTAATTGAAATTATACTATCTCTATGCATCACCAAAGCTAGTAAAGAGTTAGTATTTGCTGTGGGAAATAATTTTTTAATATCTTATACTATTATTTGAGTATTTTTATATTTTATAGATAAAAACAATAAAATAAATTAATAAGTAAAAACTCTTGCAAGCATAAAATTTCATCAAACAAATTAAACAAAAATCAAACTCCAGATGAAACCCCTCAAAAGCAATAGACATAGGTAATTTATCATTTATTTATTAATTTTGAGTTTTATGAATAAGGAGAGTATTATTTCTAATTTTCTTTTAATTAATTTTTAGCAAAAATAACAACAATATATTAGCTTTATATATATAAATTAATATTTATTTATTAATTTTAATGTTCTTGACTATTGGTTAGTGATTGATCAAATTATTATTATAATTTTAAAGAATATTGTTAAAACAATGTAATATATATGAAAAATTTTTAAAATGTTTTTTTTTTAAATTAATTTAACCATTTTAGTTAAAATTGAGAATTTGTTATAAAATGTAAAAACAGAAAGCAATAAATGAGTTCACTTGTGATAATACATTATTAAAAAGTAAAACCATCAGGTGAAATGTTTAATCACTCAATCGATTTTAATAAGGACAATTTATTTTTATATCAAAGATGTATATCATAAAAGCAACATTAAGCAATCCAATATACAATTTCGAATATGAATTGTTAGCCAAAAAGAAAATATAAAAAAAACCAAAAAAAAATTTATCTCTTATTTCTGGTTAGTTCTGCGCTATTGAGCTGAATTTAAATATATACATGAACGTGGAATATATTGAAATTTATTACTGAAAGATATGGGGGGAGGGGAGAAAAATATTCAGACTATAAAATGTTCACCTTATAAAAGCAAACAAATTCGGAGTTTCTTATTGAATATGACGTTTAACAATTTATTTAAAAGTTATAAATAAATAATATTTTACTGTTGAAACTCATGAGATAATTGAAATGTTCGTTATTAAACTTTATTCATCAGTGCATTAAGAAAGAAATATTTTGATCATTCATGATTGATAATTGAAATTTCATTCTCTTTATTTCCCATATGACCCCTCGAGTTTTTTTATTTACTTATTTAATTAACTTTTAATATATGTTGTGTTGTTACTTTGTTGTTTTGATTAAATCAAATCGCTTTTAATGAGTATAGTTTCAAATAAATATAGATAAGTTAGGTATATAAAAACTTGTCTTTCAACTTTGATTTCCTGGGGTTGATTTCCGGACCTGGCAAGGTAAATTTTCTCTTTCTGTGGTTTGGTTCAAGGTTCACCCGCACTACGTGACCAAAAGAGAGAGTACTTGATATATATCAAGTAACGGCCTTGGATCAAGATCAAGATAGAGAGGATATGTGTGTGTGTGTTGCACTGATCATACAACACTTGGTAGACGCTGTCATTTCATAGGATGTGAAAAAGAAAGAGGGTATGTTTATAATGAGAGTTGAGAGAAGACGTTTATAGAGGTCATATTAATCTTAACTTTAAGACTCATTCTTAACACAAATATATATTTTATATATTGGTATTTTTAAAAAAAAAACTATATGCAGCTATTTTTAAATTCGCTTCTAGTCTAATATTGATAATATTAAAATTATAATAATATTTTAATTTTATCATATAATAGGTTTGAATTCCAAGTTTTTTCATTATCAACCAATTGTTTTGTATATTCATTCTTTTAATTTCTATTGTATGTGGTAAGATATACTTAAATAACACTAATTTTTTTGAAGATTTGGGAATTTAAGTCTATTTCAGTTATTCGCTCTGTACGTGACGGTAGCGCCCCCAGAAGTATGAACTATAGGGGGCTGTTTACACTCAGTGCCCTTATGTTACTTAGCAATATAAAAATTTATTATAGTAAAAAAATCATCAGTGATAAATGAATAATAAACTGAAATATTTATTTAAATATTGTTAATTACAATAAATTAAAAATGTTCACGTGTATTTATTCGACAGACTTTTAGAAACACCCACAAATATTGTCTATATTAACCGCTGCGGGCGCTGGTGTAGAATTGGCTCCCCCACAATGCCTTCGCACACAGCCAATACAAGACATCTTATGTTTTATTGACGAATTATTTATATTGTTTAAATCAATTTTTAAATTCTTGAATTTAGTGAGATTTGATCCCTCGTCATTAAGTTTTGTAGATCAAGCCTTTAGAATATGGGTAACGAATTTAAATTAAGAAATTGTTAAAAGAACAGTAATTTTTGAATGATTAGACTATTTATTAATTTTTTATGATTTTAAATAATTAACTACAATCAATTTCTAAATGAGAAATTTATGGTTTTTAGTAATATTTAGTATATATTTATATGTTGTTAAAGATGTAAAGATCTATTTAGACTAAATCATGAATGTGTATGTAGAGAAAACAACGTTTGAAGTTTGTTCTTTGTATTATTCATTATTTTATCAAATGAATACCTTTGGGGTAGAGGGAAAGAACATTCGAATGTTTTATTATTATAACACACGGGATTTCAAAAGCCCTACGGCTGTTATGTTGGAATACTCAAACAGAATATAAAGATATTTTTTTAAAGATCAGATTTTATGAAAATTCTACGAATCTTTTGGGTATAGGATATATAATACTTATTTATACGAATAAGTGTTGTTTTTTTTTAATTCATTCAGCGTTAAATTATTTTTCACTTTACTTCAAAATATTATTTCTTTTAATAATAAATAATTATTTCTATTTTTGAATTATAGCCTTTTGTTTTTATTTGCATAAAATTTATTTTAATTCTATTATATCTATCAATATTTCTATCAATATTATTAATTATAGAAGATTGAAATCAAAATTTTAATAATTTTTTTATTTACAATGTATTTTTTGAGAGGATCCTAAAGAATTAACTATTGGGTATTCGGGTATAAAAATATTTAGTATACATATTTATCACAGCATTCAGTTATAACAGGGGTCGGCAACCTTTTTCAATAGTCGGGCACATTTCTGAAATAATACTTTAACAGGGGTGAGCACACTTAGTGATACTTAGAGCCATATTGAAAAATCGAAAATATTTAAGGGCCTGATCGCTAAAACATTTTACACTTTTTTAGAACCATATTGAAAAAATTGAAAAAAAGTCGAAAATGTTTAAGGGCTTGATCGCAAAAATATTTTCCCTTTTTCTTAGTAATAATTTAATACTTAGTAATTTCAATGCGGGCATGTGAAAATGGCTTCACGGGCACATGGTTGCCGACCCTTGCAGTTATAAGATGAGTAGAATCTTTGAAGAATAGAGGAAACTGTATAATGAGAATTTTCATAACTTTTATGCATCTCCAAACATAGTTAGAACCTTAAAATTGAATGGGCAGGGCTTGTGGCAAGAATGAAAGAGAAAAGACTAGTGAGAAAAAGTTGCGACAAGATAGGATATTGGGTGATTTGAGGGAGTTGGGAGAGAATGGAGTTGGAGGGATATATAAAAATCAAGTTATATAATAATATAATTTTATTGAAATTAATATTTTTTAAATATAAATATTTAGTGTAAATGACGGTCTTTACTGTCGTACGAACAGTTTATATTCATAATCACATTTACTAACATGCTCTTAACTATTATAATCACTTGTAATATGTATTTCATTATTTCATTTCAACAACAAATACATAAAAACAAATAAATATCTGATCTAATATTAATATTATGTAAATAGAATGGAATTGTAAGCGAATTGATGGTGAAATAGCGGAACATTTAATTACATTAGTATGAAATTTTGAAAATAATAAACTCCACTCCCATTAATAAAATAAATGAGACGATTTCTTTATTCGCGACAAGCTATTTCATTCCAACTCCTGGGGAAACTTTTACTAAAAAAAAAATCTTTTCTTTTTTTCCATTTGTATTTGGAACTAATTTCCTTTCCTATTGTTTTATGACTTTTATTTTTACGATCGCGTAGAAGTAAAGTGAAGGAATGGATGGTTTTCTTTTGGGTCAATCAAGTCGATCCCCACAGATTTGTATTCTTTGGGCATCGACCAGTAGGGTCCTGATATTCAGATACTTTTGCCGATATTGATGCGTGGAACCAACCGCTGGGACACAGACCCGAGAGACCATGGCAGACGATAATAATTTAAATATTTCACTGCCTTCTACTTTTTAGAAGAAAAAAAAACATGAAAGTGTACTTTTTTATTATTTATTTCATATTCGAAATATCACAATAAAATATATTGAATAAAATAAAATTATAACTCTTTAGACATTGGTAGAATGATAAACAGTAAGGGAATCGACATATAATAAAGAAATGTATATATATACATATACATTTATTATTTTCTTTTACTTTTTAATTTATATTTACTGGAATACAAATTCCCAATTGCGATATAAATGTGATAAAATCTGTGATTTGTCTTCTTTTTGTTTCTGTAAAAAGTATACTTCTATATACCCATTTCTTTGCTAGTTTATAATAAATTGTATCTTATCTATCCTAACTCCAGAAGTACATTAGTTAATTAAATATGTTTTGACTTAATAAAACATGTATTAATAATAAAATTAATGTAAATACTAATAAAGAAATTTTTCTTTTATTATTCTCTTGAAATTGCTAAATAATAAATAACTAGAAAATTAACCCTCCTTGACGGGTGTAAACTTAAAAAGGTTATAATTATGGAAGGGAATTTTACTTACTAATTAAAAAAAAAACAAGCATACCTAAATATAAAATTATTTTATATTTTTTATTGAAAATTAAATTTAAATTTAAAATTATTATTATAATAATAAAATTAAAAATAAATAAAAAATAATATTTTATCATAGCTTTCTTCAAACTGATGATATGATGTTATATATATGGATAGAAGTGTCTGTCTATTAGTATTATAGTCATTTAAAAATTTAAAAATATTTAGTTTTTATATGATTCGTAATAATCTTGATCTACAATATTTTATCATATTTAAACAATTACTTTTTGCATATTTTGAAATTATTTTTCGTTTTATATATATATCTACAAAAGTGGAAAGTTTTTGGCCGCAGCAACCGCATTTTTACTGACCAACGATGGAAGGGAAGGTATTGTTTCCACATCAAATTTCACATATGAAGATTTTTACATACCTCCACGAATCATGCATTTTGTTAACAGAAAAAGATATTTTTGTCCGACTGTCCGTCTGTCCATTGTGTATCCGTATAGAAGTGTATAACTTGAACGGCTCAATGGATTTTGATAAAATTTGAGATATTTACTTAATACATCAGTAGCATGAATTTATCAACTTTTGGTGTATATCCGGAAACAGGAAGTTGTAGTTTACAAAGTATTAATTTTTTATTTCTTGTCAGAAATTTTTCACTTAAAATATAATAGTAATTAATAATTGAGTAATTAAACTAAAAATAAAAACCAACATAATATAATTTAGTCATTTTAAGTGAAGTTTTAAAAATATTTTTTTTATACTTTCTACATAAAAATGAATTTTACTAAAAAATCGATATATGTAATATTTCTAATTACACTCATGAAATACTAGCGATCAGCGTTAAATCAATTCAGAGAAAAAAAATAAAGACTTTAAAAATTTAAAAAACTCGAGCAAAATGACGCAGCCAGCATGCGAGCTGCGACTATGTACCTGGCGCTCGCTTCCCATGCTTCTAGGGGCTTAAATATAATAATAATTATATATATATCGTATATAAATATATATATGTTTAATTCGAATTAAAAATGATATAAAATTTAATTCGACTCCAATCCATTATTATTACATTAAACTAACTGGTGAAATAGAATATATATATATATATATATATATATATATATATATATATATAATGTTTTTAATTATTTTTAAATCGTTGGTCGGTTCTGTGTCTGGCCACAGCTCATTTTTTCAACTGACCTAAACCTATTGTCTTCTAAAATCATGGAACAACATGTTATATTTAATATATACAATCATATTATTAACTAAAAAATTATTAAAATAAAGAAATTTTTATTTATTCATTTTATAAAGTAATATTAATTTTATTTGAAACAAGAATTTTGATATGTATATGATTATGTCTTTTCAAAAAATGTTATTGATGAGTTAGTTTATTTTATTATTTCTAAAACTATAAATAAGTAAAAGGATGTGTTTAATATTAATATTCGTGTATATGAATGGATATTGAAAACAAAAACGGACAAGAATATTTAACTTTCTAAATCTGAATCTTTTATGGTAATGGCTTCTTTATACATCCATTAACGTAACGATCTCTTTCTTTAAAGCTAAACCATTGAATGCATATACATTAAGATTGTACATTAATTCAAAAAAAACTCTACCATATAATTTAACAAAGGATTATATAATTATATTAATTAAGGAAGAACCAGAATTATAATTTTTTCTTTCAAGCTAATGAAGCAGTTGTGGAGAATTATCAAATTTGCTATCAAGTTAAGTTATATCAGGAAAAAACCAAAAAAAAAAATATTATTTATATCGTTTTCATTTAATTATCGAATGATTACCAATTAAGTTAATATTGTTATGTAAACTATAATTAATTTTAATGTAATGAGAAACTTAAAAAATATCATTAACTATATTAGATCTATTCGTGGGTAACATATCGTAGAACAGAATTGAACTTTGAACCTATAAGTGCTTGGAAATTCGATATCTTAATGTAACTTCATATACGTATATCTACAATAACATACATACATTCTACAGTACTTTAGATCTTTTTCCTATGCAATTGTTCATTGTGTTTGAAGAAGGGGGGACGTTCTTTTCAAATTATATGAACAAGGGCAGGTAAATAAGTCCGTGACTTTTTGAATGAAACAGATTTTTTGATAAAAAATTATTTTATTTTTCAACTTACTCTCCTTTGAGGTCTAAATACTTCGTTCATTTTTTTTTATTCCTTCAAAAAAGGAGGAGGAGGACATCAAAATAGGTATTTGTTTATGAGATGATTTCATCGTTGGAGTCAAATCTCTTTCCGCCGAGCTATTTTTTCAGGTTTGGAAACAAGAAGTAGTCACTCGGGACTAAATCCGAAGAATAGGGCGGATGAAGGAGCAATTCGTATCTCAATTCATGGATTATCATGGAAATTCACTTTTTTTCATTTTCTTCTCAAATCACGAGGCAGTCTGCTATTAATGGATGTCAAACAAAAACTAAAAGATTCAGCTAGTTCAAATTTCGACAGGAGTCTGCTGATGGTTGTCTGTTTACAGGAACAGTGTTATCAGTTCATTCAAGAGACGATAAATTTAAAAAATGAAGAACTTATTGACCTGCCCTCGTACTTAAATAAAATATAAAGGGGACATTTTGTATAATCGAAAATAATTGAAAGTTAGAAAAAAATTCGAAATATTTTCATATATTTATTTCTATAGCACTACTGAATTCGAGAGTTTTAGATCAAGTTGTCCTCATCTTTCTCCATTCAATTTATATAATTTCCAAACTCCTCAATTTTCTTGCTGTCTTGGTTTATATAAAGGTCGTTTTCAATTGGTTTCTTTAAAAAACAAACTTCTCTCTACACTTTCGCAATCCATATATACATATATTCCCATCCCCCTTCCTTGATTTCAACATTCTAGCTATGTTTCGAAATGTATAGAGGTCATTTAATAAAAAAATCATAAGTTTATTTATGATCATTTTTTCCTATTTATTATATGACAGTGAATTTAATGGACTCCAAAGTAGTTAAAGAAAAATGAAAATTTAAATCTTCAAGTTGGAAGTTTTTAAAGAAGAGTGTTAAGTAAAAATTATTCAGAATAAGTGAGAAGTATTTTTTTTAATTAAAGACTGTGAGTGTGTATGACTGTGTCTGGAATGAAAGAAAGAGAGGGTGAAAACGATCGAGTTTGAGGTTATTCAAAGTTGTCTGTCAAAAAGTTGGGGAACGAATAACTTAGTTCATCCGTCTAATTCTCCTTAACGTTCAAGTGAGAGGGATTAAATAGATTTTCAAGTCGAAAAGCCTCCCTATCTATGAATACACTCTCGAGAACAATGAGTAAATTCAGTCGTATGTCAAAATTAGCAAAACCAGACAACATACTTAACATGTCTTGTCAAATATGGAATTAATATTGTTTTTAATATAACTTGTCGTCAATAATTCAACTCAAACTAAATTTCATAAAGATAATTAAAGATCATTCTTAATTCTAATTCAAAAGTTTAATGTTAATGTCCTTACTGAAAATGTATAAGATTTAATAATACTGGGTTTAATAATAGTAATTGTGAAAAAGATAATATATTAAACTAATTATAAAATTTAAAAAAATATATTTTTATTAAAAATATATTATATTATATATTTAGAAATTAAAAATAAATGCACAGTTTCATTTTAATAATTAGTATTTATGATAAAGTTTAATCTCATGACATTCCTTTCACATTAAATCCTCAATTCATTTAGTTGGATGAAATAATAATTTTAAAATTTTACAAAGTCCACCGGTGCTAATCCATATGGTATTTTACATAGATCCTAATTAAGAAGACAGTTGACAACTGTTTTAATGATGTGACATATCAAACGAACAATGGTGATTAAACAAATTATTGTCAGGGTTAATGAGAAAAAAATATCAACATTTGTTAAAAAAAATAATGATTTATAAATGTAAAAAGGTATATAAAAGTAAATAAATGATTTATAATTACTATTCAAAACGGACTAATTTGGTTAATTTAAGATTATTGTATAAATTATCTACATTATTTTACTTACAAATGTAAAACGTAATAGATCAGTACAGAAAAGCGTTTTCATCTTCTTACCTGAAAACAAAATGAAAATTTAATTAATAAAGATTGTTTAAAATAATTGTTTTGACGTATTATATAATTAACACTTTAATTATAATCTTAAAATACTAGAAATAATTGTATAACATATAGCAATGCATCTAAGCCTCTTGATTTTGAAAATTGTTTACAGGATTTTTATGAAATTCATGAATTTGGTGAAGACTCGATTCGAATGATTAATATCTCATTTCAACCAAAAGATTCAATAAATATGTTCTAATAATTTTAAATAATATTAAATTATAATAATATAATATTATCAGAGCCGTTCCGACCCGGGGGTGCAGGGGGTGCAGGGCACCCGGGCGGCAAGCCTAGGGGGGCGGCTCGAGCCGCCTAAAAAGTACTTAAGTTATTGTAATTTTTTTCATTATGGTTCTAAAAAAAAGGTCAAATGATTTTGCGATCAGGATCTATTTTTTCAATTTTTTAAAAAACTAAATTAACTTAAATTTACTTCAACTTGTTTATTTGTAAATACAACTTTGGGGGAAGGAGATGGGTTATACCCTAGGAACCACCCTGAATATTCTAATATATAATATAATAATAATATTAAAAATCGGTTAAAATTTTTTAGAAGAATATAAATGAAATAATTTAAATATTTAATTATAAGTAATAAAATTATAAATATTTATATATTATATCAATTCAAAGAATATATATATTCTACAATAGATTATGTGCCTCGAAGGTCGCATTCCTTACTTTCACACAAGCTACACCCCTGGACCATCCATCTACATATAGTGATGGTAAAAAGAATAATGGTGGATAGTTTATTTTAATATTTTTATTACAATTTTAATTTTAATATTTTCAATTTAAATTTAATAAATGACATTTTTATGGTACCTTAAAAATATTATAGACATGATTAATTTTTTAATTGAATAATTAATTTTTATAATTCTAATCCCTTTTAAGACTAAAAATAAAGAATAAAGAATATGTCAAAAGTGGGTTGATATGTTGATCTAAGCCGAATGAGACATCACTTAAAACATTATAGGAATAAAATATAAAATTCCAACTCTCAACTCAAAATTATTATATACGAGAAAATTATATTAATATCTTTATGATAATCGGTTTAATAAAAAACAATTATATTCTAAGAGTAATTAAGAAAGTACTCCTAATTACACTTTAAGTACAGGTGATTTTAGATTATAAAGCTTGGATCTCCCCAAGGTAGGAGAGAAATATAATTTTTTTTAATTAGTATATAATTATCACTTTATTTGACCTTTTCAAAATAATAATCAAATTTGTTACTCAGTACTTTAAAAAATATTCAATATATTATAATATATTATACAAATTTTTAGATCTCTCTCCTATACTCTTTATTACAAGCAGAATACTATTGTCAATTTTGTTTTTTAAGTAATCTTAACCACATAACAAATCCCCTCACATATAATAGTAATTTCCCGGACCATTATATCTCAAAGATTTTGTTCCATCTCTTTTTTTTAATAATTAGATTATTTATCAATAATTTTTCTCTTATATAGTGGTAAGAGAGAAAAAAAATGGAGTGCTCTTCCATCTAATGGATTTATGTTGTATGATCCACTGAATTTCGTTCAATTGGACTTCACAAGTTTTTGCAATTAGGTCAACAGCACTACACAAAGGACAATGAACGATGTCATAACCAACCGAATCCATCTTGGCAGCTTATCAATAAACTGATGGAATAATTATTTATAATAGAAAAAAAAAATATAAATAATAGCTCTAGTGAAAACTCTTGAAGATACGGCCGATTGCCATTGATTAAGAATCCTTGATATTTTTTTATTCAATTGCGCTTGTTATTAGATTTTTGAATTTAATAATTTACTTGTACTCTTCTTTTTTCTTATTTTACTTTAGAATTAATTATTTGAATTTAAAAGAGATGTTAAAAAGAAAAGGAGGTCGGTGGCGAAGGGTGCTGAGTTGGAAATTGACTTTTGAACACTTCCTCTAAACTTAGTTAAAATTTCGTTTCTGCGTAGACGATCATTAAACACTCTTATAAGATCCGTTAGTGGAGTGAGTTGATATTTAAATAATGTTCTGAATTTAAATTTTTTTTTTATATGTTTAATTAAAAAAAATTGGATAAAGAATATAAAAATTATATTCGAAATGGGATATATATGTTCATACATATAGTGGTTTGTACAATTCATTCAATATAATACAATAATACAATTTTAATTAAGTAAACGGAGATTAAACTTAAAAAAAGGAAAACAAAATAGGAATAATTTTATTAAAACACGCGGTAAAATTTGAAATTTATTAATATATTTTCTTTATGCGCATGATTCAACATCTAAAATGCGCATAAAGCAAATATATCAATAAACTTGAGACTTCATCTAGTGTTTAATTAAAATTACAATTATTTTCTTTTTAATTAAGTTTAATCAAATTATTAAAATATTAAAATTAGTGTATATAACATAATTTAATTTAATTGTATATTCTATAAATTGAATGGAGAAAGGTTTTGGATACTAAACATAGCATATAATATTAAATAAAATAATTATTTTGATATTGGATTTTTATAATATATTATATTATATTTTATAAATTATTATTTAAGTATGTGATTTAAGTATTGTTTTATTATTTATTTATTTTATATAAATAATAACTACAAATTCGGTGAAATAGTTAAGTTTTATAAAAAATTTAAACTCTATTTTTCCCTCCTTCATAATTCCATAAAATCTAATCTTATTGATGTACATATACTCAATTATTTTATTTTTGACTATACCGATAGAAGATCCAATGCTAACCTTCATTCAATTTGTATTTTTTCCCATTACCTATATATTTAGTGTTTTTAATAATAAAAACAAAAATAATAATTTGTAAATTTTTAAATAAAAAATAAAAATTATTTTAAAATTTACTAAATTATTCTTTTAATTTATAGAGATTATATTAAATTTAACTAATTTATAGCATTTGTAGATGTTAGTTATTTACTTTTACATTTATTCATTATTGGGTGTTTTATTTTTTTTAATTCTTGAGTGAAACTTGTGTTGTATTGTAAATTTTAGAAAGTTTAATACTTGTAAATATCTATCTATCTATTTTGGTATATTGTTATTTCTCTACTAAATAAATAATAGACGTCAAAAATGAATAGCGTGTGTAATAAATTTCTATCTTTCATGTCTTGTTTGTGTTTTCTTTTAAAGCTATCGTTTGTAAGCGAGAGGCCAAAGAGAAATGGTTAATTTGTGAAAATGTAATTTGTACAAAAAGAGTGTGATCTCCAACGCCACCCATACATACAAGAACAACAAAAAAAATGTTGTTGTTTAATTCATCAGAAGAAATGAAACGGAAAAATAAAAACAAAAGTCGTGAGTTGTTGAGGGAGGAAAAAGTCGTTACTTGCAGACCGTGAGCAAGAGAAACTCACCCCACTACACCTTACACGCTTTCCTCGTTTATAGTTTTATTTGTTGTGGCTTTACTGGCGTTGCAATTGTCCAGATTGGTATTAGGCTGCGGGTTTTGCGGGGTTACTCTTCAACCCTTTCCCCCACCTCTTCATTCTTCACTCCCCTGGACACCACGCAACACGCTTTGCCTTTATCGTTTTTTTCCCTTTCGCTGTCCGGTAAATTTATTAGAAAGACGAACGAAATGGAATGAATGTCCGTTTCCGTGTTCTGTTTTTAGTCAACTAGCACATTTAATGAATAAACTAACGAAGCTTATTTAAAGCATCTCTTTAATCGGTCGCTTTGAAAAGAGAAACCGTTTTTTTTAACCGATATTCAGACTGAACTTTGAGAAATTAAACCTTCCCTATTTGATGATAATCTTTTCATTCCAATCATTTTGGTTATTGATCAATGAATAATTCCTAGAAATAGAAATATTATCATAAATAATATTTAAATATAAAATTGAAAGGCAGGACATATACAAAGGATATCAAATTAACGAGCAGCTAAAAAGACCTTTCAGAAAATCCAGGAAGGGAGAGGACCATAAGCAGACCAAGAGGAACACGGGGAAGAACTGGAGTAGAGCTGAGGGAGATCAAGATGGTTGGGGCGCGGAATAGGGTATATAGGGAGCTATAGGATAATTGATAAAATTATTATTGTTATTATTATTATTTTAGTTTGTTTTTTTTAATTTAACCTCAATATATATATTATATCAGTGATTCTCAACCTTTTTTTATACCGCGGCACACTTTTTACGGTTTAAAAATTTGGCGGCACACAAAGAAAAAGATAAGTGTAAAAGTTTAACATATTGGAAAAAAGTAGTCCCAACATGGATTAGCTTTTTTTTAGAACCAAATTGAAAAAATTTAGAAAAAAAGTCGGAAATTTTTAAGAGCCACATAATCTCGCGGCACTGGTTGAGAATCACTGTATTATATATATTGTATATTTTGTCTTTTTGTTAATTCTTTATGTTTACAATTTAGGCTAAATAATTTGTAATAGCATTTGAATTATATAACATATGAATTTTATTTATGTATTTTTCTTAATTGATTAATTTATGAGAATGAGAAATAGCGTAAAAACTATCAAAAAATAAAACCATGTCCAAATAATAAGAAATTTAGAAGAAGAGAGGGATATAGAAAATAAAAGAATTAAAAATAAATTATATAATGTATATCTAAAATTAGCAAAAGAAGGATGTATCTTTTAGAGTAATTTCATCCATTAAATTACATTACACATTAGTAATTCAAATTTAAATTTGTGTTGTTATGTTAAATAATAGAAAGTAATTTCCATTTTTTTTTTTTTAGTGTGAAATAAAACTAAAGTTTTTCTTTTCAAAAATGAACTTAATCCATTCCATTCTGTTCGATGACATTTTGTCATCTTTTTATATTATCTATATGTTAACCTATAACTATTTGTTCATATCAGGTTCCCGTAGTTTTTATTATTATGAGAAGTTTCCGGGTTATTTTCACGTTTAATTGTGAGGTATTTAAATAAATATACAATTTGTAAATTAATTTATTAAGAATATATTGCTCTGATTGATTTTATTTAATATTAATATTTTAATTTTAATTATTAAATTTAATATTATATTTTGTGATAAGAATTTGTTTTAAAAGATTCATATATTAATTTTTAGAAATAAGAATAGTTGTTAGTTTGTTTGTGTCAAATAATTGATCTTTCACATTTAGATAATTTATATTTGTGAATAAAAACCAAAAGTTAGGTGTATAAGTAAACCATTTCATTCTCTCTCTATGTTTGGTATTATTTAGTTTCCCTTCTTTTCATATATATATTTTGATTTATTACAGAAATTCCGATCTATATCTACAAAAGTGACGTTATCTGTTTAATTTATTGAATTATCTCCTGCATACCAATCTCCTCTCAAACATTCTAAACTAATAATAATAATAATCATCATTCTCAATTTCATTTATATCAAGTTTTATAATAAAATTTGAAACATATTTTTAATTTAGAAATAATAATTTTCAATTAAAAACAAACTAATAAAACATATTAACACTCAAATTGTTAATTTAATTTTTTTAAAAAGTTAAAAAAAAGTCAAAATTGAAGGTGACATATCATAAAAAATTATAGTAATAACCAACTTATAGATTTCTATTTTTTTCTAACACCTGAATTTTATTTAATATATATCTATATCTGTATATAGATATAGATATAACCTGGAAAACCTGTCACTTTTTCTTTATTTCATTTGATTCTTCATTTCCCTTGACAATTTACCAACGAAAGAGACAACGCCATCTGATAAAAGAGATGGATGCAGCAACCTTTATCCAATTGAATCATTTTTTTTTTATTTTGTTTTTTCCTGTTTTCTTTTTGTATTTTCTCATTTTCTGTGTTTCTTTTTATTTTTCATTATATTATATAATATAACTCCATTTATTTCATTAAATATTTAAGAAGATACTTAAAGGTATATAAATTAATGTAATATCTCCAAATATTTTTTTTTTAGATTTCAATTTTTAAATATTAATATTTGTTAAATGGAATCTCAGAAAAAAAAATTAAAAAATATTCTTTTGATAATTTTATATCAACTTTAACATTCTATTTTTTTTCTTGTAAAAAGCTTTTCTAGTCAGAATAAGACTTTATTGGGGTAGTATTCATGAAAAAAAGAAAAGTAAAAGATAATAGTTTTGACTAAAAGATGTCTTTAAACTACTCGTGCTTTGTTTTTAAGTGGTATATACTTAGAGAGGATAATAATTTATTATTTTAAATTAATCTCTTAGTATGGTTCCAATGAAGGATATTTAAGTGAATATAAATGGAAATGATTTTTTTATACTTGTTTCTTCCTAAAAAGAGGCATCAAAGAGATTCATTTTTTTTTTGTTCTTTTAAAACATTTTTTATTTTTTAATTTTTTATTCTCGTCCATTATTAATAAATTTTACAGAGAAAGTAATGATATTAAATCATTAATTTAAAACTTTGTTGTTGATTAATGTCAGTTTTAAAAAGTAATGTTTTTTGATGAGACACGTATTTTTCATTTTAATTTCAGATCAAACTAATTATTCACGATTCATTCATAATCAAGAATCACGTCTCAAGTTACCTAACTAGTTTAATAATAAATAAAACACATGGTAGTAGTGATGTATAAAATGGAATTGGATAAAAAAATATCATATAATAATTAAATAAAAGGACAATGAAATAAAAATCAATTATTTTCTTTTTTTTTAAATTTAGCTATTATTATTATTATTTTTAGTAAAATCGATACATAAATAATATTTATCTCTAAATCTCCGTAGGCTTTTTAGAACTCAAAAGTTCCAACCGATCCTATCCTGAATTACCTCCATCGACTTACCTCTAAGAATAAATGTTCCATTATATTTTTAAAAAAACTTTAAAGCAGTTATAATTAATATCAATAAAGAGCCAGAATAGGTCACTCCTTTTTTTCCCCCATGGACATCTGATTCTGAAAGAAAATGCCCCTTCGTGCACAATATGTGATAGGAGATTCACAGTGGATCATGTTCTTGTCAAATGTCCATTGTAAACATCGTCAAGAAGGTCATGTAAAATTGAAAATTTGAATATCACAGATCTATTGGGAAAGATTGAAAATTTTGAGAATTTGTTTAGGTTTCGGCATAGGGGGGATTAGATTGTTACACAAAATATGGTATTTATTTATTTATTATTTATATTACAGTTCCTTATGGAATGGTGATATTTTTTATTATTTATTCAACTAATTATTTATTTATTGTATGGGGTAATTATTGATTAGTTATTTGTTGAATTTATCGTTTTTGGTCTAAAAGGAAAAATCTTTCTTTCTAAGTGATCTATCCGGGGAGCGTTGAGTCTGACACAAAGGAATCGGTCAGGATTCAGTAATTTACTGTATACCTGGCTGTGCCCTGACAAAGAAGATGAAATTCTCCATGTAGGGATTTCTTGGGGTTGAATAAGATTTATCTTGTGGGATGGATGATTTCTTAAAGGCACAAATGACCCGATCTTCAAATAATAATAATAAAAAAATTAAATTAAATATATATAAATATATATATTATAATTTTTAATATAATTTTAAATCAAAGTAATTTTTTAATTTATATTAAATATCTGCGATAAATAAAAAATATATTATCAAATAATATTTGGAAAAATTTATAACTGATTAATACTTAATTATTTATTTTTTTTTACATAAAAAAACAAAACAAATACAAAAAACTTAACCAAACTAATTATTGAAATCAAAATTATTATGTATAATATTATTTCAAGTCAATTTATATCTTTATAATTTAATATATGTGGTACGTTAAAAATCAACCTTTAACACTTTTAAAAGAGGATAAATGGAGTGAAATTTCTTTTTAAATGCTTTTACTATATTTTTGGATAACGTATGATGAAATATATATAAAAAGAAGAAACGTGTGGTTATATATAACTTTGTATATTGATTATTTCACATAAAGGCATGCTAGTATAAAATCTCTTTTATTGAAATGATTTTTCCCCTCAGAAAGTTATTTTAATACTTAATAGTTATTGATTGTTATTTAGAACTAAATTATTATTTTATTTTGTTTTAATTCATATATCTTATTTGTTATTTTTTTAAAAATTATTATATATATATAAACTCATAAAAAAATTAAATGTGATGAGAAGAGAAACGAGAAGAATTATTAAGAAAGGGCAAAAGAGAGATAAAAAAATCTAGTTTTTTTCTCTTTTTCTTGCCTTGATGCGGAAAGCATCCAAAATTACCAATCCAATTAATTCCAAACGGAGACCACACTTTTATTATCTATTGTTCGACATTCTTGTTGAAATTCTCCGACGATCCTAAACAATCCAATCAACGAAGAAGAAAATTAGGAATCAAAAAAAAAAAAAAAAAAAAGAATTTCCAGTAAATTACAAAGATCGGATTTTCAAAAGAGAACAAATTTGTTGATCTTATAATTTTAGAAATTATTTTCTTTAATAATAAATTTTAATTTAGAAAAAAAAAATTATATAATTATTTTATAATTTTTATATTATTTATTTTTTAATAATATTTACTTATAAAATAGTATATCTGATTTTTAAGACATTGTCTTAATGTTTATCACCAATTAATATTCATTTTTAATAAAGTGAAATATAAAATATTATTTCTCATATTTACATAAAGGTAATTCATACCTAAAATTCATCTTTTAGGAGTATTTAAAATTTCAAAATTACTACATTATATTTTTCATCATGTCTGCTTATAGTTAATTAAATATATATGAAATAATTTTAGATACTAATTAATTAAAATTTACATGTTAATCTTTTTCCAATATCTTAAACATTATTTGTGATTTTTTACTTAAAAAAGTTAAGAGGAATAAAAAAAATTCCTAATTTTCAGAATTTAGAAATTATCATAAATAAAACCAAAACGACTGTTTAAAATGGATTTAGTTTTTGTCTGTGTTAAAAATAGAAATAAATTATAAGAAATTTAAACATAAAGAAATATCAAATTAATTCGTAGTTATAATTAAGATAATAAGAGAAATGTATATATATATATATGTATTATTAAAAATTATTTTAAGTTTATTTGCACTTCTTTGTATAAAATTTGGGCTTCGACGTTTAGGCGACCACTTTTTCGTGATAATTTTTTAAGAGAGAACTTGTAGAATTCTGGGTTTTAGTGAAAATAGCACCAAACTGATCACCAAAACGTCCAAATCCAAATCTTATACATAGAAGGGAAAATAACCCGGAAATATTTTTTCATAATAGAAAATAAAATAATTCACAGAAACATCAGCGAAACTATTATATATATATGTAGGGAATTTCGTTGTCTAGGGGTTGTTTAGCAAAAAATATCTGTTTTGTTTAAATGGTTGCAAAAATATCGTTTTATTGAATAAAGATGAACAAGATAAAAAACAGTGTAAAAATAAATGAAAATGTAACTTCTTCGTTTCTTGAATACTTCTGGCGATGTACAAAGGACTGTAAAGTGTCGACTGTAAAACTAACTCGAATTGTGCTGGTGTCCTTTTTAAAAGGAAGTCCAAACAGCTGGAACTCGGTTGCTATTGGTCGGTGGCGTGGAGTGGGAGAATGGCGGCGACGGTGATGGTAGCGCATGGTGGGGAGGCGGCGACGGCGTCTGGGGCGCTCGCTGCTTGGAGCGGCGTTGAGAGGAAGCACCAACTCCGATGATATTGTGGTTGAGAATGGCTGACTTTGAGGCAGCAAGATGCGCCAGGCTTTTGATGAGTCGGACGGTGATGAGCCAAAAGGCTCCATTCCCACATTCGGCCGTCCTGCGATGTATTCGGCCTCGAATACGTTAATCTTCTTTTCCTTATCTCTCCACTTCGCCTTCGTTTTTCGATATTTATCGATTTTTTTCTTCACGTAAAATAGTATATCTTGTGATTTGGATAAATCATTTATGCCTGTTTCTAAATTTAAATCCACATTAAAATCTTCATTTTCTTTATTTAAAACACTATCTTCAGTTTCAACTTTACTTGCAGTTTGTGTTTTATCATTATCGTTAGAACTTTCTTCTTTAATTTCGTCTAATTTTAAAAAAGCATTTTCTAACTTTAATTTTGTTTCTTTATTTCCTTCATTTGCTTGTTTTTCATAAATCACTTTTGCCAATTTTAAAACTTTCCAGGCGAATTTTAAATTAGTAACGTCATCTTCTTCACTGTCTTTCTCACCATCTTCACTTTCAGGCATTGTTTCATCAAGATAAAAAATTTTATCATTGGGATCAATCTCTTCTTCACGAATTGTTTTATTTCGATCTTCTGAAGTGCTTTCATCCTTATCAACTTCCATTGATTCATCGTCATTTACTTTATCCTCTTCATTAACTTCACTTTCGGTCTTTTTTTCATTATCAGTCGTTAGAGATTCTTTAACTTCATTCTTTTCTTCTTTGACTTCCTCTTTTTCAATCTCTCCTTTTTTATTAGATTCTTTCTTTTCAGTCTCTTCTTTTTTATCAGATTCTTTCTTATCAGTCTCTTCTATTTTCTCCGATTCTTTCTTTTCAGTTTCTTCTTCTTTTTCAATTACTTCTTTCTTTTCTGGTTCTTCTTCTTTTCCTACCTCCATCTTTTCATTTTCACTCTCTTCTTTCTTCTTCTCTTCAGAAGAGGGCTCTTTTTCTTCTTTAACTTCTGGTTTGGTTTCTTCTGCCTTTTTCACATCTTTTTCCTCTTTAGTTGTTTCTTTTTCTTTTGGTGTTTCATCTTTTTTTTCTATGGATTCATTTACTTTAGCTTCTTTCGTATCAATTTTCTCTGTTTTCTTTTTAGTTTGGGATTCTGTTATATTGTTTAAAGTGAGTTTTTCACTATCCTCTTCCTGTATCTTGTTTATGTATAGAGAAAGATTCGTCTCTGTTGAACTTTTTATCTCGGTGTTCATTATCTCTGTTTCTTCGGTTATCTTCTTTAAAGTTATTCCTTGGGGACTTAATGTTGTTTCAGCTTGTACTAGGAGATCACTACCGATGATGACTGGTTCATTTATTACTTCTGACGGGACAACATGAATTGGAACATCATAGCTGGATGAGTCAATTATGATTGGTGTCTGGAAGTATCCTAATGGTTGAATTTTAACTTTTCCTAGTCCGGTGAACACTTTTTTGGACTCTGTGAGGTCGGGATGGTTTATTTCATGCCATGCCGATTCGCTGACTAATGTTGCACAGGCTCCGGTGTCGATTAATGCTTTCATATGGTACCCGTTAAGCTGGATGTTTTTATGGTAATTTGTTTCACCATGATATGACACAATGTTGATATTTCTGTTTATGGACTTTTTCGGGCATTGAGGTGACTTGTGCCCAAATTCGTTGCAACTGAAGCACTTAGTCCCTTTGTCTTTGAATGGACATGTATTTGTCGAGTGTTGTGGGTCCCCACAATTGAAACATCGTGTTTTTATGACTGGCTTTGTTGATCTGATCTGGTTGGGTTTTTGTTCTTCCTGTCTTCTGGCGGGTGTAACCAATTCTTGAGGTTTTGCTTTTCTCATTCGAGCGCATATTTTAATTTTGCGCTTGAAAACCTCTAAACTAGATGCATCATGCAAGAACATTTTCTGGTTTGGATCAGGTATTCCATTTATGACGTAATCCATCAAGACCTGATCGCTTGCATTTACTTGATTTGCCAATTCTTTCATTCGTAGATAATAAGCAAAGGCGTCTTCATTTTTCTCTATCATGGAGTTTCCGAGTTGTCTGAAAATGTCCGCTGCGTTAACTTTTTCAGAAAATTCTTTTAGCAGAATACTTTTGAGCTTCTTCCAGGAGTTTATATTTTGTTCACTGTCCACCAAAGTTTTTGCTAAGCCTTGAATTGATCGTTTGGCAAGTATCAGCACGTGTCTGTCGTCCAAATCGTAGAGTGAAGCGGCTTCGTCGATTTCAGTGACCCATTTATTGATTGGATACTTGGTTGATCCATCGTATTTCTTAATTGTTGATTCGATGTCTTGTATTTGGACGTGTCTTCTGTAGTTGTTATGACTCGGTATAGGTTGTTCGGTTCGTGTGCTTCGAGCCGGAGAATGAACTATTTCCAGTTCTTCTTCTTCTTCTTCTTCATCATCATCTTCTTCTTCTTCTTCTTCATCATCATCTTCGTCCAGTGTACATAACCAAGATAGGATTTTACCTCTAATTAGTTCGTCGCTGTCTTGCTCAGGAAGATTGAGTATATTAGATGTTTGACGTAGTTGCTTACTGGATAGTTTTTCCGTTAATTCTTCATTTTTTTTCTCATATTCTTCAGAACCTTCAACAAAGTTGAACCCTTCAAAGTTGAGTAGGGTTTTTCTATTGAGGTGGCATGTTGCGTCACCGGTTATTATTGTTTTTAGTCCTTTCAATTCATATGGTTTGGCTTCAATGATGTTTTTTGCGATTTTTGTAAAATCAACCAATTTCACCATCTTGAATATATTTTTATTTCTTTAAACTTTACTGTATTAAATCTTGTATTTTCTTTCTTGCTGATTATTCACAAAAAAAGAATCTTGAAAGTGAATAAGTTTTCAATCTTAAATCTTGTATCGTTTCCTTGACAATTATTCACAAAAATCTTGACAGTAAATAAATCTTCAATCTTGAATCTTGTATCTTTTTCTTAAGAATTATTCACAAAAATCTTGAAAGTGAATAAGACTTGAATCTTGAATCTTGTATCTTTTCTTGAAGATTATTCACATAAAATCTTGAGAGTGAATAAGTCTAGGAATCTTCTTTTGCCCGAACGATAAACGAGTTGTTTTCAATCACGGACTGAGCCTCCAATTTGTAGGGAATTTCGTTGTCTAGGGGTTGTTTAGCAAAAAATATCTGTTTTGTTTAAATGGTTGCAAAAATATCGTTTTATTGAATAAAGATGAACAAGATAAAAAACAGTGTAAAAATAAATGAAAATGTAACTTCTTCGTTTCTTGAATACTTCTGGCGATGTACAAAGGACTGTAAAGTGTCGACTGTAAAACTAACTCGAATTGTGCTGGTGTCCTTTTTAAAAGGAAGTCCAAACAGCTGGAACTCGGTTGCTATTGGTCGGTGGCGTGGAGTGGGAGAATGGCGGCGACGGTGATGGTAGCGCATGGTGGGGAGGCGGCGACGGCGTCTGGGGCGCTCGCTGCTTGGAGCGGCGTTGAGAGGAAGCACCAACTCCGATGATATTGTGGTTGAGAATGGCTGACTTTGAGGCAGCAAGATGCGCCAGGCTTTTGATGAGTCGGACGGTGATGAGCCAAAAGGCTCCATTCCCACATATATATATATATATTATCTTATTATATATATATATATTTATATATGTTTATATTTTTGAAATATTAAACCGCTCGAATGATTTTTTTGAAATCCACTGCATAGATAATTTTTATAAAGAAAAATTGATCTGTATCAGTTTTAGCCTCAGGAAAAATAATCTTTATTAGTTTTTTCTTAATTTAAAATAGAAAATTTAAATGACGTCAGCAACTACGTCAGACAGCGCTTCCTTAAATACAAAATATAAATATAAATAAATTAAAATTACGAAATATACATTACGTTATATCCACAGGTCATTTTTTCTATCTTTCAGTGCATTAATACATACGTTTAAGGGCTGTATTTTTTTAAATTTATATTCTTTTAAATTATTTGAACGGCGGCTCGGTGAATCAGCCAAACCCGATAATAAGGAATATTTTTTTTAATGACCGGCGGCTTAGTGAACCAAGTACTATATTTGTACTAATATGTTAAAACACATTGACTGCCACGACCATTCTCAGAATTCCGGTCTAAAAAGCCAATTGCATTTAATCATTTTATATTATTAAAGACTATAATTATATTACATAGTATTACATAGTAATCATCAAAAAGCATAGAAAATGTATTTTTTAAAAAAAAATAGGCCTACGAATTAACTCGTAGTCGTAACGGAATATACGAGTTATCTCGTAGTTGGCAGTCAACGTGTTAATAAGAAATAAGAAGGAATTTTATAAATATAAATTAATAAAATTTCTCTAATTTTACCGAGTGAGAGTTAAAAATAATAGCTAATTTTAAAGTTTTATATTATCAGTCTCTTATGAAATTTCATCTCAAGTTTTAATCATATATGGTAGGAGATGTCGGGATCGTTTTTAAACTCATTCCATTTTTCATATAAAGGAATGAACAAGTTTTATCTTTGAAAGCAATATTAAATAGATTTCATTTTTTCATAATAAACTCATTAATTTTTTTTAGAATTTATTTTAAGACTCTATATCTGACTCATTTATTAAATTTTGATCCTTTTGCACCTTTTTTTAATATCTATAGTTTCGATGAAATAATTAAATTTTTTAAGATTCTATATCATTTTGTTTGCATCTCTCTCTCTCAATTATATTATCAACAATCAGTTCACTCTAATAAAATGTTATTAGCTTTATGATAGCCCAAGAAATTTAATAAGTTTGTGCAAAAATATATATTTCATATAAATGTGTTTATATGGGGCTGAACTTAAATTTTTCATTATTTTTTACGTTCAAAATACTGTGATTTTATTTCAAATTTATAAATTTTTACTTTGCTATTAAAAATAAGTAAAAAAAAAATACATTTTTATCCCCTTAAAAGAAAAAAAATGTCGAAAATTTGATGAATTTTAGTCAGGTGGAACGGGTCAAATAAAGTTTGCTTTACTATATTTTCGTACAACCTTATATAAAAAATAACTACTTAGATGAATTTCCAAGATTTCTATTTATATATATATGAAAAAATTAATAATAAATATGGAATTTTATATATACCATGTTATATTATTTTATATATTTATATTACGAGTATCAAGATAAATAGGCACAATATTTATTTTAATAGAATTCTTTTTTTTTTATTTGAAAATTCTCTTTTATTTTTATTTCATTTAAAAAAATGAATAATACAACTACGAAACGATTGCCCCGGGTTGACCTTTTCAAAATAAACTTTATTCAATTTAAAATGTCAATTCATTTTAAGATACTTTTTATATGTCTATAAGTTTTTATTTTATCATCAGAATTGGAAAGATATAGAACTAATAAGATATAATATTAAAGGTAATACCATTTTTTATTCTTTTAGGTATCCATTTATATAGTGCGCAAATGGTGACTCTACAATTCAGTTAACCCAAAATTCACAGTTATTTATTGAAAACTAGCAAATAGAAAAAGGTCAAAAAATTTAAATATCTTAGCACTGTAGACTACGGTTGAATGGATTTAAAAAATTGATCGGAAAAGCTTATAAGATAGAATATACTTATATGTGTTCTCCAAGACCAACAAGAATCTCAACTTCAACAGAGTTTAAAGATAGTTGCTTTCTTTTCTCGACATTTTATTTTTTATAGAATGGAATTATAAGAATTTATATAGAAGAATTGAAGCATTTGAGAGGTGGTTATTTACATTTATTGAATGAATAAAGAACTTTTTCCTAACAATGAATAAAACACAACATATAATGCTCAACGTGAAAAGATAGAATATGCAATAAGTCGGGTAATATGCTAAGTGACTAGAGGAAGGAAAAATTTAGAAAAATATATTTTGACATAACTTGTAATTAGAGTTCTCCTTTACATTCACTGATCAAAAGGCTGTTATAAGGACTTAGATGAACAAGAAAAAAAACTGATTCTTCTCTTTTTTAAATTTTTTGGAAATCTAAGTCTACTTCAACTCTGATAAAGTGATAAATATTTTTAGTGTGTTTTAGATTTTATTTGCATATACTTGTAAATTTTTGAATTTAATAAAGTTTGAAGCCTCATCCTCTCAAGTACTATAGCTCACAACTTTACCATTTGTGAACTACGGTTAAATTACATAACATTTTAGTATTGTATGAAATCTGTAATTTTAGAAATGTTTATATTCAAATTTCAAATTTTAACTGACAAATAATATGATTTTACATAATTTATTGGAATTTTAAAATCAACAATTTATTTCTATGTATTATTATCCTGAATAATTGAAAACAATTAATTGAGGTAGATTTAAAGGATTGAATGTTCGGTTAAATAAATTTCCAACTTTCAAAACTCTAATCAGCCATACTTAGGCAAGTTGGTTAATTTCGTGTTCAGTTTATTTGTCTGAATTTGAATAGATAAGATTCCACCTATTTAAACCGATTAACTTGCTCGAAACATGGAGGGGTAAATTCGAACAAAATAATTCCATTTGAATTGAAAAAGATAGTAGATCGTATATATATATATAACTCCTCACCCACACACACACACACCCCATTCGTACTCAAAAACTCTTAAAATGGATCTTAATTTCTTCACTCAAATTTTTCTCAGGTCAATTATTGATTTTTCATTTATCTTCGTTCAATTCAGCAGGCAATCCATTTTCTGTATAGATAATTAAAACTCTGATCTAAAGAGTGATAGATTACATTTAAGGAAATAGAAAATCACATGACAAAGCAGATTTTTTCTTTCTTTATCACCATTTGTTTGTTATTTATATACTTAACAAATATTTTTGTTTTTTCAATTTATTTAGTTAACGTATAATTTTTTGGTTTTTGGTAATTTGATCAATATATTTTATGCAGTGGTGTATTGGGAGGGGAACGCGGGGGAACGACGTTCCCTTACCTTTTTTCAGAAACAGAACGCGTTCCAGTACTTTTTCATATCTAGACAACTCCCACTTAAATCTACTGTTAGAATTTCTTTTTTGTGTTCGTTAATATTTTGTTTAGTAAAAATAAAAGAAAATATAAAAACTTATATGGAAAAAAATAGTTTGATGAAAATAGGACTTTTTTTGCTCCCATTATGCGTTCCCTTACTTCTTATTATACCAATAAATCACTGATTTTATGTCTAATATGCTGAATATATATCAATTGATGAATTAAATGCAAAATTTAATTTCATTGAAAAATTTGACTTAGAATTAATTTTCAAAGAATTGTGATAATATCAAATAGCAAAGAAGTTCTAATTTTAGCTAAGTCTTATTATCAATTTTTAGATCTAATATTGAATTTTCAGTAAGCTTACAGGAATTTTAGATTTCACGAACACGATAGATATATATTTTTAACTACCCTTTTAATAATTCACCAGCCTACTTTAATCTAACCCTTTCCTTTCACAATTAATAAATTATTTATTCAAGAAGAGAAGAGAAAGTATTTTAAACTTTTCAAAGAAACAGATTTTTACGCATTTTTTTTTTTAATTTGAAGATGATCAGATTTCTCAAAACTTTACTTCTACTTGGTTCTTTTCGTACCCCCACCTCCAAAGATAAATTTAATACTAATTAATTCTACTTTATTTTTTATTATTATTATTTTTTTTTTATTTTTTTTTTTTTTTTTTTTTTGCTTATCGCTATAAAAATGGAATTTTATCGATTTAACTTTTTAATAGCTTCCATTTCTTCTCCCCTCTAATTTAACGTCCTCACTCTTTTCCTCCACCCCTCTTCCCTCCAAAGTTAAAGTTTACTTTGTAATGTTGATGTTCTATTAAATTGCTTAGTAAGGAAAGTTAGTTGTTAAGTTTAAGAAAGTATATTATTGTCTGTCAATATTTGCAAATTGAACTCTTGTCTGGCTTATTATGAAATCTAGGATTTAGAAAACGGCATACTTTAAGGATCAGCATCTAATGAGAAGTAATTTCTTATGGTATTATTCTATAATATAGATAGATGTTAAAATTATAGTAATTAATAAACATAATTTTAAAATAAAATATTTTAAGTTTTCTAAATACAATTTGACTTTTTTTAGTGACATATTTGGTGTATTTATGTTCAGATAGAATATATCTTTTAGTCAAAACACAGACTATAAACAAAATGTCTTATCTATATGGGAATTAATTTTTAAAAGATTATACTAAAGATTGTTAATAATTATAAATAATTATTGTACCATTCAGAACTAAATATTGAAATAAGTTAACATAAGGTAACTTAGTCTCTTTGAAAGTGTTTATTTTTTGTTTAAATTATAAACAATACAGAGATATAAAATTATTCATCGTGATAGTTTATCTCAGCGGTTCGCAATCTGGGGCGCGAGCATATCAAGTGCCCGTAAAATTTTGAAAATTTTCAATTTTTTTCAATATGGTTCGTTCTAAAAAAAAGGTAAGATGATTTTTTTGGTCAAACTTTTCGAACATTTCCGATTTTTTTTCAATATGGTTCTAAAAAAATAAGTTGACCTGTGACCAGGCACAGAACCGACCGACGGTTTGAATTCCCTTAAAACCAATACATTCGTGGTGATATGTAAAAAAATCTCCTCAAGTGAAATTTGGTGTGAAATAACCCTTCCCTTCCTATCGTCGATCGCTAATACTACCACTTCAGGTTTCCGGATATACATCAAAATTTGGTCAATTCATCATACTGATGCATTAAGTAAATATACCAAATTTTATCAAAATCCGTTGAGCTGTTCAGGCTGTACACATCTATACGAACGGACGGACAGACGGACAGACAGACATCATGCTAAAAATACTTTTTTCTGTTAAGAAAATGCATGATTCGTGGAGATATGTAAAAATCTCCACATGTGAAATTTGGTGTGAAAATACCTCCCTTACTATCGTCGGTCTGTAAATTAGCTGGAGTGTCTCCACTCGACTATCTCGCAATTTGAATTGGATTAAATAACATAATATATTATATTTAAATTAAATTTAATTAATTATAAATTATAAATAATAAATATTAAACCAGCGCATGTTTAGCTTTTTATTGATGGCACCATGGCACGTGTTGGCGCGTGAGATTTGCAGAGTTAAAAAATTAATTCTGGTACTTTCAGCGATTCAATCAAGCTGAAATTCTATATATAGCAGTTTTATACAATTATTAATCATGTGAAAAATTATCAAACATATATCTTTATTTTTACGGTCACTTTAGAGGAAAAAAAATCAAAACGTTGTAGGTAATGACCCTCTTCCGGTTGAGCTACATTTCTCAAAAGTTGATAGAAAACTATGAATTTTGAATAATGTCCATGTACCAAATTTAATCATTCTAGCTCAAACCGTTTTTGCGTAATCTTGTCTACATACACACACACACACACACACACACACACACACACACACACACACAGACATTTTTCTCAACCTTGGTGAAAATGATTCAGGAACCTTCAAAACGTATAAAAACATCAAAATCTCAACATCGAAAATTTTCGTGATCGCAATACTATCTCTGGCGAGATAGTAAAAAGGTCAGATGATTTTGCGATGCTCTGAAACAGGGGGACGTGAGCTCACATCAGTGTTCTAAGGAGGTTGTGAACCCCTGGTTTATTTGAAGTTAATTTTATATTTAGTTTTAATTTTAGTTATATTTAAGTTATTTTATAAATCAATAAAATATAATTCCAATAAATTAAATTATAATATATTAAAATATAATATATAATATAAAATATAATATGTTTAAATAGAAAAGATAATTCCTCACAATTTAAGCAAAAAAGTTTACGGCTTATATTCATTTAGAATTTTTTTTTAAATCACACATTTACTAATATTTTATTATTATTTCCACATAAAGTATAGAATCTTTTATATTGATGATCATAAAATTGATAAATTTTACTATGGTTGAATACTTGAAGTATTTATTATCTATCGTAATTAATTAATTAAATGGAGTCTCCAACTAAAATTGAACAATAGAATAATTCAAGTAGAAACATTTTATCGTATCTCAAATATGGAAATTTGTAATCAATGAAGCTTATATTGTTGAAAATCCTAGATTGAAAATTAGATTAATATATATATTATATTATGATTTTAGAGGAATATTTGATTATATATATATAAAGGAAGTACATTAATACGATATAAGCTCTTTTGATATTATTATTATTATTATTATTATTTGTATTAGTATTTTATATTAATGTTTCCTTTTATCTATTCTTATTTAATTCATTTTTTATAATTTAAATCAAAATTTATAAATGGTCGGAATTTTCAATTAGGACACGAATTGTTTTAATCCGGGGTGTCGTTGAATGGGAGAATCTCACGTCGTCTCCGAGCAAAGATCACGTAGCAACCGCCCCTAAATAATATCCACTGCCAAGGGTGCTTAATTTTGGTTCAGAACGGATTCATTTTAATGACTACTCGAAAAACCTATTTTCATTATCCTTTAAATTAATAGTTAATAATAATGAAATAATTGAATTTATCCCGTATCGTATATTATATATATATATACGAGGTGTATCTAATAGTTCTGTGAATGGTATGATAAAAACATAAAAAGAGAATGTAAATGTAAATACCTTTATTGACCTTCAAAATACTCTCCACTAGAAACAACACACTTCTGACAACGTTCGTATAACGCTTGAAAACTATTGGAAAAGTCTTGATGTGGAATCGTTCTCAGAATAGCCGCCACAACGTTCAGGTCGGCAATCCACAAAATTTTTTAGACACACCTCGTATACATATAATTAAATCAATAATGTCTAGTGACGGAAAAAAGTAAACGCCTGGCTGGCACTGTTGTGGGGCAATGGCAAGGCGCCTTCTCAACCCTTTGATTACCCGACAACAAAGCCATCTTTGCGTTTAATTTTTCACGTTACTATACATACGAGGGTGGGATGAAAAGTTTCCGACCTGACCAAGAAAAACGATGTTTTTAAATTTTTTTTGCTATATTTTTCAACATAATCTCTATCAACACTGATACATTTCTCATAACGGTGTTCTAATTAATTTAATTAATTAATTAAATTTGATTTAATTTAATTTAAGTCTCATCAACAGTTATGAATCGACGCAAAAATTCGTTTGGATTACGCCTACAGCGACAAATTATCGTTAGAAATGGTTTTTCGAAGCAATTTTTGGTCTAACGTTAGGAAATAGCTTTCCATATTCAAATGTTTTTGCAAAATATTTCGCACACGTTCAGCTGACATCGTACAGGTCTCAGCTATCTTGAATTTTGAAAAATAAAACAAAAGAAAAATTGAAAAACATCGTTTTCCTTGGTCAGGTCGAAAACTTTTCATCCAGCCCTCGTATATACCCTTCATTATCATTCTTCATATGCAAAAATAACAAAACCATAGTCCTGAAAAAAGTTATGATATGAGACTGAAACGTTGACCCATTGAAAATGATGTTAGAAATTTGATTTCCAATTTTCAAATTTCCTGCTGGCTGATCTCTATTTCCTAATCCATTGTAATTATTAAAACTGATATTTTCTTTGTTTAATTTTATAATATATATGATATAATATATTGTAAATTGGGTATATTTGTTATAGATAATTTATATCTATAACAAATAAACTATATAAACTTTATAAATAACATCTCATTTGAATCGGTCTTATCATTTCGTTTATTTTGCGAATTCTGACAAATACAATGGGAGCTGTTTGCAAAGGTAAGCAAAAAGCGAACGATCGGCCCTTCGCTGGTTGTCCTCTCAAAAATAATGATCAGACTAGTTCAAAGGATGGATGATTGCTCGTTTTCAATCATGGGTTTGAGTTTAAGAAAAAAAAAATAAAAAAAAAATGTTTTATCTTTTTATTCAATAGAAGTTTTAAAATTTTTAAAGGGAAGGATAATTTTATAATTTTTTCTATAATATAATTAAAAATATTATATAGCAATTTTAGAGGAGCCAAAGAAGAAGATATTTTAATTAAATTTAAATTACAACAAATAATCAAGATAAATTTGGAATTTTGGACATAGAAATACACTGATATTTATTTTATTCTACAATCATTAATGGTCATGATATATATATATATATATATATATCCAAATATAGATATATCATTAAAATAACAATAATATGCTATATATAAGCAATAGAGAAGAAAATCACGTTTTAGAACTAAAGTTACAATACAATAGAATTATTATCCCAATTTGATTTAGATATTTAACTATTGTCTATTCATTTATTTTAAACAGCGATTTCCATTTACTCTCTCACAGTTTATTTTACAATTTCTAACCAGAATATAAATGATTGATCCACAAGGGAGGAAATATAAAATTGTTCACTTTCAGCATGTACGTGAATTTTTTTTTTTTCTTAAAATATATTTTTTTTTATTGTTGATTTTTTCTATTCTAAATTGAAAGTCACAAAACTCTGGTTTTATTTTGATAAAAAAAAAATCATATTTTTTTATAGTCTCCGTGATTTTATATTAAGTTAATATCACGTAAGAAAACTTAATTCAACTATGCTTGGGGATAATATAAAATAGACATAAATTTAAGAAATTTAATAAAATCTCCTTTCTGGGGTACAAATCCAGTTTAGAGAGTGAATTTACTCATCCATTTAATTATATTCGTTAAAGTCCTCCAGGAAATTTAAATTTATTTTTAACACAATAAAAAAAATTGAATTTTTGATAGATCCTTATTTTAATATTAATAAAATTAAGACAAATATCGAATTATTTAATTATATATTCTTTCACTGTTATGCCCTTTGCTAAACGAATTTAATATAAGGTGACAAGCTACAAGATCGAATAATTGTTATCTAGAATGGATATCTCGCTTATTTCCTTTGCAATAGTGCTGACGTGATACATGGAAGCTGAAAAATCTCTAAGATTTCTTATTTCGACACATCTCGATCCAATCACAACAACAATGAAAAAAACATTAATATCGATATTCTTACGCCCTTCGACGTCATCGTTTATCAGAATGATATTGTATTAATATTATAAAAAAATAGTAATGATCCTCTATTTGAAAAAAATAATTTAATCATTAAAATGATATTATATAAGAAGTTATTTCTATCTATTTCTGAAATAATGGGAGATTAAAATATTATTATTATAATATTAATATAGATCATTTGTGAGTCTTTGGAGAAAGAAGGTTACCTCGATTTAATTAATCGATCGAATTTGACCTCAAAAATAAAAGAGGTATATGATCATGGCAAGGTTAAGTTAACTAACAGAATTAGAGAAGATCCAGTCATTAGATTACAAAATGAAAGATAAATTTTCATTAATGAAGTCGAATCAATCAGGCAATTTCGTCAACACAATTAATCAACCAGCCAAATTCAATTTGGATGGACGTAGCAGGAGTTGAAATGTACATGATTGAATAACATAATATATAGATACATTAATAGGTATTGCTTCTATAATAATGTAAGGAACTCCAGAATTGATAAAATATTGTCATGAATTATATATTGTTCTAGAATTAATATATATATATATATATATACGAGAGCAGGTCAATAAGTCCGTGACTTTTTGAATGAAACTTTTTTGATAAAAAAATATTTTATTTTTCAACGTACTCCTTTGAGCTCAATACACTTCGTCCAACGTTTCCCCAATTTTTTTTGTCCCTTCCAAAAAATAAGATTTGTCGAGGACATGAAAATAGGTGTTGAAGTTTATGAGATGATTTCATCATTGGAGTCAAATCTCTTTCCGCCGAGCCATTTCTTCAGGTTTAGAAACAAGATGTAGTCACTCGGGGCTAAATCCGGAGAATAGGTCGAATAGGGAAACATTTCGTATCCAAATTCATGGATTATTATGGAAATTCACTTTTTTCCATTTTCTTCTCAAATCACGAGATTATCTGCTATTAATGAATGTGAAACAAAAACTAAAAGACTCAGCTGGTTTAAATTTCGACAGGAGTAACCTGATAGTTGCCTGCTGAAAGAAGCAGTGTTTAAGAGACGGAAAATTCAAAACGTCACGGATATATAAATATAAATAATATATATAAATAATTCAGTTAAAAGAGTAAATAATCTAAGGCGTATTTTTACAAATAAAGGCGTGAGGTCAAGGGTTCAAAACTTATATCTATAAATTATGTAAGAAGAAATATTTAATTAAAATTAAACTTAAAAAGAATAATTTTTAATTAATCTTTTGGTAAAGTTTAAAATTAATTGATATAAACAAATATACATTGCTTTATTAGCTATCTTTTACTCAACTGTAGATGGTGTAACAACCAAAATCCTTATAAAGTAAATATATCAATAAACATGGAACTTTACCAAGAGATTAATTAAAATCTTTTTTAGTTTTATATTTTTAAGTTTATTACCTCAAGTTATTTAATTTTGGAATGACATATATATATATATATATATAATTTAAAAACAATTATTTATTTATATCACCCGTTTTTATATTTACAGATTGACAAATTAAAAATAAAATAAAGCAGTTAAAAAGTTTTTTTTTAAAAAAAAAAACTTTTTATAAAAAAATTTATTAAACAAAAGATTTTTAATACCTACAAGCTAAATAATTTTAATAAATGTTCTCCAACTGTTTTAAATAAGTTCTATAAAACGTACGAGGGAAAGGTATAATTGTCCATTTGAGAAGTTTTGAATTCTATAGAAAAACAATATTGTCCAAAAGAGAAGAGGGAGGGGGGTGTGTTGAAATAAAAAAACGAGTTTATATTCTATGTCGATTTATATATATATTTTTTTTTCCTTTCATTATTTTATAAGAATAAGAAAAAATTTCTCTTTAGCACGTTAACAAATTTAATTAAAATTGATCAAATATCCTCTTGAGGAGGGTTGTTAGGATGAATAAAAAAAACCTCAAGATATCACCCGATATAATCACTCCATCCTCTTTTACTCTCAAAGAATTTCAAAAGTTAAATATTAATTCTTTTTAAACATATTTTTATTTATTTTATTTTTTTCTTGTTTTTTTTTTTATTTATTCAGTTAAATATAAAAGTAAAAACAACAAAAAAGAGCAAGCGACAAAGATTTTAGATGTTATTATAAAATCCAACGTAAATATTTAAATGAATTAATCATCGGATATTAATTTTACTTAAAACGAGAGAATAACAAAAATAGAGAGAAAATTTCAATTTACGATTTCGTTGCTCATCTTTTATTTATTTAATTTTCAAAGTAGCCAACGGTCTAGTCTAAGTGAACGCAACCGATCTCGGTTAACGAAAAAGGGTTTCGTTTAAAAATTAAAATATTACTTCATTCTCTCCGAGGAATAGTTTGCTTTCTCACTCAGATTTCAAGTAGAAAGAATTCAATAGAAAATTTCCAATGTTATTTTGTATTAAATTGAATTTAATCAATTAATTTTTATTAAGAGAAGAGAGAAAAATGTGAAATTGTTTTCTATTCTATTATGAATTATGTACTTTAAATATCAAGTTATAATTTAATAATTATTAAATTATAATTCTGCTGGAAGAGGCCTTGGCCCTAAGGGGCCTGGTTTAAAAGAAAATATAATGTAATATATTGTAATAATTGTAAATAAACCAATTACGGCTTAATAAATAAATAAATAAATTATAAAAAAAAAAAACATTAATACCCAAATTGAGGGTTTGTAAACAAACTTAACCAAAACTGGAACTCAACAAAAAAAAATTTTCTAATAGATAAAACAGTATCTCAAACATTACCATAAAAATTTTAAAACGATTTACCACATAGTCTTAATTTAATTAATTTTTTAATGTTGACATGTGGCAACTATCTCTGTTGTTCATCAGAAACTCTCTCCCCTCCGTTTTTACTATAAATTAATATTATAATAAAAAATCAAATCATATAATTAATTTTAATATTTAAATAGTCTACCCTAAGACTGTTGACATCACATCATTACAGAAAGACAGGGATTGTCACGAATTAATATTATATCAATATAATTTTAAATTATTAACTAGCTATAAACAACTACTATGAAGAAAAAAATATTATTTAAAATCAATTTTATACGTGTATATATTTGTTAAAATTAATAATTATATAGCATCTATATTATTTAAAATTAAACACTATATTTTTTTCATTATTATTCAATTAAATAATTATAAATTAATTTTATACGTTTTTTTAAAGATAAAATAGTTATTATTATGATTATTTGTTTTTTTTAAAGAAAAATACATTTTAAAATCAATAATACTTGAATTTAAATTTTCTACATTCCTGTGAATATTATTTTAGTAAAAATTTAAAATTAGTGTGTAAAGTTAGTGTTTAAGAAATGATTCTGGATTCCCCTTCCCTAATTCTCTGACATTACATCTTCTTTTATTTGTTCAAACATTAATTCCTTAGCATTCTATTATTTATACAACATGTTAGATAAACAGCGAATCTTGCTCCTTGATTAATTAATGTAAATAATGTAGATTTACACGTCGAGTGAACAACTACGAATAGAACAAAACATGCTTTCAAATTTATTTGATAAAATCGGAAAAGAAAAAAAAAAAGAGAAAAAAATAATCCATTTGTCTACTAACATTCATCAAAACATTAAAATCAATTTATAATGTAATTAATTAGATACGAAATAGAGCATGTAAAAGATTGTGATGGTTAAAAATTTATATAAGATAAAACATAACTGTATAATAAAGTGAATTATACTTTCCTATAAAAAATGGATTATTAAAAATTTAATGAATAACAAGAATAATCTTAAAAATAATCAAGATAAACAAAACAGAGGTTTCTATTCAAATGAGATGATTATTATCTATCAATTTATAATACAAAAGAGAGATTTAACCTAAAAAGTTGATGCTGGTTTCTTTGTGGTTTTGTTCTTTTACACAATCCAAACAATAACCTGAAAAAGCAGGTTTATTGTACTTGATCTAAAAGTACTTGATTAAAACTGATTATGAAATTCTAAAACACATTTGACTTATTATTATTTGATATAAATATATTATTTTGTGGCTTCATTTCTGTTTAACAAATTTTTATATAATATTTGTTGAATCGATGAAAGCCGGATGCTTTCTTAGTATGAGACTGTCTTCATAAAATTTGCAACATATTATAATAGCACCATCTTTTTGATTGGATTGAAAAAACAAAAAAAGAAGCTTTTTATGTTAAATTAAATATTTATATAGAAAGCTATAAAATTTTCAAGACTTTAAAGAATTATAAATATAAATGATGTTCTACTGTGTTCTTTTGGGAATTCATTATTAGTTATGTACAGTTAAATTAATACTTAAATATTTTTATATTGTGTTATTGTTAAAAAAATTTATATAGGATATTTCATAAATAATTTTTGGTTTGTTTATACCTATATTTTGTAAATATTGGTATTTTTTTTAAAAAATATTAATAAATATCATATACTCTTATTATTCAAGAGACGATATTTGGATAGACAGGTAATTTTCAATATATATGTCTAGTCCAAATGTAAGTATATTAGTATACAAAAGAAAAAAGTAATATAGAAGAGAATGTGGTCACTTTCATTGAATAATCTATTATTATATGAGAAAATTTCGTGACGTCACTCGTCTCGCGTATTGTTGGTAAAACCGATTTTTACCTGGGAAAAATTTTTGCTTTTTATAATTGAAGGCATATACACTAAACTTTTATTTAATTGGGTCTTAAAAATTTTAACATCAGTCCCAGGCATTGAGAAAACCCATTGACTATTGCCAGCATCCTGCAATTTCGTCTACCAAAATAGCGGTGGTAATATAAACAGTGCTTTTATCAAGGTAGATTCCTACCATTGCACTAATATTAAATTTTTCAATCTTTTGCTAATATTTGTAAATACAATAAAATTAGTTAGCCTAAACTTTTATTTTTTTATTTTTTAAATGAATAAATTCGAATTAAAATGAAATTTTAAGCAATAGTTATTTATATCTTTAATAATCAAATTTATATAATTAAACGTCTACGCAATCCTAAACTCCTTCTAAACGGCTTCATGGATCTTAATGTGATTCAGGTATCATTATAATGTGATGGCCCAAGGATAAGAAATAAGGTTGAAAATTTCTAATTTGATCCGTTCCAAAATTATGGGCAAAAAAATCTACCCTAATAAATAACGCTATATGTGGCGCCCCTGGTGGCTCAGTTAAGAAGTTGACTTTCAATATAAAAATAATAATTCTAGAAATTCCCATACATAAAATGTTTATAATATTTAAATTCTAATATTTTGTAATATTAAAAGTAAAATCAAATTAAATTGAAAATTACTTCTAATTGATTAATATTTTCTAAAACAAAGTAAGTAATATTTTTTATATTTAAATTGATATTTTGAAAAATAGTGCAATTTGCAAATTTGAGAGAAAATGAAGATCCAAATGAGAGAAAAAATATACTGATTGAATTCAAATGAATTAAAACCTTTCGCATACAGACTTTAACAAATTACTATGTAGGTATTTATTACATCGGGGGTACACGGGATAGAGCCCCCGAGCCTTTGAGAGCGCCTTCGGCGATCTGAGAAGCTAGTATAAATAAAATAAAATTTTAAATTCTAATTATTGTATCTTAATAGTTGGCTTAATAAAGGAATATTAAAAGAGAATTCTCTATCATTAATTCTAAATTATAATTTTAATGATTTTTCAAATTAAAATATAAACAAAAGGGTAAAAATTAATTTAACAATGGAGGGAATATATATTATTATTTTCAATTTAAAATTTTCTTTTAATAATATATATTAATGATATTTATTTATTATTATTTGATTCTTTTAAATAAAAGCTGTTATTTTCAATGTTCACAAAATGTTATTGATATATTTTAAACAATGTATTGGTTGATTATAGTTTGTTAAATTAGGCAATTGAAAAGGAATTAGTGAGTTAAATAACATGTACACGTGACTCATCAACAGCTAATAATTGTTAATAGTGTAGGATATCACCCTATTCAACTTATTCTACCCTTCCAGGTGAACTATCGATTTTAAGAGGGAGAGAAAGAGAAGTGACGATTTAATTCTTCATTAAGAGTTCTTTTTTTTTATTTCAAAGAATATCTAACAATCTTATTGCTTTAATTATTAAGAGGCGAATGATACTTTGCATTAAATGCAAATGAGACTTATTTTAATATCATAGCTTTTTTTTTAAGAGACGCAGATTATATCCACGGAGATTTATTTTATATAAGTATATAGTGTTATTTTCTACTTATATTATAATTAAAAGATAATTTTCTGAAGATTAATCACAATTTATATTAAGGGATATAATTTTAGATTTTAAAATAAATAAAACTATTAGAAAACTATATGAAACTAAGAAAATAGATTAGAATAAATAATATACAAAAAATAAGATATATCAGAGAAATTTTAAAATAAACATAATGATTTAATAATTATATATAGTAGTATTTGTCTTTTTGATCTCAAAAATGGCTCTAATGATGTTTTTAAAGCCATGATCATATATATATGTATATAAACGTGTGATTTACATAATAAAAAATTTTATTTCTTTTATTTTTTAGACTATTTTTATTATCTTTTATATTTTTAATTATTCACCACCTGTATCTTAAATGAAAGGATTAAATAATACAGTTGTATTAAACTCTTTCTTCTGTATATGCTCTAATTATTAAATTAAATTCTTTATTATGCGAAATTATTATCACTCCTCATGATACTCACTCATGCATGCTTTTATATAATATTAGGTTGCTTCTGTTTTAGACACTTAAAGTTATCTCAAATACGCCACCGAACTGTTCACAGAAGATAGAGAGAATATTTATCGAGAAAACCACTCACTTGGATATATAAAACTTCTAGTTTAAATCATATTTATAACATTCATTTCTTTAGGTTCAATTAAATTAATATATAGTTAATATTATACATAGCTTATTTGTTTGGAATAGAATAGAGAATAATACAATAATATTATTTGAATATTTTGACTTGCCATGTCGAGATTTTGATGTTTTTATACGTTTTGAAGGTCCCTGAGTCTGAGTCATTTTCACTAAGGTTGAAAAAAATGTATATCTCTCTGTCTGTCTGCCTGTCTCTCTCTCTCTCTCTCTGTGTGTGTATGTGTGTGTGTAGACGAGATTACGCAGGAAAACGGTTTGAACTAGAATAATAAAATTTGGTATATGGGCATTATTCAAAATTTGTAGTTTTCTTTCAACTTTTGAGAAATGTAGCTCTTTCGGAACGTATCACGTTCTTAATTTTTCCTCTAAAGTGACTAAAAATAAAGATATATGTTTGATAGCTTTTGACATGATTAAAAATTGTATAAAACTGCTATATATATAATTTCAGCTTTATTGAGCTGAAAGTACCGGAATTAATTTTTTGCGCCAGCACGGACGTGGTGCCATCAATAAAGAACCAGGCGCTGGTTTAATAAATATCATTTATTAATTTTAATTTACTTATAAGCAAATTAATTAAATTTAATTTAAATATAATATATGTTAATTAATCCAATTCAAAATATGCGAGATAGTCGAGTGGAGACACTCCAGATTTTTTTAATTATAGGTAATTATATAATTTAAGATTGAATTTTAGTAATATCTACTAAGTAAAATAACTTGTTAGATATGCTTTTTTCTCTTGATGGTAAATTAGTAATCAAGATAGGTCGTCGATGGACTTGACTCGAATCAATTGATCTGCCTAGAATTGTAATGTATAGTTATATATATATATATATATATATATATATATATATAGTATATATAATTGATTAGTAAAATAAATCATGTTATAATGGGCAAGAGTGGGAGAGAGAGAGAAATTTAATATGATATGCAGAGAGCATTGTCGTTTTCAAATAATTTATAGATTTACTATGAATATATAATGCTTTTTCATACTTATTTTAAATTTCGCATACGATCGTATAGTTTAACCTGTTCAAAAAGTAATTTTTAGGAGAGAAGGTTTCATTATTTTAATTTCTTGTTAAAGTGCATAATTTTAATGTAAATTTTAAATTTTAATGTTAAAATTTCATATTACAATATTAGTAGTTAATAAAGAATATAAATTAATTTAACTGAAATTAATTTTAAAATATAAAAGTATCCATATTTATTTTGTATTATAAATTATAATATATCTATATTTAAAGTGTTATTACTTTAGTGACCATGTAAAAAATTAATTTTTTAAATTATTTCTTATTATTTTGCATGTTTATCTTTATAATTCAATTTTCTCTTTAAAATTGGTCTTTCGATAAATAAAATTTCTATTTAATTAAATTTTTTTTGGTGAAAGAGAAAATTTTCGAGTCTGCATTTAGAATTTCAATTGAAAGTATATCAAATATTCCGATCCGTGTAATTATTTATATCCGGAGTGAAATTCAATTTTGGATCCACTATGAAGCGTGACAAACATGAAAAATTCTAAAAGTAAATATAACTTCATCAGTTCATGAAACGTAAAAATAGGTATTTTTTCTGTTTTTTTTTTATTAGATCTAGGAATTTAAGTCAATATTATCCAGTTTAAATATTTATTTATTTTTATTTCATAACACAACAATTAAAATTTAAATTTTTTAAATTTGGCGAGATGTCATTTTAGATCCTTATAATATTCGAGATAAATTTAAATTAAAGTTGCAATCGGGCAACGGCTGTCATTATGCAATATAAAGGGAATTATCTGGTCAAAATTATTATCAAAGGAAATCAAAATTAAATACAATATATATAACAATTATTTTTCCGGTTGTATTAGTGAGGTATGGGACACAAGAGCAGATTTAGTTTTTAAAAATATGATTTTTAGCAGCATTTCTGGTTCAAAATGAGGTGACCGGGGAATGACGGAAATTGCATAACAAGGAATTGCATGACTACTATGCATCTCCAGGAATAAAGTAGTTAGGGTCATAAAATCGAGAAGAAGGTGTATCAAGAATGTGAGATGAAAGGCTGGAGAAATATCTATTTGTGAATGGACCAATTGGTGAAAGTCCGGTTGCAAGATAAAGAAAAGTCTGGAGTGTCTCCACTCGCAAATTTGAATTGGAATAATTACATATATTATATTTAAATTAAATTTAATTAATTATAAATTATAAATTAAAATTAATAAATAATATTTATTAACCAGGGCGGGTTTGGCTCTTTGTTGATTCCACCACGTCACGTGCTGGCGCGTGATTGCCAGCCAACGTGTTAAAAATATAATTCCGGTACTTCCAGCGATTGAATCAAGCTGAAATTATAGCAGTTGAATACAAATGTTAATCGGGTGAAAAACTATCAAACATATATCATTATTTTTACGGTCAGTTTAGAAGAAATAAAATGAAAACGGCCTTCTTTGGATGAACATTTCTTAAAATTGACTACGAATTTTGAATAATACCTGTGTACCAGATTTCTTTATTCTAGCTCAAACCGTGTTTGCGTAATCTTGTCTAAACACACACACACACACAAACATTTTTCTCAAACTTAGTGAAAATGACTCAGGGACCTTCAAAACGTCTAAAAACATCAAAATCTCGGCATCGAAAACTCTTTCATGATCGCAATACTATCTCTGGCGAGTAAAAATATAGGCAGGGACACAAGAGAGATAAAAGAAAATAGGAGTTGGATGGATGTAGCTCAAGATATGGAAATCTGAAGAAATTTGGTTGCTACAGCCAAGAACTTTCAAGTACTATAGAGCTACAGAGTTAGATAAAGAAATAGATAAAGAATAATAATTGGTGGTGATAAATTGAAGAAAAAAACGTGCAATTCACCTACTATCCCGTTAAATACAAAGAAAGAAAACAAAATATAATTTGAATTGATTTAAATTTAATATACATACATTATACTATATTATTTAATTAAAAATTGTATAATTTAATTTATATTTTGTAAGCTTATTTAGTAATTAATATAAAGACTAATTACATTTTGAATGGCTGTGTTATTATATATCAATTCCTATTGGAAGTGGATTGAAAGGGTGATTCGAACTACATTAGATAAAGTGAATGAGAGAGTAGAGAGGGTAAGTCGCTCTTGGCAAAATGGGGTTAATTATGGAATGAATGAGATCAACAGAACTATTGAAATAGATAGTTAGCTGCCCAATCTAACTATTTGTGGATTATTAGTTAATTTGTTTGCAAAGTGCACAATAACTCATTAAGATTAATACTCACTTTAATATGTTATCTTTTCACTTGCAATCTTCTTACTCTCTAACTTATTTGAATTGATTGAAATTAAATTTTAATTAATATTCTCAATAATATTGACTATCAAACAGCAATATCTGAGATTGTTTGTAATATTTATTGATGAATCATGTATGTATGTAGCATTAAACATATATTCTATATATATTTCTATATATATTAATACATGTCATGGAATTTATCTTAATGCAGTATCATATTATGAAGATTTATTACATATTGTACATGCATGTACATTGTTCTATTTGATATGCGAGGGCTACAAGTTCTAATATCTTCCCGTTTAGCTTTAATAATTTATGTGTAGGGATGTTGACAACATGATTAGGGCGTTATTTGACTTTATTTAACTACTAATATTTATTTCTTTTAAATTTTTTCTCAATAAATAGGCAGCCCTTTTTTTGTATATATTGAAAAAAATAATCATGATAAATGGAAAAAATATGGATTTATTTTAAATTAATTTATTAGCTTAATGATCTTTATAATCTAGTTTCGTTCCCTTAACTTGAAATAATTAATCAATTGTTTATCTCTAATATTTAATTACGATAAGCTACTTAAAGTTTCGGTAGAGTGGTATAAAATATTGATTCAAAGTATTCAAAATTAGCTGTTCAAATAATATTCGATTTTGTATAAAATAGATAATCAATTTTTAAGTATATATAACAGGTGGGCTAAAAAGTTCGTAGACTGACACATACATGGCGCCACTATTATCACATTCATTTTTTTTAGTTAGCCCTAACCTTCAAAAGACGCGTGTATAAATTTGATAGCTGTTGCACAATTACTATCGGGGTTATAGAATTTTCTGTGAAAGAACTTTTGTGTTAATTTGAAAAAATGGAAAAAAAAGAATTTCATGTGTTGATAAAGCATTGCTTTATGGCGAAAAAAAATACTGTTGAAACAAAGGCTTGGCTTGATAAACATTATTCGGACTCTGCACCAGCAAAATCAACCGTAGAGAAGTGGTTTGCTAAGTTTATACGAGGTGAAATGAGCACCGAAAACGATACACGTAGTGGACCCCCCAAAGAGGATGTTAAGGACGAAAACATCAAAAAAGTTCAAAAAATAATTTTTGAAAATTGCAAAATAAAATTGAGTGAGATAGCTGAGAACCTAAAGATATCAAATGAACGTGTTGGTCATATCGTGCATGAATATATGGATATGAGAAAGCTCTGTTCAAAGAGAGTGCCGCGCGCGCGTGAGCTGACAATCGACCAAAAACAACAACGAATCGATGATTCTAAGGAGTGTTTGGGGCTGTTCAAACGAAATAAATCCGATTTGTGACTATGACTGAAACATGGCTCCATCATTTCAAACCGGAGTCCAATCGACAGTCAGCCAAGTGGATTGAAGCCTATTTTGAGGCTAAAAACAAATCATATTATAAAAATGGTATCGAAGAATTAATTATATGACCACTTTAATAGCTGTATCCCCCTCGAAGAACTATGTATATTGAATAATAAAAAAAAAAATTATACAAACATTCTGTTTATGAAGATATTTAATTTTTCATTTATATATTTTCTATTTTGTTTTAGCTTTTAGGAGTCCCCTATTTCATCTTTCTGAATGACCATATCGTTTTTAATGGTTCCTTGAGGTATTTTTTTAAAAAAGAGCTCATTTCTTATTATACGGTATTTCAAGTTTTTTTTTCTTGTTTCGATTACTTTTTAAAAGAGGAAAAGAAAGTTGACGCTTGTTCTGTTTTTGAAAGATGTATAGATGGATGTACACCTTAAAAAAAAACGAAGGAATCTGCCAGATTCAACTAAACTAGTACTTGTCCTTTTGAAGAGTGCTAATAGAGACTCGTTTTGGTCGTTTCATCCATTCATTCATTCCTCTCCCTAACATTTTCCAATTTCCTATATACAAAATATGATGAGTGAATTTTCTGTATAAGACAACACCAGCTGTTCAACTTTACGAGGATTTCTTTATTATTTTTTTTTAAACCTTCTTTTAGCTGCTCGTGCTCTAGAGATATTAAATCTATATCCTTTTAAGGAAAAAAAATATATATCCGAGATGTTCAGAAGATATATGGAGTGGTTAGTAGGGGATGAAATTATGTTTCACATATGATTAAAAAATAAAATATGATTTATTAATAGTAGATTGAATTTATGCATTCACGCGCGCGGATGTTCTCATTTATAAGTATATATATTATATATATATATATGTATATATTGAAGAATGCTAATATAAGATTAAATATACAAAATAATTTAACTTACGACTATAATGAGAGAGAAAACATTAATAAATAATATATATATATATATATATCGATTATTCCACACTATTTAAATTAAAGAATAGAAGGGAGAATATTTATGTTTATCACGATTTGGTGTATAAATCGGATATTATATATGACCATTACAAATGGTATCAATTGATAACGCCTTGATTTATTTAACGGTGTGTTTAAATGTCCTCGATTCTAAATCGTGTGCAATTTGGTCAACAAATAACAAAAAATGAAAAAATGATTATGATAATTAAATTCGAATGTGATATTCATTTTTGTTTAATTAATTATAAATTCAATGGAGAATAATGCAGAAATGTAATTTGCATATAATAAAAGAATATTTATTAGGATTGTAGGTAGTGTTATAGAGATGGATGGAAATGTTTTTAATTTATTAAATTCAATTTAGCTAAAAATTTAGCTAAATATTGGAAATATTGGTATAATATATGGTGTATAACTGTATAATATATACATATTTTCATTTTATTGGCTCTCTTAACCCATATTTATTTTGAATCTATCACATTAAAAATTATATTTTAAATTTTTTTGAACTTGTTGAGGCTTGAACTTACACTATGAAGTTCAGTAATTAAGCATTTTACCACTGAATTAAGTTTTTGATATATAATAAATTTTAAGTAGATATATTAAACATCATAATATATGAAAAATATATTGCTAAATTTTATTGATTTGATTCTATTAATTGAAAATATTAAATAAAATAAAATTTTATTAATTAAATGAATTAAAAAAAACTTATTTTCTTTTTCTTTATATAGAAACCTTAACGGTAGACTCAGCAGAAATTAACCTCGAAGAACCTACGTTACAGGAGGTAGAAATGATAATGCGGAGACTGCATAACGAGGAACTGCATGACATCTATGCATCTCCAAATATAGTTAGAATTATAAAATCGAGAAGGCTGTGATAGGCAGGGCATGTGGCTAGAATGGGGGAGGAAAGAATGGCGAAAAATATATTGGGGGGGAGACCGAGTGGGAAATGCCCGCTTGGAAGACCAAGGACGCAGTGGGTGGATAATGTAGGAAGGGACGTGAGAGAAATGCGAGAGGATAGGCACTCTTGGAGAAGTGTGGTTGTTGCGGCCAAGAGCTTTCGAGTTCCATAGAGCCAGATAGATTTCCTTTATATTTTGAGATTGTGATAGAGCAAATCAAACTTTAACAATTTAAACTTTTGAAAATTGTTAAACGATTAATTCGAAAGGGATAAAATAAAGTACTATTGTACGCAGTGGCGTAGCGTGATCTATTATGTCGGGGGGAAGGAGGGGGTCCGAGGGTCTCCCCCGGAAAAAATGTTGACAAAATAAATTATTTATTTATTCAAAACGTTTAGACTATTCTTATACGTAATTTAAAGATGTTTTTTTTATTTTTGGGTTCTCAGTTACAAAACTAATCACTTTTAAATCTATTTTTTGCACAATGTTTGGGGGGGGGGGGGCACGCGCTCCCCCCCCCGGCCCGAGGCCACTGATTGTACGAAAACATTAAAAGTACAATAAATTGATTAAAACTCTACAAGTTTTTCTAAAAATATATACTATTGACAATCTAATATTGATATTATTGACAATCTAATATTGTTTTTCTATTCATTGTCAAATTTAGGCCCATTTTATTTTTATTTTTTTTTTTTATTTTTATAACATTAACGATTAATCTTAAATAAAAGAAGTTTAAACCAAATAAATTTTTAAAAATTTTAATTAAATATATATAAAATAAAATTAATTGCCAAAGGGTTTTATATTGGTTTATCAGTGGTTCCCAAAGTCAGACCCAAAGAGGAGAATGGAAAAAAATTGATAAGCGGTTATAATTCCAACATTTAGGCTACTTAATGAAAAAAATTTATATTTAAAGATTATGCCTATGTAACAAGGAGGGTCATTTTAGAATCTCTGCTGGGGCATGACATAAAAAAGCTTGGGAAACACTGCTTTAAATAATATAATTTAATTTAATATAATAAGAAATTGATCCTTAATAGATTTTATAAATTGTGTTGTAAAATATTTTTATAGGAAAACATAAAGAAAAAAAAATGAATAAAGAAAATTGTTTGGGGTTTCCTTCTTTGTATTATTAAATAATGAGCATTGAATTCGCCAACCACATTGTTATTCTAATAAAATTGTGAATGAGAAATTTTCATTGCATAAAAACGAAAATATAATTATAATACAATAACTCAGATCGCTTAAGGCGTTTACCCATCTAGCCAAGGGCTATAGACCCTCTTCTAATCGAACATATTTTTTTTCATTCAAGATGAATTATGAGAATAGGGACGACATCCGTTGTAAATAATTATAATATTAAAAAATACTACTATATATTTATATAAATTTATTCATTGATCTACTGTGATTAAAAGTTTGGAATTATCCTTCTTAAAGGAATAGTCATGGGAATAGAGTCAAAAATAGTTAGATATCGCATAAAAACAGATAGATTAGAGGTAGGACTATGTTTTTGTTATTTACATAGTCTGGTTAAAAAATAAGTTCATGTAAAGTGTTAGTAAATTACATTAAATGGGTCAAGTAGTATTCATATCTCGCCAGAACATATAAAAATCTCGGCATCGAAAATTTTCGTGACCGTAATTCTGTTTTGAAGGCCCCTGAGTCATTCTCACTAAGGTTGAGAAAAATATATGTGTGTATGTGTGTGTGTAGACATGGTTTGAGCTAGAATAATGAAATTTAGTATACGAGCATTATTGAAAATTTGTCAACTTTTGAGAATTGTAGCTCATCCGGAAGAGGATTATTACCTACCACGTTTTCATTTTTTCCCCCTCTAAACTGAGCGTAAAAATAAAGATATATGTTTGATAGTTTTTCCACATGATTAAAAATTGTATAAAACTGCCATATGTAGAATTTAAGCTTGATTTAATTGCTGAAAGTACCGGAATTAAATTTTTAAGCTCGTGACTTGGTGCCATCAACAAAGAGCCAAACACGCGCTGGTTTAATAACTATTTATTAATTTTAATTTATAATTTAATTAATCCCATTCAAATTTGCGAGATAGTCGATTAAGGTTATCTTCAATATTCAGAATTCTCCTATTTGGGATACTATCTTAAAACCAACTGAAAGACTTGTCTTGTTATGGATGAATGATTATGCTCACTTACATTTCAATAGTTTTATGAATATGTAAAAATTGTGGTTATTTTATTCCAAAAATATGCAAACACCCTCAAACAGATCTTACATATATTTTAAACAATATTTCTAGCCAGAAAATCTGTACATCTAATATATGCTGGATTTTGGGATTCACACTACAAGAAGGATAGCACTGAACTTTTAATTACAGTAAATTCATTAATACATATGAAAATTATATTTTTTTATATAGGTAGTAACATTTTTTTTTATTATTCTTTTAATTAAATACAGAGAATATCAATAAATTCATATGCAAATATAAATATATATAATTTATATATATATATAGTTAGATTTATGCGCTTTATATTTGATTAGGTTCATTTTATTCGTGCTATCGAATGGTCACAGGATACGAATCCAAGTGATTGTCTATACAATTTATAACGTGGGGTTTTATTTTTTTCAGTAACCATTATCGTAAAAGCTAAGTACTGATGGTTTTTTTGCCGAAAAGTAAAAAAAAAATCTCACTAGTTTAGTTCGTTTGACTATTTTTTTCATTTTTTTTTTCTGTTTCTATTGGCTATCTATCTTGATTTACCTTTATGGTTGAGATAAAGCGAGATCTAAGCGAGGATCCAAAGCTAACCCCCACCCAAGTTCTATGGAAGAACAGTGCCTGCGAATCCCTTTATGACCCCCATTAGAAGAAGAAAGCCTCTTCCACTTGCTCTTATTTTGTTTTATATTTGCACACAATCACAAATTCCTTTCTAAAATTAACATCTTTCTAGAATTTAAAATGCTAATACTTATAAGCCGGACTATTTTTTATTAATCAAAATCTATATATATAATTCGAGTGTAATTTTATTATTATTTTATTTTAAATAACAAATTTCTTAAAAAAAATATTCTTATGACTTAATTATGTTATTTTTAAAATATAATAAAAATAAAAGTTATCATATTTATGGAAATATATATTAAATATCAGTTTTCTGATAAATATTGAAATTTTCGAATATTTAATTTATTTTATATATAGTTTATAACATTGTCAAAATATTATCTACATATGTTTAAAATGGTAAAACTGATTTTGAAGAAATGAACTCCGTTAAGCTGTTTTAAAGTCTCTTGACTCTCTCTTAATACCATACGGTGATATTATTCTATCTATCTATCTATCTCTGTGGCTCTACGGAACTCGAAAGTCCTTGACCGCAACACCTACACTTCTCCAAGTATCCTTATTCTGAGCCACAACTCTCAAATCCCTACCCTTTCCCATCTCTCTCACGTCCCTTCCCACATTATCCACCCGCTTGGTCTTTCAAGCGGACGATTCCCACTCGGTCTCCCCACCATTATATTTTTTGCCATTCTTTCCTCTCCCATTCTATCCACGTGCCCTGCCTATCGCAGCCTTCTCGATTTTATAATTCTAACTATATCTGGAGATGCATAGAGGTCATGCAATTCCTCGATATGCAGTCTCCGCCATTTCCCGGTGACCTCATCTTTCTTTGACCCTTAAATTCTGCGAAGAATCCTATTCTCAAATACTCTAAATCTACTCTCGTCACCTAAGGTCATAGACCATACCTCACACCCATATAATACAAACGGTAAAATAATTGTTTTCTATATTTTAATTTTTATCCCCTTTGATAATAATTTTGACGCGATAAGCCCCTTTACTGCATGATAACAGGCGTTTCCCGATTGCAACCTCGCTTTAAACTCTTCTCGAATATTATTATCCTTTGTGATTACAAAACCTAAGTATTTAAATTTTTTTACATTTCGGTGATATTATTAGAAATATAAATCTAAATAAACGATATATTATATTAAAAATATATTATAAATTATATTATATTACAAAACAATTCGTATTATTGTTATTAAGAACAGTTAGACCGTGATTATAATATTTATTTGATTATATGATATGTATTTATATTTACTTAATAACTAATTTGAAATACATTACTGTCATAATTAATTTTTTTCCGTAATTTTGTATCCACTTTATCAGATAACTTTTAATAATATATCATTCATGATTAACTTAATACATCATTTTATCGTTTGATTCAAATATATATATATATATATATATATATATATATATATTTAATTTTAAATTTTCATATTGGTTTACTAGTATTTTATTATTCCCCCAACTCCTCCCAGATTTATTCTAGTCTTCTTTATGTATGAATAACCGAAAGGGGAACTAACCTTCTAAAAGTTTGATGCGATAAAATTTTAAATGAATCTAAAATTATGAACACCATATTCATCAAATATTTTAACAAGTATAGAGTTGAAAACTTTTACTTGACTACTTTTGAAATCGATTTGAATATTCTTGTGCCAACTATGAATTAGGGCAGGGAGTATCTGAAATGAGTTAATAGCTTCTTTGATGGTGATTATAAAAGGTGGAGAAAGAAAGAGTGAGAAAGAGAGTTGGGAGAAAGAGGTAAAGGAATTAGAAAAGAAAGGATTAAATGACTAAAAACAGGGTGTTACTTTCAAATAACTACCTAAGAGAGTAGAAGAAGTTAGGAAATGGGCGGAGTCGTGAAATCAATAAAATTAAATTATGGATTTGATTTATTACTTTTTCTATAATATAAGTAATATTATCTTTTTTTTTCTTTTAGTTCAAATAATCACCAAAAGACGAATATTTTTGGAAGATAATACAATTTGTTGAATTTGGTGATGGTAGCCATAAATTAAGGTAATAACTGACAATCTGATTTCGATCAAATCAAAAGCGTACATTTAAAGATTCATCGTAAATTGAACGAAAATTCGATTTCCAATGTCAGCTAAGAAAAGCAATTCTTTAAATTGCAAAAAATATTGGAATAACCATCATTTAAATTCATATCATATTTAAAATAAGATAAAATACATAACAACACATATATATTCTATATAATAAATAATATATATATGTAATTAAATAATAGCCGACTGATTTATAAAAAAATTTGCCCACGATGGATAAAATTTACCAAAAATTTATTATTATAATTAGTTTGATAAATTTCTTTATAAAGAATAACTTAATAAATTAATCAATTCTTCGTCATCTTTTATCTCTTGTTTTTAATATATAATTTAATATCGAAAAATAATTTTCTTAATTCAGCTTTTTATAAATTTGAATATGTACATTTTGTGTTATTATTTTGTAAATTTTTAACTCTATTATTACTAAGTTATTTTTATTAATTGATTTAACCAACGGTGTCCTATTAAAAAAAATTAATAAAATAATATCGAATATATTATTTCATTTTTAATTATCAAATTGATTAATAATTATTTTTTTAATATTTTCTCAAATTTTTTATAAATGTTAATAGTGACCAAAATGGGGTTAGATCCTTATATCAAATAACTGTTTAACAATGTATAAGACACAGTGCTGGACTTACCCATAAGCCAGGGATGGGCAAACTTTTTTAGGATGCGGTCTACTTCTAATTTTTTTACAATAAGTCGGTCCACCAGATATTTATTAAAATAATAATAATAAACAATGGTATAAATGTACATAGGTAACTAAAAAAATAGAATAAGAAAGGAACTTAGGTATATATTTTCAAACAAAATTTAAAGATTATAAAAGTATAAAAATATCAAGTTCATAAGAAATATTGATTCGAATTATTATTTAAGATAAAGTCATGTGAAATTGTCCGCATTAGAAGATTTACACTGCATATCCTCTGCTAATTTAGTAAATCTTGGTGTATAATTACTAACTGCCAGTCTTGTACTGCATTCGAGGTGATTGTCTGTAAGACGGGAGCGATATTTTGATTTAATTATATTCATCGTAGAAAATGCAGATTCACATAGGTAGGTAGAGCCAAAGAACGATGTTAAATTGAATGCGAGACCTTTTAAATTAGGATACTTAACTTCGTCCATTAAATTCCAAAAAATATTTGTAGGATCTGAATTATGTGCTTTTAAAATTATGTCATTTTGAAGAAGAACTTCATCTTCCTCAATAGTTATAGAAAACAATTTGTTTATATTTTTGGTTATTTCTTCCCCGAGTAATGTAATTTTTTATATGCTAAGGAGTAATTTAAGTAAAAAAGGCAATGAGTAAAGGCGATCACTTTAAAATGACTCGGCGGTCCACCAGTCGATCGCGATCGACTTAATGCCCATCTCTGCCATAAGCCGACTAAGCACGTGCTTAGGGTCCCCGGGAATTTCCAGAAAAAAATATTTTTTACATATAAAAAATATTATAATTATTACAATTTTTCGATTATTTGATTCAAGATTGTAAAATTGCAACAGAGGCAATTGTTGAATCATACACAGATCTCCGATGCATTAGACACATTAGCTGAAGATGAATCACATAAAGGAGAACCCAGAATGGAAACTGAGAATGTCTCCAATAAAATGCAAGAGTTAGAATTCGTACTAATGCTCAATTTGCTCATAATGGAATGAAATTTTGCAACATTTTCACCGTGCAAGCCATGCACTTCAAAATCAGGAATTGAATTTGAAGACTTGTGCTGATCTGTACGCATCTTTAACGGACTATCTACATCAATTGAGAGATGATTTTGACAAATTTTAAAAACTATCAAAAGATATGTTGCCGAATGTAGACTACAAAGCTTCTGTTTCGCGGAGGCGAATACGAAAAACACAAGTTAAGGATGGCAGTGAGCCGGAGATTGTGTTCACTCCCAGAGAAAAATTTCGAATACCCTTGAAACTCAACTGCTTCGAAGAAGTAAAAGCTATTTAGAGATATCCAACAGATTCTCTTTTTTGGTGGATCCGGATTTATCGAGGGAACAATATGCGCTTGAAGCCAACAATTTCGTGACGATCTATCCAAATGATGTAAATCTCAATATTTGTAGCGAACTACAGCAGTTTCAAAGTTACATGCGTACAAAGATCAAGTAAAATCAGAATCTAAAAATGACCTTCTATGATTGTTACAATGTAATTATAAAGGATAAGGTACAGTCTGTATTCCCAAATGTAGAGATAGCCATCAGAATTTTTTTCACCCTTATGATTACAAATTGCACCGGCGAACGTTCCTTTTCGCAATTAAAGCGAATAAAAAATCCATTAAGGAACAATATAGGGCAAGACATATTAGATTCACTTTCGTTGTTGTGTATAGAACGGATGTCATGCGAAAAGGACGATTCGAAGACATAGTGAAAGATTTTGCGGCCCAGAAATGCCGTAGGAAAGTACTTTAAGCCATTTCCTGTATTGCGCAAGACAAGGACGAAACGAATAGATCCTCCTAGTCTTGATTCTGTAAATTATTAATGTAAAACTAGTTATGCTCTTTTGATAATTGATAGTTACCTATAATGAAAAAAATATTCATAACATCTTAAAAGTTTCCGAAGTAACATTAATTATTTTCCCGAAATCATTTTTGCAACTCTTGATCTAGAACTAATTCTTTTAGAATTTGTAATTTTTTACAAAAATGTATTGCGTAATCTTTGTTTTCTTGATTTCATTCGTTTATTTATTTGAGTTGGTCTCCCAACATAGACCATCATTTCTTTTTAAAATAATTATGGAAAGAAATTAATCAATTATATATTTTACAATTTATTTTATTTTTTTGTATAAACTTTAGATGTTTTATTAATTATTTTGAATATTGAAAACATGGTGAAATAATAATGCATTTAAAGCAGTAATATTATATGAGTTTTTGATACCTTATAAGGCTTGTCCCATCTAGTTTAAACAGTATATTTCAATTTCAATAAATAAATATCATATTCCAAACTGACAGTTATCATTTTACCGATACTTCTATTTTTCATTTTTATTTTTATTTTTTTATTTTAATTAAAATTTTAATAATTTCCTTTTTAATTGCAATTTCGAAATGTAATAATGACAATGATATTCATTGTACATTGCATTTCCCTACCAGAATTGTAATTTCCCTAACAATATAGTTCATCTTTAATGAGTGGGGGAGGGGAAGTGAAACGGAAGGATGAGAACGAAGTGTTTCTGAGGCAATTAATAAGGTGAAGAGATGACTGGCTCGAGATATTGCTTTATCAAACACCCCAGAGAATTTCTCTTAGACACCCACTCATATTGAGTTGAGTTATATCTCAAATGAAACTGCTTCACTATTACATATATTGATTCATCAATATATCCAAATTAACAATTCTCCGAATATACGAACATAATTAAGTCAGCCAGAGAGCCACTTCAAAATTAATGACGCTCTATTTTTCAAGTTTCAATCTTATTAGAAAATATTTTAATTAATATTCAGATTGTATTTTAAATTCACCTGAAGGATTTGAAACTATCTTTGTTTTCAAGAGGTTTTCCAAAAATATTAATTAATAATTAACCCATAAATAGTTGGATATTATATACTAGCAATTAACAACAATAACGAAATGTGACTCTTAAGTCAACTATAGCTCTTATCCATTTTTATAATTTCAATATTTTACTGAATCTCACTATAAATTAACTCATATTTCTTTATCAGATTTGTTATTTAAAAATTATATCATAAAGATTATGAAATAATTATTTTGTATTTATATTTTTTCTAAACGTTTTACTTATTTATATAAAAACTCTAAATAGAGTTTAAGATTGTAAAGATATGAAACCATAGTAATTTAAATTTTAATTTATGAAATAATACAACTGTTCATAATAAATAAAAAACCGGAATGCGGCTCTTTTTGTTGGCTTCGTACTTCTCTTTCCCTAGTATGATAAAATAAAATTGTTCTCACGGCAACATGAATATAAAAATAAATAAATAAATAAACATTTTTTAATAATTGCGCTACTGAAGGATTATGTTGGTAGTTTGAGCTTCTTTTTTGAATTTTAATTTTCTTAAGTTGGCAAGGACTTTTCCCCCCTTTTGGAATCCACCTGTTCTAATCATGGAGGTATATGAAGGTACCATTCCGTTTGTTTTTTGTGGTGGGAGGTGGCACCAAAAAAGTAGGGAGAAAATCTTGTCGTCCATTTTGGATGTATATCAAAACATTGAATTTTCCATAAGATATAATACATTTTTGTTTTCATTTTTCTTGTATGTTTGAAAGTTTTTCTTAGTTATTTCTTCTTTATTTTAGAGTTTAGTTAATATATTTAATAATTAGAAATAGTTTTTAATAATTTAATTTGTATTTAATATTAAATTATTTTTTATTAGATTCTAACTGGATTCTAAGACCAGGTTAAGTTTACACTTGGGTTTAGGTTATAGACAGGTTATAAATAGTTGTTATTTTATTTTAGTTTTTAAAAATAATTATCATGGCATGTTCTGCATATGAACCGACGTGGAAATAAAAATAAAAGACAGTTAGGCGAAAAAGGCCGGCTCTAAGTGTAAGCACTGGATACGTCATACATTAATAAATATATTTTTTGTTTATATTTTATTTTTTGTAATCATTTTTCCATTAAACTAATGATAATTTCTTTTTTTAATTGACTGATCATCAGCATAATGAAGAGAATGATTGCCGCAACATTTCATTTTTTTTTACATATATGCATATCTAAACGGCCTGCAGTTCAAATAAAATAAAATTTAGAGTTTTTTCTTCATGAGGAAATTTTTGCTCACATAATTTTCCTCAAAAAGGGCCCGAAATTTGATGATATATTAACATTAAGATCAATGGGAAATATGTTTTGGTACATACAAAATGGCGACTGTGACGTGACAACTTTTGTTCGCAATGTTCCCTCCCTACCTCCCTGGTTCTAATCGACCAACATTATACAAAAATTTTGCCCCACTTCTTCTGCTTTGGACATTGTAAGAGTATAGCCCAAAATGATTAAGATGAAACAATATAAAAAATAAAATTTGTATGTTAAATTTCATTTATCTTTTTCAATTTAATATTTTTAAAATGGAAAACTGTTTAATTATATAGCCATTATAATTCACACAAAAAAATTAAGATTTAGAAAATTTTTTTTTTAAATTTTCTTGATTAATTAAGTATACGGAATAAGATTATGTATGAAATTGCAATTTATTTACAAGTAAAGATTTTTTGTTATTGTTATTGAATAATACTATTTTCATCAAGGTGAATTGGTTGATTAACAAAATTGAAGCCTTTGGGGATCAGAGACTTACCTTAAATTGACAAAAAAAAAATCGGGCTGGATTCATTATTGGATCTTATTTTTTTTTTAATGAAGCAGTTAATCAATATCGGGTCATGATAAACTAATTCTTAAAACCTAAATTGAATGTTGCTGTTTCACCAAAATAATGTAACATGTCATATAGTCCGTGAAACAATCCAATTGCTGCATGAGAGATTTCCTGGTCATGTTCTCTCGTTTCAGTGATCGGAATTGGTTAGAACATGAGTTTCAGCTCCATATAGTTGTTCTTTAAAGATATATGAATTCAAAAGTCCGTTTCAACAAGCTCACATTCACCCGTTAATTGAAGGTAAAGATTCAACAATTTATCAATGATATTCTCGAAATTGATGCAAAAACGTCATTGAAAATTTCGACAAAAAGGAGGATCAATGCCATGCAGATATATAACTATATCCCAAAGCGTTATCTATTTAATCCAAATCAAAATTTAGTAACACCCAGAATTTCACCTCATATACCACAAAGATTTAGAAAATACATACATTTTTAACAGCATATAAAATCAATCATATGATCATAATCCTATAATCCTTCTTGATGATCTTATTAACAGCTTTATATTCATTCATTCGAATATATTGCAATTCTCATCTGCTATTTTTTACATTAATGAATGGATGTTGACGCAATGTAGGAGGGATAAAAAAGAAAAAAAAGAGTGAAATAATTAAAAAATAATTTCACTCTCAATTTTTATATCTGTTATAGTCACATGTGTATTTAAGAGAAAATGTCTAATACTCTATTTGAGGAAAGTGCAATAAAAAGTTGTCCCCAAAAACTCACACACACACACACATATATATTAGAACTCAATAAATTTGTTTTTTTTTTATTATTTAAAGATTTTTTGAATTAATTAATTAATTAAATTAACTAAACAAGAAATTTTTATTTTAATCTCAATTGATGATTTGTATGAAATTTTTTTTTTTAATTTCATAATGCAAATTTGCCCTTTTGTATAGCTTTAATTAATTAATAATTAATTTTTATTTTGGAGTGTTTAATTAAAATAAATATTAATTAGTTCTTCATATCCTGATGAGAATATTTCATTAAAGTAAAATGTTTGTTTAGAATATTTTCTAACAATTACTTTGGATTGGATGTATAATATATCAGATTAACAAAATCATATTTCTATAACATGTAGCCATTGGTAATTCAATTATATCCTAGTTGTTTTCATATTCTAGTTGAAGTCATTGGAATATGCCAGCAATTCAATATAATTTTATCTAATCGAAAACTATGTCAATAATTTTCCAAATGAATATTCATTATCTAATTTATATATTAAATAGCAAAATTTAAGATTGTAATCCGTTTTGAAATAATAAGTGGGCAATTCTATTTAATTATCAATCTAAATTCAACAAATTGCTAACTAAATATTATTGAATATTATTATTATTATTATTATTATTATTATTATTATTATTATAAATATATTATTATTATTTCTATTTGGTTTGTAATTTACTAAAAACATATAATTTTTCAATTAAATGTAATATTTGGTAATGATTTATTATGTAATAATACCTACAGATAAAAATTAAATTTGATCAGCAATTCTTTTGATGACCATACCTTTCCTATACCTTCATTGATTAAATTTTATTTTATTTTATTCTATTTATTTGTTTACTATTATTATTAATATCACATTATTATTATATAATAAAAATCCTAATTATTTTATATGAAAACATTTAGTAAGGGATTTAAAAAAAATAAGTTTAATATACCTAATATTACAATATAATGGTAATGATCCACATTATGTAATTATTTATAATATTTTTATTTATCTTATCTTAGATTATTATATTTTATGATTAATTCCATTTATAAATTTTCTATCATGTTATTATTATCTTAAGTACTTTACTTAGATCATTTATTATATAAAAATTGAGTTTGCACGTAAATACGATCCACATGCTTGAATGATTATATATAATTGGATTAAATTTAATGAAAATTTATAAAGTTTCATAAATAATTTATATAAAATATATATGATATTTTATTAAGATTAAATTTATAATAATTTTTAATTTAAATAAATATAATTAATAAGAACAAATAAAATGTAGAATTTTCCTAATAATCAATTAAATGGGTCCAATAAATATTATTTCTATCTCTTTCACACATCATATAGGCTTATATATATAGACTTAAAGCCATAATTTCTCCAGAGACAGTTCGTCGAAAAGATGATTAAATATAATTTTCGTTCCATCGTCTATTGGGGATTTAAAAAAAAACGCTGATTTTCTCTTGTCGATTTTTTTCCCCTTAATATTTGATTAAATTGATTCTAATTTTACAAGATGATATCTCTCTCCTACATATATACTTTATTGAAATAATAATAATAATATTCAATCAGAAGAATTAATTGTAAATATTAAAAATAATTTTGTGAATTCCTAATTATATTTTTCCAATTTATTTTAGATTTTGGGACACAAGTATTTTTTCTTTTTTTTAAGATTTAGAAATATATTCCCATATTAATCAGTTTATACGTTTATTTATTTTAATTCTATTACTTTAAATTTTTAAATTTTTGTGTACTTTTTCAGGATTTCATTATTAAGTTACCACCTTGAATTTGTTATAATGTTGATAGTCAAATAATCAAATAATTATATTTATTTATTTTTTATTTTATTTTATTTTATTTTTTTTTTTTTTTTTGAAGTTATAATTTAATTTTATTCTAAGGTGGATGTTTCTATTTACATCCGAAATATACAGAAATGTATGTGTGAATAAGGGACAAACATCCTATCCAATATAATGTTTATTTGGATAAGAAGAGAATAGGTTTGTCAATATATGAAGGGGGAGGTCACTGCTATTTGAGACGTTCTCTAGTTATTTATTTACCCCCTTTCAGCTACCAAAGTATTGTCTCATCAAAGACATTGTTCCCATTCACTAAGCAAAGTCTTTCTTATTTGATCAAATAAAGAGGAATAAGCAGTGAATTTGATAAAAACAAAATCATGCGGCTATTATCAGAAGTGTTTTTGATTTTCAAAATATCAAAAAAAAAAAGATCAAGTTGATAATAATATTTAATTGATAAACAAAATTTAAATATATTTACAATAATACCTATATACATATATCATCCAAGTCACCCTAATGTCTTTTATATATATATTCTAGAGATTTGTAATATTTTTTTTATTGGCTTAATCGTAAGCCAGCAATAAAATAGATCGAGCGTCTCTCGATAAGCCTCCGGCCGTGGATTTGTATCCCAGGAGTTTTCTAATGATTTATAATAATTCCGGGAATTTGTTCCACTTCAGGAGATTCTGATAAAACTTAATGTTCTCCAGAATATTTATGTAATATTCATGAGTTTATATACATTTGTCAGGAGTAATATTTTTTAATATACTTAAACACTAATCAAAAATCAGAATATTATATTTAATAATATATAGATAGAAAATTTCATTGTTTACATTCTAAATATTCTGAAATTATTTTTTTTTATTAGATTTACTAACTAGGAAAGTGCTAAATATAAAGAAAAATCTAGTTTATAACTTTTATATCGGTTAAATTAATAATAAAATACCTATCTATTTGTTTTTATCTTATAAATCTATTATAAAGATACCTATTTAATAAATAAATAATGATAAAAACCTTAAAATGGGTCCCAATCTGATGGTAAAGCAGATATTACCTGTAACAAAAATAAAATATTATTAATTATTTATAAATATAGTATATAATTTTTAATTTTATTTAATTTATTAATCTTATTTTAAATTTGCCGTATTTGTGTCAACTTTTATTGTAATCGTTTCCAAATTAAAATTAATGACTCAGGAGATGATGATTAAATTCTGTATAGAATAAGTATGATAATTAAATTATAATAAATATAATTTATATACTAGTAATATTTAACATTATTAAGTTTTAAAATAAAATTATTAAATATTATTTATTTTGAGATTATATTAATGATTTGTTGTTGTTTTTTTCTCTTGAGGTTTTCCCATTGGGGTATTGGGAGGGGAACTACGTTCCCTTACCTATTTTCAGAACCGGAACGCGTTCCAGTACTTTTTCATCCTACTTAAATCTACTGTTAGAATTTCTTTTTTGTGTACGTTAATATTATATGTAAAAAGTAAGAATAAGAAAAAATAACAACTTATATTGAAAAAAATAATTGACTGAAAATACGACATTGTTTGCTCCCACTATACGTTCCCTTACTTCTTATTTTACCAATACATCACTGGTTTTTCCCATATTTATTTAGAGACCAATAGTAAATATAATTAATACATAATAATTATAATTTTTATTAAGATATAGGCTATAAAGAAATATTTATAAATCATTAAATATAAAAAATTATTATTTATTGTGAATCATGAAGATGTGTATATTCATAATAAAATGAATATCTCATTATCTTATATTCTATAAATTAAAAATTATTCATATAATTAAATAATCATAAAATAATCATAGAGAACATTTTAAATAATGTAAATGTTATAAGAGAAAACAATAGTTGCTAGGAAAAATGGATCTTTTATACTATATATTATTAATTTAATCTTGTTATTTTTCATTTTGCAAAGGATAACGTCTGGGGTTGTTTTTTAAAACGCTCCCGGGACATAAAGAGCATGGATATCGCACCATGAATATCAACATCTGCGAAACGATAAAGAATTCAAATCAAACGCTTTTTTTTACATCTACCGTACAAACTCATAACAGTGTAATATTTTATTTACATCAAATAGACAAAATGTAGTTTTTTCTCTATGCTTTCAGTAAGTAAGTGAGTTGTTTTGGCCCTTTATAAGGATATTTTATTTTATTTTCTATTCACCCATTTTGTGCTGTTATGCAGCAAATTTAATAATAATGAAAATTAATTAAAATTTATTTGTTTTAAATCATATAATTAAAACTTTTTTTTATAAAAATATCAGAATAAATAATTATTAGCGTAATTATTAATACAACAAAATATCCGAATAGTAAATTTTTTAAGTTCAGAAATTCATACAATGCAAATTAAATAAAAATTTTTTAAAAAACCTTAAAAATACATGAAAATGTAGTGTTTTTTTTTTTGTAAAAAAAATTGTATAGAAAATAAGTAGACATATTTTATGTTTAATTTCCTAATATGAATTCTAAATCTGAACAATTATTTAATTTAAAATTCATAAAAATTTTTTACAACCGAAGTGAGAAGCAAATAATTGAACAATTAACATTTAAAAACGATAAGATTGTCAACATTGTACTCTTTAGAAAAGTGAGTTTGTACAGGCGAAGAAATATTTTAATCATAGCACACAAGAAAAATTTCCCTCCAATTTTAAATCCTATTGGATGTCACACATACTAAATAATTACAGTTCTATTTTGGTTGTCCTATGTTGTTATTATTGCTTAATGTATGTTGTATTATTCTTGTATAGTTGTTTGTTTTGTTTTTTTGTTTTGTAAACTCATCACACAAATATTATCTTTTTTTTTTTTTAAATTAGAATTGAAAATAAACTTAATAAAGGAAACATGGATTGTGAATCTCCACCTAATCTCTTAAATATTTACTTTTATCTCCAAATTCATAAAATATCTGGAGTGTCTCCACTCGACTATCTCGCATTTTGAATAACAAAATATTATATTTAAATTAAATTTAATTAATTAAATTATAAATTAAAATTAATAAATAATATGAATTAAACCAGCGCGTGTTTGGATCTTTGTTGATGGCACAATGTCACGTGCTGGCGCGCGATTTGCAGTGTTAAAAAATTAATTCCGGTACTTTCAAGGATTCAATCAAGCTGAAATTCTATTTTTAGCAGTTTAATACAATTTTTAATTTTGAAAAACTATCAAACATATATCTTTATTTTCACGGTCAGTTTAGAGGAAAAAAATTAAAAAGTCCGGATGAGCTACATTTCTCAAAAGTTGATAGAAAACTACAAATTTCGAATAATGTCCGTGTACCAAATTACATTATTCTAGCTCTAACCTAAAACTGTTTCGAAAAAGCATTTCTACCGACCAAACGAATTTTTGCGTCCATTCATAACTCTTGATGAGACTTAAATTAAATTAAATTTAATAGATTAATTAATTAACTAAATTAGAACACCGTTATGAAAAAAGTATCAGTGTTGATGGAGATTATGTTGAAAAATAAAGCAAAAAAAAATTTTAAAAAAACATCGTTTTTCTTGGTCAGGCCGGAAACTTTTCTCTCCACCCTCGTATATTAGAATATCATATAATCCATTTGTATAATATTATATGATAGGATTTAATCCTTTGAAAGGAATAGTTTCTCTATATTCTAGAATAGTTTAATCTATTTGAGCCCCTGTGTTTCAATTGATTTTTGTTAATTCCTATTCGTGACTTAGCAATGCAATTTATCAACCGTAACTACTTGTGTCCCACCTCCCTATTCTCGATGAAATGTTCCTATAGTTGAAATCGACTAGAGACGAGGAAGTTGTAACGTGTAGCTATGTCAAGACAAATAGATCTTATCCTGATAGGAACAACTTGAAACGTGTGTAGATGACGTTTAGGAAATTAGATCTCAGCCTCTTGGCCATTTTCAGTTAAAATGAAACCACAAATTCCCCTTTTCGGATCACAATTGGCAATTTATTTATTTCGAAAGCCACTAATTTGATTTATTGGAAAATTTTACCCCTGCGATAATAATAACTAGCAAGATATAGGTATCTATTTATGGATCGATATTATATATTTTGTATGCCGTCGTGATTGTGTGGATTCAATTTATGATTTATTCATGGAAAACTTGAAAATGTTATTTGTATAAGATAATATTCAAGAAATTGTATGATTTTATTTTCATTTCGTTGTACAAATAGTAGAGATGTATATCATTCAATTATCTATTATTAAATGTTACTACCTATCTTTATTAAATGATTTAATACTTAATAGGCATTACTATCCTTTTGTGTGGATTTAAATCAGAAAATCCAATCCAGAATATCTTTCTATTATTCTAAAATAATTTAAATGTCTAATTTATTTCTTAAAAACGATTTTGAAAATGTTTAATAATGTTATTAAAATTAATGAAAAGTTATTAGAATAATTAATCTACCACGATTAAGAAAACAAATTAATTTTGGTTTTTAAATTTTTTATATATACTTTTTCATCTTTCATTTAAATATGAAATATATAATAGAATATATATATATACTTTTCCATAAATGATGTTGAGTTACCATCATGGATGATGAACACACACGGATATACAATTATACACTAATTAAATAATAAAACTGAGAGACGATGTATATCTTATAAATGACACGAAAAAATTGAAATTTTATTTTATATAAAATTAAAAAATATATATTTTTTATATTTTTTTATAGAAAAATATTATCTTATCGATTTTGTTATTTTTATTTAAAAAAAAGAAATTTCCCTTTAAGAATAATTACTAATTAATTTCCGAGAATATATTTTTTAAAAGTTATCTATTAAATATGATAAACACATTTAGAAAGAGATCTGACTCATTTCCCCACTCTCTTTCTCTTTAAAACATGAATAAAAAGTATTATAATTAATTTTATTTTCTGTATTATTATAATTAATCTATCTTTTTTTATATTATCTAGTCTTTTTAAAATATCAATAATTATATTTAAAATCTGAATTATTAATCAATTATAATAATAATATTAAATTCGAGGTATTAAATATAATTTTTAACATGAAATGAAGTCTTTTTTTTTATTGAAAAGAAACATTTTATTTTAATATGTATTTAGATTTTAAAATATTTTCAAATCAAAAATAAATTTACATTTGTTATTAATTAATAATTGCTCTTGATATTAAAATAATATCTCATTTGTATACATTTTAATTTATTTGTTTTATTATTATTTTAACATCATATTAAAGAAAAAGTAGGATTTTAAAGTTTAAGTAAGACTTTTTTGCTATTTTTCTAAATTTAATCCTTTTTCTAAAATAAATCATCAAAATTGAACTGGAAATTAATAAGTTCTTGATGAAAACTAAGCTTTTAGAAAGTTAGTTGATAAATGACATAAAAATCAATAGGAGGATGTAAATATGTTAAATATCAAATGAGTATTATTCTGAATCATAAAACTGAACTATTAAATTATAATTTATTAACTTTCATATATTGAAAATATCAGAAATGACACCGGCCAATCGTATTAAATTGATTTAAATATAAAGTAAAATTTTAAATTTAAAAATAGCACAAAACAATTATAGTTTAGTGTAAATCGGGCCAACCGTTCCTACATTAAGCCCCATCTTCATCCAATATTATCTCCTCCCAATCCTCTTTTTACTATCTCATCAGAGATATTATTGCGATCACGAAAATTTTCGATGTCAAGATTTTGATGATTTTATACGTTTTAAAGGTCTCTGAGTCATTTCCATTAAGGGTGAGAAAAATGTCTGTGGGTGTGTATGTAGACAAGATTATGCAATTTTTTAACACGATTATCGACAATAACCATCACGTGACGTGGTGCCCTCAACAGAGCCAAACACGCGCTGGTTTAATATATATTATTTATTATTTTTATAATTTAATATTAATTAGATAAAATTTAAATATAATATATGTTAATTAATTCAATTCAAATTTGCGAGATAGTCGTGTGGAGACACTCCATATTTTTTATGAAGTCAACTCATGTCCTTTATAATACATCCACCAGTCATTTTCCAATTGGTTTCTTATAAATAAACTTCTCATTATTTATTTATTCGCCCAAGTCAATTGGCTCAGTCTAATTTGAAGATACTTCCAAGTCATGCATTCTAACCAGTGATTTAATTATTAAAAATCTGAAGTGTCTCCACTCGACTATCTTGCAAATTTGAATTGGATTATTTTAAGTAAAAATTTAAAAAATTAATTCCTGTACATTCAGCGATTAAATCAAGCTGAAATTCTATATATAACAGTTTTATCACGTGGAAAACGATCAAAATTATATCTTTATTTTTATGGTAAGTTTAGAGGGAAAAAAATGAAAACGTTGTAGGTAATGGTCCTCTTCCGAATTAGCAACATTTCTCAAAAGTTGATAGAAAACTATAAATTTTGAATAATGCCTGTATTATTCTAGATTCTAGATTAAACCGTTTTTGCGTAATCTTGTCTACATACACACACACACACCGACAGACAGACATACAGACAGACTTTTTTATCAACCTTAGTGAAAATGACTCAGGGGCCTTCAAAACGTGTAAAAAAATCAAAATTTCGACATCGAAAATTTTCGTGATCGCGATACTATCTCTTGCGAGATAGTAAACAGTCTTTAAAATACTCGTATATATTTAATAAATTCGCTATTAAAACAATTAATAAAATATTTGCTTTATTTATAAATTTTTTTTTATATAAATAAAATTGTTTCTTTTTTTATATTTTTTCGTCTTTAATTATGCATCCAGTTTTAATGCAACTTTTTTTTATTCCTTTATTTTGTATAATTAATGTGCATCATTTATCATAGGCTTTGTCAGAAGACATTTTCAAGTTGGTACAAGAACATATGGGAACGTATTTTATATGGGAACGTTTACATTTCTCATCCCTTAAAGTAATGGAGCAATGGATGTCTTGGGAAAAGTGGGCGCGGGAAGAAGTCAAAGACAAATGAAGAGCTATTAGGACCAGAAGCGTCGTATAATTATATAGAAATCTTTCTCTCTCTCTCTCCACACACAAACATTCTTCCCTCTTCACCTCTTAAATGTCATAAACAGAACTTATTTCAAAGTTTGAGACAAGGGCATAAAAGAGAGAAACAGAGGCGACCAAAATTCTAATGACTTCCTTTATGATTAATAAATTATAATGCAATTTAATAAACAGAGAAGGTGGAGACGGTCGAATCATTGAAGAAGTTGATCACTCCGATAGATTAATACTTGATTTACTTTATACATAAACCCAATGTTTTAATTACCGAGCAAAGAGACTTATGAATGACCTTATTAATTTGATGAAATATGATTTAACTAACAGAAGGCTTTAATAATTTATTGATTTATATAAATAAATCGTATTTGAGTATCAAAAATAATATTAAACAAATTAAATCCAAAATATTTTTTTTTATATATATTTTAAAAATTCATTAAACTCAAAATTCTTTTAATTATCTTTGAAGTATTATTATTATTGCACTTGTAAGCTCCTGTAATTACATTCCTTCACCTGTGGTCTTGTGAATAACATTCAATTTCCTCTCCCAGTAACCTCCATCACCCTTTATGCGAATTATTTTTATACTTGAATTAATATAAGTGGTTTCTCTTGGGCTATTAAATTATTCAAACTAATTTTATCTAATAATTATATATAAATATTATTTCATTGAAAGCATATTGATTTTTTAAAGCAGGCCTGGCCAACCCGCGGCCCACCGTGAAAAATTGTGCGTTAACTTTATATTTCTTTTGAAACTTTCATTTCTCGTCTGTATATTCAAAAACAGAGAAAATGATTGAAATAATTATAATTTATTAATTTTTTTATTTAAAATATATCCTACAATATTTAAACTACATATTTGATTCCATAAGAAATAAGTTGACGTGTGGCCAGGTCCGAACCGACCGACGGTTTGAAAAAAATTAATTTCCAGCTACAGAAACAATTTCAAATAATTTTAATATATCTATTAATGTAATAAAAAACAGATAGGCATATAACATAAATATTTTTAATTTTATTTTATTTATAATATATAGCTGAACTAGCCGGCGTTGCCGGCGTTACCCGAGGCTGTGACGTCATGAAGGGCTGGGTGACGTCATATAATTTTAAATTAAGAAAAACATAATGAAGATGATTTTTCCCGAGGATAAAACCAATACATTCGTGGTGATATGTAAAAAAATCTCATTATGTGAAATTTGGTGCGAAAATAACCCTTCCCTTTTTATCGTCGATACCACCACTTCCGGTTTCCGGATTTGCACCAAAAGTTGATCAATTCATCCCACTGATGCATTAAGTAAATATATCAAATTTCATCAAAATCCGTTAAGCCGTTCAGGCTGTACACATCTATACGGACGGACAGACGGACAGACGGACGGACAGACATCATGCTAAAAATACTTTTTTCTGTTAAGAAAATGCATGATTCGTGGAGATATGTACAAATCTCCACATGTGAAATTTGGTGTGAAAACAATACCTCCCTTACTATCGTCGGTCGGTAAAAAGTTAGAAATAATAGTAATTAATAGAGAATATATTTTTTTATTTTAAATTATTATTATTTTTATTTTAAAAAAAAGTATCCGAACAATAATAAATAAAAACATTAAGCATCAAGAAAATATTAAAAGTGTTTTTAATACATTGTTCCACGTTTCCCTAAAATGCGGCCCCTGTAGCATTGCTCCTAATCAAAGAGGCCCATGGAGTCATTTGGGTTGGCCAGGGCTGTTTTAAAGTATGAAGAAAATTGAATATTAATCCTTTCAGTATTAAATTAAAGTATTATTTAAGTTATTTTTGAACATAATAATATTTAAAAATAAAATAAATACTCATATTCTAATTGAAATAAAATTAATTTGATTTTAATTTTTGTTTAGATGATCTTTCTCATCATAAATATATAATACCCGAAAATGAGACATTTTTTTATGCTAATTAAATAATATAATTTCAATAGTTTTCTATATTTTTTAGAATTTTTAAATTTCCAATTTTTTTTTTATTTTGATTAAAAAATTTGTCAAAAAAACAATATTCCTTTTTAAATAAGCGGGAGTGTCCTCCCCTAGACTTTCCCGCATATAAATAGGTATAAAGAGTTGCGAATGAATATTTAGAATGTAATAAAGTGCTACTTCCGGTTAACTGATATTTTAAATGTAAAAAAAACAGATATGGATATAATATAAATATTTTTAATTTTATTTTATTTATAATATATAAGGGCTGGCTGTGACGTCATGAAGTGCTGGGTGACGTCATATAATTTTAAATCAAGAAAAAACTAATAAATATGATTTTTCTCGAGGATAAAACCAATACAAAGTGCATGATTCGTGGTGATATATAAAAAAAATCTCCTCATGTGAAATTTGATATGAAAATAACCCTTCACTTCCTCTCTTCGATCGGCAATACTAGCACTTCCGGTTTCCGGATTTGCACCAAAAGTTGATCCATTCATCATACTGATGTATTAAGTAAATATACCAAATTTCATCAAAATCCGTTGAGCCGTTCAGGCTGTACACATCTATACGTACAGACGGACAGACATCATGCTAACAATACTTTTTTCTGTTAAGAAAATGCATGATTCGTGGAGATATGTACCTAAAAATATCCACAGGTGAAATTTGGTGTGAAAACAATACCTCCCTTACTATCGTCGGTCGGTAAAAAGGAAACGCTACTTGTATAGGTAAAATGTCACTTCCGGTAGTCAGATCATGATGAAATTTGGTATCTGAATTTTTTTCATATTTTTAAATCTATATACAAAATATGAAGCAAATATCTCGAAGCAAACTGGTACTTTACTTGAAAGGTAAACGCAACCATTGTAGGTAAAGTACCACTTCCGGTTAACCGATTTTGACGAAATTTTGATAGAAATCTACAAACTGTGAATAATATCGGTGTACCAAATTTCGAAGTCCTAGCTTGATTAGTTTTTGAGTAAATTTGCTTACAGACATTACATACATACATACATACATACATACACACACACAGACATAATTCCAAAAATGGTATTTTCCGACTCAGGGAGGTCTAAAACGTCAAGATCTATCGAAATCTCGAAGTCGAAATTTACTTCCCTTATACGAAGTATGCGGGAAAGTAAAAAGGAGAGGATTAACGAGCCCTTTTCACATTTATAATATAATTTAGGTATTTTATATTTATAAGTATATATTTATATGAGTTTATAGAGCAGAAGGGAGTTCTAACTCAGTGACTTGAAATCTTAAGGGATTGAAAGTTTAAGGTTATATTGAAAAAAAGATCCTAAAAGAAAGTTCTAATCTTAATAAAATAAAGGAACTCTCTGAAGAATTCTATTTGTTCCACGATTTATCTGATTTAACCACGAAATCAGTTATGAGAGCATCCAGACAATTCCTGAGGGATTTTCAATCGATCTTAATAATTTTGATTATTTTTTTTTATCTTATTCTGAGATGATATTTATGAAATATTTTATTTTTTTATATATGTATATATGTATGTATAATTTAATTTTTATTTGTATTAAAATTAAATTAAGAAATAATGATTGTGGTAAAATAAAATTAAGATCGCATATTTCGATTTTAATCAAAGTTCGAGTAATTTCAATGCAATTTCATTATAATTGAAAATTCAATAATCGGTTCGATTATTATTTATTTATTAATTCCAATGAGAGGGGAATATTTGGGGTACTAGGGACATGCAGACACGTTCGCATTCAAGCAGGCATCCACCCCATGCTCTACAATGAGGCCCATTTAGGGAGCTAACGACCGAACATTCCGCGCATACTTGCACGCTCAGCACACCAAGCCTTGGACTTTACCCTTTATCCCAGTTACCCCCAACCCGAGGTGGAACTCACCCCTTCCACCAGCTACCCCATCCTCTATGCACCTCAAGATTCCCTCTTGGAACGGCAAAATCGTGAAAAAGAAAAGGCAAGTTGGAAAAAAAGGATCAACCAAGAAAATGAACAAAACAGAGCACGAAGAAGTGAAATTCCGCCCGAATATCCAGACAAGGAGATTAATTATAGAGGAATTAACTTGATTTGGGCGAGGCGATTATTCAATAATTCATTTTCGCCTGATCATTAATTTAATTTTATGGAAATTTTTTTTTTAATTAAATCATTTTAAAAAATAAAAAAAAAAATAAATAAAAATAAAATGAAGTCGTGACAGAAAAAATTAGAGTGAAAAGTAGTAGCATAAATAGCATAAAGATCGACTTTAATAGGCATTAGTAGAATAATAATAATAATAATAAAATGAATTCGTGTTAATAAATGGATTAAATTTTCAAGATTAAATTTAAGTTTAGAGGCCTGCTATATTTTCTTGATCTATATATTTCGTGATCAGTAAAAATTCTCCTTTTATGCCCACGGCAACAAACCATTATATATCCCCTAAGGAAGAATATTATTATTTCTTTACAACAAAGATAAATGACAAAACTAATTTCACTTTAATCTAAAAATTTATTTAATAGATATTCATATATACTAAATATTATATTAATAGATATTAGATATTTCATTTATTAAATCACTAAGTAAATAAATATCTGATGAAGAAATTATTCATTAATTGAAAGATATTTATTTATATAAAAGTATAATAAATAAAATTAATTAATTATAATTCAATTATATTTCTACCGAAATATCTATAAACATTTTCAAAAGTCTTTCTCAATTTAAAGTTGATAAATAAGTTGACCTGTGGCCAGGTCAGAACCGACCGACGGTTTGAAGTAAATTAATTTCCAGCTACAGAAACAATTTCAAATAATTTTAATATATCTATTAATGTAATAAAAACAGATATGGATACATAAATAATAAATATAAACATTTTTAATTTTATTTTATTTATAATATATATGCAAGACCAGGCTGTGACGTCATGAATGGCTGGATGACGTCATATAATTTTAAATCAAGAAAAAACTAATAAATATGATTTTCTCGAGGATAAAACCAATACAAAGTGCATGATTCGTGGTGATATATAAAAAAATCTCCTCATGTGAAATTTGCTGTGAAAATAACCCTTCCCTTCCTATCGTCGATCGCTAATACTACCACTTCCGGTTTCCGGATTTGCACCAAAAGTTGATCAATTCATCCCACTGATGCATTAAGTAAATATACCAAATTTCATCAAAATAGGTTGAGCCGTTCAGGCTGTAAACATCTATACAGACGGACGGACGGACATACATCATGCTAAAAATACTTTTTACTATCTCGCCAGAGATAGTATTGCGATCACGAAAATTTTCGATGTTGAGATTTTGATGTTTTTATACGTTTTGAAGGTTCCTGAATCATTTTCACTAAGGTTGAGAAAAATGTCTGTGTGTGTGTGTGTGTGTGTATGTGTGTGTGTATGTATGTAGACAAGATTACGCAAAAACGGTTTGAGCTAGAATGATGAAATTTGGTACATGGACATTATTCAAAATTCATAGTTTTCTATCAACTTTTGAGAAATGTAGCTCAACCGGAAGAGGGTCATTACCTACAACGTTTTGATTTTTTTTCCTCTAAAGTGACCGTAAAAATAAAGATATATGTTTGATAATTTTTCACATGATTAATAATTGTATAAAACTGCTATATATAGAATTTCAGCTTGATTGAATTGCTGAAAGTACCAGAATTAATTTTTTAACACTGCAAATCTCACGCGCCAACACGTGCCATGGTGCCATCAATAAAAAGCCAAACATGCGCTGGTTTAATATTTATTATTTATAATTTATGATTAATTAAATTTAATTTAAATATAATATATTATGTTATTTAATCCAATTCAAATTGCGAGATAGTCGAGTGGAGACACTCCAGCTAATTTCTGTTAAGAAAATGCATGATTCTTGGAGATATGTAAAAATCTCCACATGTGAAATTTGGTGTGAAAACAATACCTCCCTTACTATCGTCGGTCGGTAAAAATCGATTTCAATTTGTCATAAGAGCGAACAGACAGACAGACAGACATGAAGTGAAGTGAAGTTGATAAAAAACGTTATAATTAAAATAAGAAAATAAGAATTAAAATTATTTTGGGAATGTATAAAAAAATTCTTTTGTCGATTAATTGAATGACTTTTAGACGTTCAAAATTTTGGGGGACGTGAATAAAGTGATTATTAGAATAAAAATATTTAAAATAAGATTTTTTTTTAGAATTTATAGGCCGGAAAGAGATGAGGGTGGTAGGGATTGTAAGTAATGTGGTTAAAATTCTCAAGTACAAAAGAACTACAATAAATACAATAGATAAATATTTTTTAGAAGAATACCGAATAGGAACAAATCCATACTATACTCTAATATATTTAATATCAGACATTAAAGCATTTCTAATAAAAAAAATATGCTTAGAATATTCAATAATTTGAAATTTCGTGACTAGATAATCAAAAAAGTAGAAATTCAAACATCGATCAAGTTCAAATATCGGGAAGGAAATATCGTGTTGCTTATTTCTTGAGAGAATAAAAAATTACACTTGATAAGAAATCTTTGCGTGATAATTCCTTTTATTAATTTATAGATTAATCAAGAAATAAAAATCTAACATGAACTAGTTAAGGAGTAAGTAAAAATCAATATATATATATATAAAGAAAAAATATAAATTACATAAATATTTGAAAAATTAATCTATGAAACTAATATTATAAAAATTATAAAAAAAAAATTAAAAATTAATAATCAATAATTAAGGCTCCAGTTCCTTTAATATTCAGTTATTATAGTATAATCATATCATAGATTACAGCAGATTAAATAAATTAAAGAAATATATATCTTTGTTTTTTCATCTATATTTGAAATACCATATAACAGTAATTAATATTATATTGTTTTTCCCTTTTGTTCATAACTGTCAATTACTGTTCCCTTTATTGGCCCAAAAATACCATTTCATATCCAATCAATCACTGGAAACTTTCGCTAACAATCGGATTAGAGCATCTTTTCTTGAGGGGGAGATTTGTTATTGTTTGGGCACTTGATTTTTTTTTCAATTAAGAAAATATTTTGTTTCTTTTCCCCATTAAAAATAATTGATTGATCTTTTTATTAATGATATTTAGATAAGAGTATATCAAATTGAAATAAACAATAAATGTAACATTTAATTATAAATTAAATATATTATAAGTATATTTATTATATAACTATATATGTATATAAATATCTATATATTTATTTAATTATTTTTTGAATTCGTAATCCTTTTATAGCCAACAACTTGATGAACTATCAATCTTTCTCTGTGGCTCTACGGAACTCTAAAGTTCTTGGCCGCAGCAACCACACCCCTCCAAATATTCCTATTCTGAGCCACAACCCTCCAGTCCCTATCCTATCCCATCTCTCTCACCTCCTTTCGCACATTATCCACCCACCGCGTCCTTGGTCTTCCAAGTGGACGTTTCCCACTCGGTCTCCCTACCAATATATTTTTCGCCATTTTATCTTCTCAAATTCTGGCCACGTGTCCTGCCCACCGCTGCCTTCTCGATTTTATAATTCTAACTATATAATTATATATTATTTATTATAACTATAATTATAACTAACTTGATGAACTGTGATAATTATTTATTTATTTCATTCCATGAGACAAATGAAATTATATATTATATGAAAGATTATATATAGAAATATACCTATATTTGGTCCCAGATTAAACAGGGTTTAAATAGATAATGAATTGGTAAGAAAGAAATCATTCAGAATTCGATATACACCCTTATTGAAAAAAATAATCTAAAAATATGCTAATTTTTTTATAATCATTTATTTTTTAACTATTTTCAATTTAACTATAATTGTAATTATATATAATTTTTTATTTAAAATTTATATATAATAAAATTAAAATGTATATAAAATGTTTATGTGATTGATTAACCATCCTCCAAATCCAAAAGTAGAAAAAAATGCTCATTGAATAAAATTTCAATTTGAAATAAATAAATACAATTTTGTTAGCTAAATGTATATCTAATATTTATTATCTTTATATCAATATCTCTATAGATATATATATGATAATTAATTAACATATTAAAATATAAAAGCCCGTCTACAAATATTTATATTCATTAATTGTAATCAATAAACGTCCATTCATGATTAATTCAATTAGTGAGTTTATAGAAAGAATCATCATAATTCAAAAATAAATATCGCTCGCTCATCAATATTGAGGTAAATTCTATTTTCATATGAAAAAACTAAACAGTAGTTGATATAAAAGCATATATTTACAAACTAATTTATTGGAATATCCTTTTAAAAGAATGGAGGTGATAGTAAAAAAAAGTTTTTTAAATTAGTAACGAATTATTATTATTTTAAATTTTCAAATTTAATAAATAATAATCAACAACGCGATTGTTCAAATAAAGGTGTCAAACTTAAATTTCAGAAATGTTAATATTTTTTTTTATTTTGAAGTATAACATCATCTTCAAAAGTGAAAAATACAATTCTTAAGTATCAAAAGTAATAGACAAAACAAATAAATTGAATTTACTGAATTTAAATGAATAAAATATAAAGTTACATGTGTGTCGTACAGTCTACATAAAAATAATAGTTTCATAAAAACTTCTCTAATTATTATCATTATACTAAGCGCATAGCATAGTGATAAAATATTGAACTAATGAATTTGAAGACACATTTCAAACCTCACGTATCTGTGGCACTAGATTAATATCATTGTCAATTGTTAAACTATATATATAAAATATAAAATTTAGTAACATAAGAATAATACGAATAATAATAATGTTTTTTTTAATTTTGGCACTTTATGTTTAAACCTATTTTAGTCAATTTATACATTTATTTAAACTTTATTATAATAAATTCTAATAATAAATTAAATTTTTGTGGACTTGGTGAGGTTTGAAGAATGGCGAAGACTAAATAACGAGGAATTGCATGACCCCTATGCATATCCTAACATATAGTAGTTGGGGTCATAAAATCGAGAAGTCTGCGATGGGCAGGACACGTGGATAGAATGGGGAATGAAAAACTGTGTCGAAAAATAGATTTGTCTGATTGGGAAACGTCCGCGGCAGACTAAGGATCCTATAGGGAGGAAGGGAAATGGGATAAAATAGGAATTGGATTGATGTACCTCAGGATAGGGAAATAACAAATTTATTATTTTTATTTTTAAATATTGATGCACTCGGAAAGCTTCGATCCTTCGAGTCGTCAAAACCACGTTCTAACAACGGGACTAATATATTTAGATAATAAAAATAACATTTTTTTTTACCATCTTTCCAAGCCAATTACCAAGCCGTATTTGTTTATATATATATTTATATTTTATATTTATATTTATATATATATATTATTAAAAATAAATATTTTTAATTTTATTTCGAAATTAAATAATAAATTTTAAAATATTTTAAATAAAAAAAAATATTAATACAATTTCAGTTAAAAAAAAATGGATGTCATTTGTGACGTCATCCATATATAAATTTAAATTAAGAAAGAACTAATGAAGATGTATTTTTCCAGAGATGTGATCAATAAAACTTAATTTTTCTTTATAAATACTAGATCTAGTGTGAATTTCAAAAAAATCGTTAGAGCGGTTTTTGAGAACCCATGGCCAAACATATAAACAAACAAACAAACAATTTTAGCTAGCATAATAAGATAAGATAAAATATAAAATTAATGTTATATTTATATATAAAATTAATAAAGAATTAAAGTCTCCCTAATAAAGTTTCTGATCAGAAATCATTTCTGGATGTATATTTTTTATATATAGTATATAAAAATGAGTAGAGATTAGATTCCTCAATTCTTATGGGAAGTATTTGGGTGACGTTATTAAGGTGCTTCCAATTCCATCTTAGATTGAGGTCAATTCGATAGGGATGATAACATTCCTTATCCTCGTCTTGCCTCACAACTCTACGCTGATATTAGATTCTGAATGCTGTGCTTCATTTGTGATATATAAGTCCAATCATTCATCCTTGATGTGAAGGAAAAAAAAAGAATGGAATTGGAAAATATACATGGGAATTTCAATATCCATTGCACATTGTTTTTCAATGCATATTTTAAATTACATTTGAAAACCATTAAAAAAAGTTATTATTTTTTTGTTAATATTCAATATTACAAGTAGAAAATTCAATGTTTATTTTTAAAGTAATATAACATTTTAAAATAATTCAAATTTATTGAAATCTAAAATAAATTAAAATCAATGAATTTATTTTATTTTTATTTTTCAGAATACTATAAATTGATTTTTAATTTATCAATTTTAATAAAAAACTTTTAATATTTATGAAATTTAAAAATTGATTCAAGATTAGAATTATTATTTTTATTCTTTTTTTTTGTCTAAAAAAAACAATTATACAATTTTAAATAATAAAATAAATATAAAAATCTATAGTGGTTGGTTGTTTCGTAATAAAATACATACAGTCAATTTATTCTATGGAAAGAATGAATAGAGATAATAAAGAATGAGAGGAAAAAAAATTTAAGAATTTCCAATTATTTCCACTTGAATGAGTATATAAAGTTAAATGTGGCTGAAAATATTATTTTTAATGAACCAATTTTTTTAATAAAGAATCGTCTTTTATCTCTTTTAATTTTAAATTATTTAATTATAATTCTGAAAAAAATATCTTCGGGTAATAAAGTAAATTTAACTTGTAAAACGACAGTTATTAATATGTATGTAGGTGATATAATTAAATTTATTTTCAAAAGATGTTAAATCGTTTTGGGGTAAATCAATAACAATTCAATTCTCACTATTTTTATTAAAATGTTTTTTTTTTATTTATTATAATTTTTTTTAATATAAATTATTTATTAAATTATATAATTTATTAATATTTTAAAATTAAGAGCAATGTTAATATTTTTTTTTCATGTCATGAATCAACATTTCAATTCATATCGTTTAGAAACAAGTGGGTAGAGTCTCTTAAATCTAATAGATGATTTGAAAAAAAAATCCCAAAATCGCAAATTTTTTTATTAGACCAATGAAATAAGTCATTATTATTGATAATAATAAAATTATTTCTTAGAATATTATAAAAATATTTATTAATTTACTTATTAAATAAATACGTTCATAAAATAATAAATAGAATTTGATAAATGAATTGATTTATTGGTATCCATTTAAAGAATATTCTGGGCAAACGATAAAATGAAGAAGTTAACTCAAAAGGTATAGTAGAAAGGGTGGATTATTCGGGTGGGAATTGCTGTCATTATTATTGAATACGAGCTCTTCAATTCGAAATCTAGGTGAAATTAACTCCATTGTCTCCCTTTATAGAGTCATAAATAAATCTTCATCTTTAGTTCTCATCTAACGTAATGAGAAATACGAGACCAGTCAATTATTTTCACTAATTAAATTGTAGATTTTATCACACTTGGTTAAAGTACTAATCATATTCAATTCTGCATTGTCGATTATAGTATTTGAATAAAATAAATCAAAACGATAATATTATATTATTAATATGAATTAATAATATTAATCTAGGGAACTCGAAAGTTCTTGGCCACAGCAACCCCATTTCTTCAGGTGTCTCTAACCTGAGCTACACCCATCCAACTCCTATTTTCTCCCCCCTTTTTCTTATGTTCCATATACATGAAAAAGATATATAAATATAAAAAGTGAGAAAGAAGGTATTAAACAAATAAATAAATATGTAATTATAATTGTAATTTAAAAGTTAAATTATAAAATGTATAAAGCTAATAGAATTTTTTGTGAAATATAATAAAAATTTTCCATTAGGCTTGTAAGTTGTTTAATATGTTTTCAACCTTGTTATATATATATATATATAATTATAGGTATCTATTATTATTTATCTGGATTTTTTTATGACTTCGCCTTTACTAAAAGAGAATAATAAAATATGAATACATAATACATTATAATACTTTATATAAAAAAAAAACTTTTTTAAAAAACCACGTTTTTAACGCACTAAAAAGAAGAAAATAATTTTTCTGAAACCCCATAGGTACTGACATTACAAACAAGAGATATGATTTGAAGAAAATTTTCTATAACGTAAAACGTGGGGCGCAACTATGGCTAAAATATTCTGTATCGTATAAAAATTTATAAATAAATGTTATTAGGTACAAATTAATAGGATAAATGAATTCATATTTTAATTAGCTTCAAAAAGTAAAGCTTATAACTTATCGAAATTTTTAAAAGAGGTAAATTTAATTTATGAAAAGATTACCTTTAGATTACTAATAATATTCACTTTTAAAAAATTCTGATAAAAAATGACATCCTAACAATATTCTGGTAAATAATATAAGAAATTTAACTTGAAGAAATCTAAAACTAAATTTTGCTACTGCAAAACTTCTAGCAAATATTTAATATTTATGTTAATAAAATTTCTAAAGTGTAAATTGAAGATGTTTATTTAATATTAAGGAATTAATTTTCCAAAAAAAATTTACATTAATAAAAGTATTCTGTTGGATTACTAATAATATTCCCTTTTACAAAAAGTCTGGTAAAAAATATAAAACTTAAAATATAAATCCATGGATATTGAAATAAATTAATCAAAGAAATTATATTGCATTTAAAAAATTTATTATTATTTGCGCCCCACGTTTTACGTTATAGAAAATTTTCTTCAAATCATATCTCTTGTTTGTAATGTCAGTACCTATGGGGTTTCAGAAAAATTATTTTCTTCTTTTTAGTGCGTTAAAAACGTGGTTTTTTAAAAAAGTTTTTTTTTTATATAAAGTATTATTTTCTACTTTTTAGTCTTCATATATTGCAATCGATTTCACTTGACCTATACTACTTTTAAGTTTTTTGATTGACTTTAATAGTCATGAAATACTATTATCCTGAAAGTAATAAATTTAAATTGAATTATAAAGAGAAATTTTTAAATTTGTCATATTTTAATTCTTTATTGCCTAAAACTCATCATAAATTTAAATTTTGTTTTCTAAATTACAGTACAAAACATTAATATACCTTCTTTCAAATTTATTTACATTTTAAATATTATACATATTATATTATTCTTTTAACGGGTTTTTAACGGTTTTTTTCAAATTTAAATATTTACACTTTTTGTTTTGATTTTCCCATACAAAATTATATTCATTAATTATGCTCTAATTAAACACTTGCAAGCTACGAATTATTATTGTATTATTGTATTGTCATCCAGAATACATTACTCTGAAAAGTTTCAGAGCGATTGGATGACTGGAAGTGGTCGAAATTTCGATTGCAAGATTTGACCCGAACAGATAAATAAACAAACAAACAAACAAGAAAGCAAGCTAAGAAAAACGTGGTAAAATACACTCAGTTAGCAAGAGTGCTAATGATGACTTGGTGAGATGCAGAGAGCAAATGATAGCTGAAAGAAATTGAGGGTGGCGTTTAAGTCGAAAAAAGGTGTGTCGAAACAGGCAACCAATCAGAAGACCCGTTAAGTAAAAATAAGAAGAGGGGAGTTTGAACCTTTTTTCTACCTCCCTATTATATTTTTTCAATATTTTGATTTTATTAATTTTTTATCTCTCTTTGTAAAGACGAAATTATAACTTTAAAATGATTTTAAATGTAATCAATCAAAAGTCAGAAATTATAATTTAAAAAAATCAAAATTCTTCATAAAAAAAAAATGGCTTTTTATTTTTTCTAATACATTTACCGTGTATATAATATATAGAGATTCTTTATTTCATTAGATTGAATATTATTTATTAGTAATTCATTTAATAAATATCTAATCGTTATTTGAAATTTATTTAATTATTATTTTAGAATTTATGATGCTTAATCCAAATTTAATTCGCAGCATGGAACATACGATCAGGACTGTCATTTAGTTGGAGGGGAGCGACCTGAACATTTTTTCAAACTTCTTATTTAAACGGATTTTAATATTTTGATTATTATTATTAATTAATGTATTATATTTGCATCCCGTCTCGTTTTTGTATTAGATATTGTATCAATATTTTTTATATTTAAAATATTTTAAAATTTTTTAATTAATTTCGAAAGAAAATTAAAAATATATTTATACAATTTTTGCTAGTATAATAAAATAAGATCTAATGAAATATATTTATTTTTATCGTCAATTCACAATGTGTCATTTATTATATTATTAATTTGTGAAATGATTACAAATTTTATGTAAAATCCATTCTCTATTCGTTTAGATCAAAAATAATATATTTAATATTTAATATATTGAATATATTTAATACATACTAGAATCAACTCTTGAATATTTTTTTAAACAAGCGGACTATGGACATCTGTATTATTTATTTTTAATGTTTTGACAAAGTCCCTTTTGTTGTTTTCTTCTTTTGTATTATGTATTGAGAAAGGTAAGTTTTGGAAAGGGCCTTTTGTTGTATTATTATTGTTTCTCCTTTTTAAGTTAACAAAATACAAATATTCATTAATTATGCTCTAATTAAACACTTGCAAGCTACGAATGTGTTATTTTATTGTATTGTCATCCAGAATACATAACTCTGAAAAGTTTCAGAGCGATTGGATGACTGGAAGTGGTCGAAATTTCGATTGCAAGATTTGACGCGAACAGATAAACAAGAAAGCAAGCTAAGAAAAACGTGGTAATATACCTATACATAAATAAGATAAACCTCATATTTTTATTCCAATTGTAAACTCCTTCGACAGATCACGTTTTATCTTTGATCTCAATTGAAGAGGAAAATAAAAAAAAACGAAAATGTTTTTTTTCTCTATCGGTCTGATTTAATGAATAAGTTTTGAAAATATTCATGAGCATCTCCAAAGGGATCAATTCCTATAATTTTTTTTTCTTAAGTCATATATTTTTTAATAATATTCTAACTTGATTTCAACTTTTCATCTCTTGAGAATTTATTTGTTATTGAACTCTTTAATGTAATGAATCTTAACAAAAATAAATAAAAACAAACTTATGTATTTACATTTTGTTTTGGTTTTTGATGGAAATGAATTTATCAGTGAAAACAATAACACAAATATATTGACAATATTTTTTTTTTCTTTATTGGGTTAAATTTGTCTTTAATTAGAATTGATTAAGTGAATCTTCTATTTACTAATATATTATTTTCAAATTTTTAAGATTTAATTCTTTAAAAGTTAGGAATTTCTCTGTACTATCGAACTAAAAAAAGTTCTTGGTCGTATAATCCTTTAGAAACGAGTATCCACACACACACACACAATTCCCTTTTATCTATTTTCATAATGACATAGACCCTGGTCTATCTAAATCGTTATAAATAAATTTCTTACTAATCTTTCCTCACCTATTCGAACCACATGTTCCTCCATTATATTTATCTTTATTTTTTAAATATTCATTTTATCAGAATAAAATTTTCTATTATTGTAAAAAACATGATGGGTAATTAGTATATTAATTCCTTCCTTTCTGTATGACTTCTGACTAAATAAAATAAATTTATAATTAAAATTATTTGTACGATACAAATAATATTTAGTGTCAAAATCACACAAAAACCCAAGGTTATTGAGAAAAAACTTTTCTACGAGTGAGTATTTTATTTTTATCTTCTATTTTAAAATTTATTATAAAGATCTATAAAATTAAAATTGGTAACTTTGGTGTAAGTGCTTTTAGAGTAAACTTTCTTACAATGTTAATCGACTAATAACTATTAAAGCTGCGTGCTTATACTTTAAGCTTTACATCAAGCTAAATTGGTTGTTAATAATAAAAGAGTATTTTCTTTAACATGTAACATATACATATATAAATAATTTTCCTAGATTATGATATGATACCTTAAAAGATAATATTATGGATATAATTTAGGAATAATATTCATATATATACTTTAGAAACGATAATATTTTTTTAAATGAAATTATAATATAACAAATTAAAATAAATCTAATTAGAAAATTATACTATAAGAAAGACAGTGGTTCCCAAACATATTTGGCCAAGCGCCCCAGAAAAAAATTTACTCAGCGCCCCCTTAGAAATTAACTTTTTTACCGACCGACGATAGTAAGGGAGGTATTGTTTTCACACCAAATTTCACATGTGGAGATTTTTACATATCTCCACGAATCATGCATTTTCTTAACAGAAAAAAGTATTTTTAGCATGATGTCTGTCCGTCCGTATAGATGTGTACAGCCAACCGATTTTGATGAAATTTGGTATATTTACTTAATGCATCAGTGGGATGAATTGATCAACTTTTGGTGCAAATCCGGAAACCGGAAGTGGTAGTATTAGCGATCGACGATAGGAAGGGAAGGATTATTTCACACCAAATTTCACTTGAGGAGATTTTTTTACATATCACCACGAATGTATTGGTTTTATCCTTGGGAAAAATCATCTTCATTATGTTTTTTTTCTTAATTTAAAATTATATGATGTCACCCAGCCCTTCATGACGTCACAGCCTCCTTATTATGATCACGGGTAACGCCGGCTACTTCAGCTATATATTATAAATAAAATAAAATTAAAAATGTTTATATTTATTGTTTATGTATCCATATCTGTTTTTTATTACATTAATAGATATATTAAAATTATTTGAAATTGTTTCTGTAGCTGGAAATTAATTTATTTCAAACCGTCGGTCGGTTCGGACCTGGCCACAGGTCAACTTATTTTATTTTAATAACAATTAACAGAAAGATCAATGTAGCTATTTGCAAAATATTATAAATAAAGGTGTAAATTAGAAACATTGAATTTATGTATCTATTTATTGATCTCGGAATAGATAAGTAATATATGAGTAATTTTCCTTAAATATGTGCATCACCGACCCCCTGGATCGCTCCAGCGCCCACGAGGGGACGGTAGAGCCCACTTTGGGAATCACTGCAATAAGATATCATATAACTTAAGATATAATATATATATATATATATATATATATAGTCCTAGTAATTAATCAGTAATTAATTATTTATACTACGAATAGATCAATCAATATGATTAATGGATTAGACTTACTTCTTAGAAACTTTATAATCAATCTATAAATCTACCGGGGACTTTTATTTTATCTTTCAAAAATATAAAGATATTTGTTTGATGTATACTTTTGTTTAAATAGTACAATCGTTGTAACTTACTTTTCAACAGAATCTATTATAAAATTTTAAATTTTGTTGAAAACTTCGACAGAACAATTTTCATTTTCCCGGGAGTGAAATTTAATCCCCCCAACGAAGCACATGTTCACTTAAGACATTGACGAGGGTACGCCTCTTCACTCCCTTAGGGTTTGTTTTTATCTCTAAGTCTCACTCTCCCTCTCGGTCTCTCTTACTTAGAAAGTTTGTGTGCCAAACATTTTAAAGCCTTCTTCACTTTTCCAATTAATACGAATTTTTATTTATTTCAGACCGATGTGATAACACATGACTTGATTGTTATTAAAAGTATTTTGCTATTAATTATTTGTTTTTTATTCATTTTAAATATATTAATTAGTATAATACAATAATAAGTTCAATCAATTGCTTATTTTTGTACATGATTTGTTTTAACCAATTTAAATTGAATTATTTTTTTAATTTCAAAAAATTAGAGTATAGATAGAAGACTGGAAACGAAGGAAAGAAATAAAAATTACTTATCTATCTTTTCACCAGAATAACAACGTTTCGGTCCCTTATTAGGACTCTCTTTAAGAAGTGGTGTTGTTATCTTTTGCTGTAAATAACAATAATGTATAATTTTATGTTTATAACAAATATATATTAAACTGTCCACCACCTTGATTCATTTCATTCAGTAGAGACATATAAAATTTATATTTTTCTCATAAAAGTATTTAACTCTCCATAAAAAAAGTAACTACACCAAGTTTAAAGAGAGTCTTGATCATGGATAATACATGTTTATTTCTTATCTTCATTTTCAACAGGATAAAATTTTATTTATTTTTTTATTTTTGTTTTTACAATTTCTTATTTTAATAAAACCAATTTGTCGATTATAAACAAGATATATGTATAGATACGTTATTAATTTGAAAAATATTATGGAATCAGAGAAAAAAATAAGAATATATATATATATATATAAATAATATAAGAATTATTAAATATAATATAATATATGTTTCCGCATGGAACCTGAATTCAAATAAATTTGAATTCCCGCCCTCTGACTAAGTTTAAATAGTAATTAATTTAATATTTATAAATATTAGTGTTAATTAATTATATAATGTAGTTTAATATTTTTAAGTTAATTTAATTTATAGTTTTAAATATTTAATTGTTATTGTCATAAATTCATGAGGTTGACCACCCCCCTCCCTTACTATCTACATATAAAAAGACAGGCCGAGCTCTCCGGAGCCCCCGCTGCTGTTGTACCTGTCGCCCGAGTGCCATTGCCTTTGTCTGTCGCTGCTGCCTGTTGTTTTTATCTGCTCGTCCACTGCTTACTGGGGCGCCTTGGCCCACCGACGCCTTATTCGACCCGTTCGAATTTACAACTCGAACGCGGTGCTTTTGGGGTCGTCGACGAGGCTACAGATTGCAGCCGCCGGTCCTGTGCTCCAGAGTTTGTTCCGAGGGGGCAAACCCAGTGATTCCTGAGGGGATCATCTCTACATTTGGATCCGTGCTGGTCCATTCATCCCGTTGGAAACTCGAGGAGGGTCCAAAGCCAATTGATCGTTGGATCAATTGCGAAACCAGCAGAGAAGACATCCAGGCAGCGAACGGCAGCGTAAACCCCCATTTAATTCAATTCCCGGTGGTCAGATAAGTGCACTTATGAACACTTTGAACTATATTAATTTTAGATTTAAAATTTAGATTTAAGTTGATATATAAAAATATTTAGGTGACCCTAAATATAATTAATCCGTTTTTAATTGAACCTAATTTTAATTTAATTAAATATTGTAAAAGTTGATTATAGAGTTTTCTTTAGCGATCTTTTTTCAATTCCAAATCCCTAATATATTAAACATTCGACCTTTAATACAGTCCATTTAAATTTCCAGGTGCGATAGAAGTGAAGAGGTTGCTATCGTAATTTTATTAATTCTTCTTTTTAGCCTTCGAGCAAAATTAATATATATTAAGGATTCATCCCCTTCCATTTCCTCCCACTTTCAATTTTCAGGAACAATAGCTTTCTATAGTCGATGTATCAAGCGGATACAATATATATAATAGTTTTAAAATAATATAGTAAATAATAGTTTAATTTAAATAAAATTTTTTTAATGACATTCTAGAGCTAAACGTTTCAAATGAATTAGAAAGTGGATTAAAAGTTAACGAGTTTTGAGCCTTATGGGTCTTAAATATAATTGAAGAGATGTGAGATATCGAAGGAAATGAGTGTGTTTTCATGTTTATTTATGAAATGACAGCTACTTAAGTTTCTATATTCTCACAAATAATTCAATAAAATTCTGTCACTCTCTCTTTCCAAATTTATAATTATGAGCTTGTAATTGCATCTGTAGGTATAGTACACCTGAAAAAGACTATTGTCTAATAATTATCATTGCTTTGTCGTTATGTATGCTAAGAGGAATTGACAAGAAGATATATCCTGATAATTTTGTATCTATTACAACCAATTGGCATAAAGCAAACAAATATATTTGAAATTCAACTTAATTCTTACAGTATTATTTTCATTTCGTGTAATTAATTTTAATTCATTTGAATTAAATATTTTATAAAAACTTTCAATTAATACAAATATCTGTAATTCTCCACTTGATTATCTCGCAATTTGAATTGGATTAATTAAGACATATATTATATTTAAATTAATAATTAATATAATTAATTAAATTATAAATTAAAATTAATAAATAATATTTATTAAACCAGTGCGTGTTTGGCTCTTTGTTGATGGCATCACGTCACGTGCTGGCGCGTGATTTGCAGTATTAAAAAATTAATTCCGGTACTTTCAGCGATTCAAACAAGCTGAAATTCTATATATAGCAGTTTTATACAGTTTTTAATCACGTGGAAAACGATCAAACTTATATCTTTATTTTTATTGTCAGTTTAGAGGGAAAAAAATGAAAACTTTATAGGTAATGGTCCTCTTCCGAATTAGCAACATTTCTTGAAAGTAGATAGAAAACTACGAATTTTGAAAAATGCCCGTAAACCAAATTTCATTATTCTAGTTCAAACCGTTTTTGCAAGTAAAAAGCTACATATTTCTGTGTCGCTCCAATTAGATATGTGGGAATTTACGGAAATCTGAGAATTTGATATATAATTTTAGTAATAAATTTATTGTTAGAAGCTAATTAATTTCAAAAGTAATTTGTATTTAGTTTGTTTTAATAAGTTCCAATAATACCAAGTCATCCAAAGAATATCAATATTGTTATCCTAATTGATTTAATGTCAAAATCTTAAGTTGAAATAAATGAGTTGGGTTGTGATTCGTTCAATTAGCAAGGTCTCCGTTAAATTGCTAGAGTCTAACTATATTGAAGGAGCAACAACCCTCTTATCTTAATTGCTATTAGAGGACTGTTGTGCGCTGACGGCGCAGGGCCTTACTGGTCTCATTTCAATCTTGCCATTGGGCCCAATCTATTTGGTTTAAGAAGCCAAAGTGAAGCCACAACCCCCCTCCCCACCCCACCATCCCCCATCATCTCCATCCCATAATCCCCCATACTGCTCTCGTGGCTGGGAGACATTGACAAGGGTCCCCTCCGGGAATTAATTCTCGTCTGTTTGCGACTTGTGCGTTTTCTGGACAGCTCAACTCTAATATCGAAAAGATATTCGAATTATAAGCCATGATATCTTTATCCCTTCGAGCGAATGAATCTATTCTGATCAAGCAAATGTTAAATTATATGGAAAATCAAAGAGAGGATATCTCCTTTTAAGGAAAAGCTGTAATTATGCAGAGAATTCATTTTCAAAGGGACAGAAATTTAAAAGAAATTGCATCGCTATTCATCCTTAATTGATGTCAACTTAATAAGGTCAACTTTTAAATATATTATGTAGATATATATTTAAAAAAAAAATTGAATGGCTGCTTATTAAATAGTTTTAAATAAATATTTTAAATATTTTTTATTCAATAGAACATTTATTGAATATAATGCATAATTAAAAAAAAATAACTAGCGTTAATTATTAATTAATTGTTATTTGCTTTTTGCTCATTTCCGTTGTTATCATTTCCTCAAAAGTTATTTTTCTAGAAACTATAGAATTAACTACTATACTACTGAAGTTTCATTTTGAGTGTGTATTTTTGATATTGAATTTTTTTTTTTTCTGATATGGGATTTTAAAGTGAATAAAATTTTGTAGAAATATTTTATAAATTACATAAGAATTGATTTTGGATATTATCTAATAATATCATTGGGTATATCTTCATTCTTTTTTTTACACATTTTTTATCAACAGACCAAAAAATCATTATTATTTTGATTAATTCCAATTCGAAATTCCTAAATATATTATATTTTATATTTATTTTATTTAAATTATAAATATACATTATTTAAAAATTAATTTAAGAAATGTCATTTAATTTAAAATAAATCAGTTTCTTCTAATCTAACGGGCTTATAATATTAGATTAAAATGTAATTTTTAATTAGTAATTTACATTTTACGTTTAAGAGTAATTAGATTTTGATTGGATAAAACACCGTTAATGGAATAAAAATGAGTTCAGCAGATTTTAAATAAACTAAAGAACGTGTCTAGATATAAATTAGTTATGGAACAGATTAGATATACATTTCATTCGTTTTTACATATTTAATAAAATAACTTTAAAAAAAAAAACCATATAATTTTTTAAATGGGGCTTATTTTAATTCAAATAAAATATTTTAACATTAAGTTACCTTCATCAAGATGATACAAATTAGATATAAAACAATGTTATTATGATTTTATAAAAATGAATATGATCCGATAAAAGATAACAACTATTTACATTAGAAAGCACCGAAACCTGGAATGCAAATAATTGCTTAGTTTTTTTTAGTGTTTTTAAAATAATCATTTATCTATAGAAAATATATTAATTATTTGATTAACATATTTATTTTAATTAAGATTCAACATAAAGTTAAGGGTTAAATTGATCAATTATCTTTTAATTTTTCATTAAACTCTACTTTATAACATACATTTTTATACTTAATATCTGTTTAATGAAATTATTAAATAATAGATTTTTGTGTATATTAATATAAGTGAGTATGTAATTTTATTAATTTATTAAGGAAATTCGTCCAATTTGGTAAATTTTTAATTATTATTATTATGAAAGTTAATAAAATTTGTCAATATTTAAAAAATTATTTGCTCTTGTACGATTAGTTGGGCTTAATTGAAAAATCATTAATTTTGGTATAATCGATTTATTGGAGAATTTTAGTCATAAGGGAATATAATATTTTATATTATATGAAAATATACTTTTTAATATTAATATTAAAATATTAAGTTATTTTATTTTATGTAAATATATTTCAGAGGCTATTTTAATTTGTTCAGAATTATTTAAAATAAATCAGTCTACATAAATCAAACAAGGATTGATTACAAATCCTTCCACACTGTTTTCCGATGTTGTTTTCCCCAGAGAGTTAAGATCCTTTCTGTATGTGCTGTAATTTCTGGATCAACATTGAACTTCAGTTTAACTTCAAAATTCAAAAATTTTGTGGTGCTTTAACTTTTCCGAGTATTGGAATAAATCGTAGATAATTTTTTATTTCGTAAAGTAAACAAAAAAGTTATTTATTTAAACAAATAGAATGATAGATAAATTCTTCTTTGCTCGATTAATTTTTTCATTTGAAATCATTTTCCGACAAATATTTTTAACAATTAGAAAAGAGGCTATACTTTCTTATTTAAGAAAGGGAATCATATGAAACTTCTATCAAGGACAGGCATACCAACTTAAAAACTGTAAAAATGATTGTATTGTTACGTAAAACGAGAGAAATTTCTAAAAAATAACAATTATTTTTTGATTAAAAAAAATCCTTAAAATTGGTATTTCCATTGAAATCTAGAATTTAAAATATAATACATTATATTCCTACATTTAAATAATTTAGCTATTATTATATATACGAGGTGTGTTCGAAAAGTAAGGTGACTTTTCAAATTTCTCGGGCAACGTACTTTCGGTTATCGATTTTTTTTTTGTTTTGTTATGTTGGTACACTCTTCCCAAACATCTGTGCCAAGTTTCAAGTGTATAGCATTTTTTGTTTGGTTGTGAGAGGTGTAAAGGTTATAAGTGTTTTGCGTGCTCGGCGATTTTTTGCTATCGAAAAATAGGGATCAAAGGATTTAAATCAAATTTTGAGTAAAAAATAAAATAAAGTGCTCCGAAACACTTGAAATGTTGACAGTGGCATACGGTGAAACTGTTCTGAGTAAAAAAATGTTTACAAGTGGTACACTCTTCCAAGATGGCCGGGAAGATGCCAATGACGAACCTCGCTCTAGACGCTTTTGCTCACTGTTTTCTTCGATTACCATAGCGTGGTGCATCAGGAGTTCTTACCATATGGTCGTACGGTTAATAAACAGTATTATCTTGAAGTTAAGCGCCGTTTGCGATAAACAATACCAAGAAAACGTCCAGAATTGTGGAAAAACAATTCATGGCTTTAGCATCACGATAATGCCCCTGCTCACTCATCTTTGCATGTGAGAGATTATTTGGCCAAAAACAACACCACAATCATGCCTTAGCCACCATATTCACCGGATTTGGCCCCATGTTCCCAAAAATAAAGAGACCTATGAAAGGACGGAGATTTGCAAAGATTGAGGAAATAAAGACTGCATCGCTGGAAGAGCTCAAAAGGCTATACCGAAAAGTGCTTATGAGAAGTGCTTTGAGGATTGCATAAGTGTATTGTATCTGAGGGGATTACTTTGAAAGGGACAACATAAATATTGATAAATAAATAAATATTTTTTCTTAAAAATACTAAGTCACCTTACTTTTCGTACACACCTCGTACATAAAATATCGTAAATCAGTGGTTCCCAAAGTGGTTCATAGAAAACCAAAGGGGTCCTTAAACATTAAAATCGATTTGGGGAATTATTCAAGGGGTCCGCGCAATAAATAACAATGAATAATTGTTAGCAATTTTTGCGACATAAGCAAAATATAAATGTAAATAGTTGCATACAATACAAGTAAGAAGGTTGCGTCCGAATCAACCGAGTGATCATGGCTTCTCTTTCTTTTCCATGGATGGAAACATGACAGCACTCGGGTGACACGGTTTTAACTATGAAATGGGGTCCGTGGGCCAAAATGATAGTTTAAACATTGGTATAAAGAATTCATAGTAATTGTTTCATAATGTTTAAATTCCATTCCCTCTCATATAAATACTTAAATAAAAATGAAAAATTTTATCATTGAATCTATGAACCTAATTATAAAAATAAAGTTTAATAAAAAAATGCCTCTTAAGTATATCATTTTCTATTTATTTTCTTCTAGTCGTTTGACAAATGAAAATAGAAAATTAATAATGTCTATTTCCACCCCATCTATTTTAGTAAAGCACTATATCATTTATCTTCAATTTAGCCAAGCGAGAATTTCACAAATAAGTAAGGAGAGAAAAAAAATTCTGCACCAACGAAAGTATTAACGACGAGCGAATAAAGTGCGCGCGCGCAAAAGAGAGAGGGAGAGAAAAAGAGTGAAAGTGAACGTTGCTTTGACGTTGATTTAAATTTTTTTTTTAACTAAAGAAAGAATGATGGATTTTCGATGTTGTTTGCATCCCGATGTAATAGAGGAAGGGTCAAGTGTCTTGTTCTCTACGAACGAAACGGAAACAAGCAATCAATTCGTCAGTTCATCTTTCATGCTGTCTTGTGGATCAGAACCATGTCCAATTACTCAACAAACAAACAAAATTATACGGCCATCCATTTGCACCTTTTACCTTTTCTAGATATTTTTAGACATTCCTTTTTTTTATTTCCAAAAAAGAGACATTACTTTCTTTTAATTTCAACAGATTGTTAAAATTAAACATTCTTTTCTTCTTCTTTTTTTTTGTTATCTTTATAAAAGAATGCATTTTTTTCTATTCTGAATTCATTAGATTTATAATAAAAATTATGCTTAAAGGATTTTAAGTAACAAAACAAGATAATTGAATAAAATTGTTTTAAAATAAAAAATATTACATGGGTAATTACTTGAAATTAGATAAGTTCTTAGATAGGGTGAAGAATTAATAAATGCGAATCTTTGATAAAAAAAACATGAAATGAAATCTTAAAATAAAAAATATATATATAAGCAATTATGAGGGATAAGGATGACTAACAACTTATGGTCCGCGGGCCAGTTACGGCTCTTTTATTATTTTTAAATCTTACTAAACATGGCACTAAAAAACTTTAATATATAAATATAGATGAAATATTGAAAGGCGCCATTGGGTGTGTGGGTATCGAACCTGCCTCACATTCACATGGTCCCGGGTTCAAGTCCCGGGCCTGGCAAGGAAATTTCCCTAGCTGGGGTCTATGAGACGGAGTCGACCCAGCCTCTGGGAACAACATTGGGAAATTTCCCTAGCTGGGGTCTATGAGACGGAGTCGACCCAGCCTCTGGGAACAACATTGGGGAAAAGCTACTTGAGTGCGCCTCCGATCAAGAAAATCAAGGTAAAGGTTGAGAGGACCCGTTCTACTAATCATAGGACAACATTGATATAACCGGCTTTTTTGATAGGCGTTGTCCTTGCGTAGGACGTACAAAAGTCAGAGGTTTTTTTTTATATAAAATATATTGAAAAATCTTTATTTCAATTAACAAAATCAAAAATCCTAAACCCTAACTTTTACTTTTTAATTTATATTTAATTAATATAATTAATAAAATTACTTAATTAGTAATTATATTTAACCAAAAACTTATAATATGTAAGAAAGAACAATATTTTTTAATGTTTAATTTTTATAATTGCTATTGTAATTAAAATGAAAGTGATGTAGGTAAATTTATTTATATATAAATAAGTATATATATATATGTAATTACTGGATGTCAAATAAAAATCAGGATAGCAAGTTGTAAAATCCTTTTTGAGTCATCTTTCTAAAAAAAATTATTTTTTAATTTTGACATTTTATTTACATGGTCAAGTATTCTTATTTTCTGCCAACAGCTAGTAATAAATAATAAATAAATAAAAATAATAAAATTGGAAAGACAACAAGGCATATAAATTAAGTAAATTTTGGTTAAAGATAATAGTACAAAAGTTATTTTTAAAATCCTTTTGATACCATTACTTTGAAGTTTATTAGTGAAAACAATAAAAATACTTTAATATTTTTATAAAAAAAACATGTAACATGTAAATAACTCAACAGAGCCAATAACAAATAAAAATGTATAAAAATCTGATTTTCAATTTTACTATTTTTATTAATCACAACCCACAAAGAATGAATTCAAAGTGATTCATTATTAATCAACCCTCTATAAAGCCACATGAACTAGTATTAAGCATATTCAAATATCCCCTTTGTGGCTGAGATTGTCTTTTTTCATGTTGTTTGTTTAACAACGTAGCACTTGACTTTTTTTTCCTTTCTCACCTTATTTAATATTAAACTTTTGATCTTTTATCTTTGAGCCAGTTTTATTACTAACTAAGGTGAGAAGAGAAAGAGTTGGAGTTGTTACATTCTATATATAAAACTCATTTTTATTAAAAGTGTTAGATAGGATTCTTTTCATTTTTGTTGATACTTGTTGTTTATTTGTTGTTTAAAACAAGTCCATTAATATTGTATAATCCGGTATAGAAAGAAGGGGTTGGTGGTGTTTAAAATGATTGTAAAGTTTATTTGAGAATTTAACTTAACCAAGCGCATTATGTTCATTAATATTGTTCAAAATATTTGGCAACCATCCTTATAGAATTAAGTGAAACTTGTTTCATTTTGTATAATATAATCACCAAAAATACAATTACAATAATAATAAACTTATTCATCTTATTAAAATCTTAAATGTGATCTTATTATGCTAGATAAAATTGAATATTTGTTGGTATATATGTAAATGGGTTCTCAGAAACCGCTCTAACGATTTTTTGAAATTCACACCTACTTTTCTGTTTGTATGTTATTATTTGAATGGCGATTCGGTGAATCAGGTATTAATATTACCAGCCAAACCCGATAATAAAGAATCATTTTTTTTATTGACTTTTTTATTGACGGTGGCTCGGTGAACCAGGTATTATTATTGAGGACCCCAGTCCCACTCATTATAATCAGATCGATGCAATGATGCAACATTTAATAATTGTAATAAATAATTAAAGAATATCAATATTTTTTAAAGGGCCGAGCGAGAGCTCGGTGTCCCAGGTATTAACATTACCAGCCAAACCCAATATTAATGAATTATTTTTTTTTAACCGAGCCGAGGCTCGGGGTCTCGGTACTTTGAAATTTATAAGATCAAAATGTAAGAAAATAAAAAAAAATGAATTTTTTTTCCTATTTCAAATAAAAGAATATCATTTATTTTATTTTAATATACATCTGATTTGACTACAGGAAATGCCTATAGGCGGTTTTACAATTTTAATTTTGGATCAGTTTAACATAAATTAATTGAAGCATTTATCAGTTGCAATTATGGAGGAATATTAAATTTTAATTGAAACCACATAGGTATTCAACAATAATGGAAATAGATAAAATATAGAAAAATCAATTTGTAGAAAAACATAGTTTTTTTTTAGCCAAGTTTCTTTTCTAAAATCACTAAAGTCAATTAATATCTTTTTAATTTTATTTGTAATATTTGTAATAATTAAGTAATAATTTTAAATAATGTTTATTCAACAATGGTTATCTAATTCCTGGTATTAATAATTACACATTATTTTACTAGAATATCTAAAATTAAATCTAATTATGTAGCGAATGTATATTTATTATATATAAATATGACAAAGTCACCCCAGGCGCTGTTGCATGACTGAATGGCAACGTCTGGAGGATCCCGACTGCCCTCGGCGCGGCTGGTGACTTGGCATTATATAGTCAGTCAGATGCTAACCTTCTTTGTGTAAAGACGTGTTATCTTGTCTCCACGTTCTTATATAAAGACGTGTTTTGATGATCCTCCATGTTGGATGGATCTTTTTGTGACTCCCATGGTGGAGAAGTAATATAATATTTCTTATAATTATACATTTTCTTTGACTCCCATGGTGGAGAAGTAATATAATATTTCTTATAATTATACATTTTCTTTTAAACAACCGTTTTTCAATTTAACTTAAACTACATCCTTATTGACCAGTCTCGTTAAATCTGCTTTACCCCTGAGTATAGCATGGCGCCCAAGTAATCTCATCTCTGCTGGACCATTGGAGGAAAGGTAGTTTGTTCTCTGCAGCTGCGGGTAATATTTTCCCCCTTCAAGAAGATATCCACCTGCCTACCTGTGGAGACCTTAAACTCTTTTTTTCCCTCTCCACATAAGATCCATTTTTCCCTCTCCCATTTCCCCTCTTCTCTCTTCTATCATATTTTCCCTCCCTTCTCTCCCCCTTCTTCCCTCCTCCTTGTAAGGGGCCTGTTGGCATCCACTGTGGGCCTTCCCCCCTTACAATTATAAATAATATTAAAAATATATGACATAATAATATTAATAACATAGATTAATAATTATTTCATAAGCGCCATTTTAACAAGCAAATAAAATTTATTAACAGTATTTATTATTTTTATCATAACAAACAATTTTCATTAATTGAATGATGAATACTTTTAGAAACTGTTAATTAGGATTATTGAATTTTAATATTTCTATTTGGAATATTAAATATAAAATAATAAGTAAATTAAATGAGTTAAAACAAATTCTTATTTGATTGCCACTAAGATTTTTTTTTCCAAAAATTTGATTAGAACTTTACAAGTATAAATTGAAATGAATAGAACATTGATTAAACAAATTAAAACTTTAGTTAGCAATTTCTAGAGATAGTATTAGTAAAAGGAGGTGAATTAACTATGAATAGAGAAAATTGAGAGGAGTGGGAGAATAGCTGGTGTCTATATTGAAATATTCAACCAACACACTTCAAATTAATACGCAGTTGAAACTAGCTTAATATTTTCAAATATTAAGAAACACAACTAAATTTTGAAATTGGAACATTATTCAATAGGTTAATCAATTTATAAACTTGGCTAAATGGTATAACTCTGGGGATGATAATTCAAAACAAGTTAAGAAAAAATTAAATATACTTAATCACATTGAAATAACAAATAAAACAAATTGATAATTAAGTAAATTATTGCTTTAATAGTCAATAATAATTTTAGGGTATTTCAAAATAGAATACTTTATTGAATTTATGATTTTAAAAATAGCAGGCAAAGAAGAATTTCATCTTCAAGCATTCTATATTATATCATCTCCGTGGCTCTACGGAACTCGAAATTTCTTGGCCGCAGCAACCACACCCCTCCAAGTATTACTATTCTGAGCCAGAACCCTCCAGTCCCTATCCTCTCCCTTCTCTCTCACCTCTATATAATACAACCGGTAAAATAATTGTTTTATATATTTTAATTATTATCCCCTTTGTTAATAATTTTGACGCGATAAGCCCCTTTACTGCATGATAACAGGCGTTTCCGATTGTAACCTCGCTTTAAACTCTTCTCGAATATTAGTTCAGTTTCATCTTCAAGCATGGAGACACAAAATAGACACAAAGTTTTAAGATTGGAAAATAATTTTTGTATAAAAACCAATTAGAAAACAAACCGGTGAGATATCCAAAGTATCAGAAGTATAAAGGGAGTATAAATGTGAGGGAGTTGGGACAAAATAGAAATAGTTATTGGCTCAGGATCGGCTAAGGATGTTTTCTGGGTCAAGAACTTTTGAGATTAGTAAAGGCACAGAGATAGATAATAATGTCTAGTAAAGGGAACTAACCTTAAAAACATGGAATATTTTTTACAGTGGAATTTGGGATTAGAGGGAGAAGATACCCAAAATATGTTTTTACTGATCTCTAATATTAATTTTGCCACAAACTCTGAAGTTATTACCTTGGTTAATCAGTTTCTAAACAAATAACTTGTAATGGTTATTTCTTAGCTTTTAGTAAAGAGGAAATCTTAATAAACTCGTCCAGCTAATTAACATTCGAATATCTGATATATTCAAAATATATTTCCTTTCAACTGACTAAGGTGAAACTTACTTTATAATTTTTAAAATGTAAACTAAGATCTTTAATTAAATTGCTGATATTTAACCTTAATTTTGACTTTTTTACAATAAATTTAAAATACTATTGTTATTAATTATATCTAAAATGATTAAAGGTATCTAATGTATTATTCATTGGAAAATAACATTTCGTTAGCCAAAACTACAAGGTTATCATAAATTAATATTTAAAAGAAACTCTAGTGAAATTCACTTTATAAATAATAATTTTTAATTATAAAATCTCTTAAAAAATTATTTTATAATGATTGTATTTGTATAACCAACTATTTATTTCTATAATATTTTATCACATATCAACCTATAATAGATATAATACATCTCATATAAGTTAGCGAAATTAATATTAATTTTTTATGTTTATATTTAAATTCAAAAATGAATGAATTTCTTAGATCCTTGTGTTATAATGGAGTTAAGATAGAAGTTACCTATTTAATGAATAAATGATAGAACCACATCTAAGAGAGTTTTATCTCATGTTTTCCAGCCATTGTTGTTGAGGTCACAAATCCAACTCACTTCCTTACCCAAGTTCCAATCCACTTTTTTACTTGTTCTACTTTTTTTCTTTATCTATTTTATTTAAAAAAACGAAAGTCTTAAAGACTTTGTGGTGGAAAAAGTTTGTCACAAACTTGAAGAAAACGCTTTCAAACACTTAAAAAAGAATAAAAAAGAAAAGGAAAATGCAAAAATCAAAAAGAGATAAAAAATAAAAATTTTAATTTCATTTTAAAACCTATATTAAAAATAAAATATTTATTATTTAGTTAAATTATTATATTAATTTTTTTTTATTTTGTTTTTTTTTTTGTTTTACAAATATTTTTATCAAAATAAATATAAAACAATAATAAATTTGGTTATGGAAATTTTTTAATAAAATATTAATTTTTAAATAATCATTATAATAAGATTTTATAAAAAATATTATAAAAAAATTCCCAATAGTATGTATAATAAATACATATATAGTATATACAGGGTTATTCTAAGTGATAGACCCATTTTTAAAATTTCGTACTTTTCACCTTAGTGGAAAAGTTTTTGAAATCTCCTGACTATCCTTGAGACTATTTCTTATAGGTATTTTTCTTAAGGGTTAAGGAAACTGTTTACTTCCCGCCTCTATCAACAGATCTGTGAAACCGTATCATTGCTGTCGTATCGTCAATAACAGCAGATATTCTTTGTCGTGTGAAACGAGTTTGGCAACCGATTCCGTAGATGTTTGCAATGCTCCAAATTGAAAAGTTATAATCTATAAAAAAACTTTTTAACTTCCTGTTTTCATTGGTGTGAAGATTGTTATTTTGAATTTGTAGTTTAATAAATACGAAATTTTAAAAATGAATTTATCATTTAGAATAACCCTATATATATATATATTTCATCAAGTTTCCTAGTGAGACAAATCTCAATTTTGGTTCATAAGTAATCACGAGAGTCAAATCTGATTACAATAATTATTACAATAATTATATTTACTAAATATTTACAGTATTAACTTGGCTATCGTGCTGAACGGATCAAACTAATCCTTTGAACTCTGAGCCTTATTTAGTTTAATAATAAATTTTTCTTTTCTATTTATAATATATTTTAAAAAATATTATATAAGTATATATATTTACATAGAAAAAAAAAAATCTTTCGGGGCTAAGCCCCTTGGTCAAATAGCAGTGTATTTCACCAAAATCATACAAAAGTGCCCAAATGATACCATCGCAGTGCTCATCAAATAATGACATGCAGTGTTCATCAAATAATGACACACATGGAAATGGCGAATCTTCAAACTCAGAGACATCTTGGCAAAGAGTCAAGAGGAAAAGATCAAACTCAGGTACACAAACCTCTTTACCTACAACATCTCCTGGAATTCAGCAATCAAATAGATTTACTCCGCTAACAAATAACGAGCCAGTCAACATTTCTGATAAAGAAAAATCTATAAACAGCAATGTTCCGAGAATCCCGAAACCTCCACCTATTTTTATCTATCAAGTTTTAAATTTTTCGCAAATGGCAAACAGCATTTCAAATAAGCAAAAATGATTATATTTGTAAAGCCATGGCAAATTCTACAGTTAAAATAAACGTATCAACAAGTGATGCTTTTAGAAAGCTAACTAAATTTTTAAAAGATAAAAATGTCATTCATCATACATATCAACTTAAAGAAGAACGTTCATTTCGTGTAGTAATCAGGCACCTTCATCACTCTGTTAATATCGATGAGGTCAAACTCGAATTAACTAAAAAAGGATTCGATGTTAGAAATATAACTAATATAAAACATAGAATTACTAAAGAGCCGTTCTCTTTATTTTTCCTTGATCTCGAACCTAACGAAAACAAGAAACTTATTTACAATATCAGCTATCTATTAAACACGAAAATAGTGATTGAACCTCCTAGGAAAAATAGAGCAATTCCTCAATGTACCAGGTGCCAATCTTTTAACCACACTAAATCTTATTGTTTAAAGCCCTTTAGATGCGTAAAATGTGAGGAAACCCATGCATCTTCAGAGTGCACTAAATCAAAAGAAACTCCTGCAGTTTGTACAAATTGTTCAGGAAATCACCCAGCTAACTATAAAGGATGTTCAACTTAAATTGATATTCAAAAAAGAAGAGGTAAATCTTTTCAAGATCCAAAATTCAAAAAACTCATAAATAATAATGAAAATCATACTCTACCAGCTCAAACAATACATACCCTACCACCCCTCCTCCTCCTCCACCTTTAAATCACAACTCTCAACATCAATCTCAAAGATCATATGCTAGTGCTGTTAGAAATGATAATTACAACTATCAAAGAAATGATATCAATATTCAGCTAACATCTATCATGAATGACTTTAAATCTATGTTTAATCAGCTATTAAATCAAAATAGCATGATTCTAAATTTAATAACAAAACTAATAAACAATATAACTAAAGTCTAATGGCTAATACACACAGAATAGCCCTATGGAATGCCAACGGACTAATTCAAAGACGTCATGAATTGGAGATCTTCTTGAACACAGAAAATATTGACATATTATTAGTATCAGAAACACATTTTACAAATAAAAGTTATTTTTCAATACCAGGATATAATTGCTATTCCACCCTGCATCCTGACGGGACCGCACATGTAGGTACCGCAATTCTCATTAAAAAATCATTTTATCATCAAGAACTGGATAAATATGAAAAGAACTTCTTACAAGCTACATCAATTCAAATTACAGACTCAAATGGTACACGACTTGTAATAAGTGCTCTCTATTGTCCTCCTCGACATACTATCTCAAAGGAACAATTCTCGGCCCAAAATTTTTAGCTGGCGGAGATTTCAATTCAAAGCACACATCTTTCGGATCACGAGTAATAACACCAAAAGGAAGAAACCTGCTCAAAACTATATCTTCAAAACGATATAATATTCTATCTACTCGTAAGCCAACCTATTGGCCCTCGGATCCTAACAGGCTGCCTGACATGCTAGATTTTTTTGTATCCAAAGGATTATCTAGCTCATACACCAATATAGAAGAATGTTTGGATCTTAGCTCTGACCACACACCAGTGATTGCTACCATTAGCACTATGATAATAAAAAAAGAAAGAAGTCCCACATTATGCAATAAAAAAACAAATTGGATTTTATTCCAAAAAAATGTGGAAGATAATTTGAATACTAAAATTCCTCTTAAAACTGAAGATGATATTGAAAAAGCAATTGAATATTTTAACAAAAATATTCAAGAGTCAGCTTGGTTGTCAACCCCTAAAATAAACCATCAAGAAACTCAAATCAATTACCCGATCGAGATAAGAGAAAAACTAAAAGAAAAAAGAAGACTTAGAAAAATATGGCAAAGAAGTCAATATCCACCGGACAAATTAATTTTCAATAGGGCCTCTAAGGAACTTAAAAATTTGGTTATTAAAAATAAAAATGAAACACTACAAGATTATCTTTCAAAATTGTCTCCTCAAGGAAATAATGAGCACTCTCTTTGGAGTTCAACAAAATATCTAAAAAGACCTAAGCAATTTGCATCCCCATTAAAAATTAGTACAAATGCTTGGGCCAGAACAAACTTAGATAAAGCAGAAACTTTTTCCCAACACCTGGAAAACACTTTTAATCCCTTTCCACAAACTTGTCCTAACCATGAGCTCCTACAAATAGAAGATTTTTTGGACTGAAAACAGGATTCTGAAGTTTCCTCATACCGCCCTATTAGTCTCCTCCCTCAAACGTCAAAGATCTTTGAAAAACTAATTTTAATGAGACTAAAGGGTGAAATAGAAATTGATGAAATAATACCTCTTCATCAATATGGATTTCGTAGTCAACACTCTACATCTGAGCAGATCCACAGGATAGTCAACATTATTGAAACAACTCTAGAAGAAAAGAAGATATGTTCTGGCGTATTCCTGGATGTCAAACAAGCATTCGACAAAGTATGGCATCAAGGACTTCTATACAAAATAAAAAAACTCCTTCCAGACCACTATTTTTGGATACTTAAATCATATCTACAAGATCGCTGGTTTCAAGTTAGGGTAGAAAATGAATTTTCTCAGTATCATCCCATATGTTCAGGAGTCCCTCAAGGCAGCGTTCTTGGGCCTTTCTTATATTCTATATACACCACGGATATACCGACAACGCCAGATTCATTTATTGCTACTTATGCCGATGATACCGCCATTCTCGTCACAAGCACAGATCCAGACATAGCTTCAATCAAGCTTCAAGAACAACTAGACAACACCCAAAAGTGGTTACATCGATGGAGGATTCATGTGAATGAATCTAAATCCAATCATATCACCTTCACTAATAAAAAAGTCATATGTCCAACAGTCTATTTAAATTCCAAAATCATCCCCTATACTAACTCGGTAAAGTATCTTGGATTGCACCTTGACTCAAGACTTAGCTGGAAAATTCATATAGAAAAAAAAAGAAATGAATTAAATATTAAATATAAAAAAATGTATTGGCTATTAGGAAAAAATTCCCAACTCGAATTAAAATCAAAAGTTTTACTATATAAGTCAATTCTTATGCCAATTTGGTCATATTCATGTCAAATATGGGGAACTGCTAGCGAATCCAGTATAAGTAGGATTCAAAAAGTGCAATCCAAGATACTCAGATGTATAGCAAACGCCCCATGGTACTTTACAAACGAAAGTTTACACAGTGACCTTCTAGTCCCCTCAGTCAGGGAAGTAATTCTTCATAGATTCATAAAGCATAGACAAAAACTTGAAAATCATCCAAACACAACAGCCATTACTCTCCTGGACAACAGTGAAGTGACCAGAAGGCTCAAGAAGAACCATGTTCTAGATACTGAAGTACGCTCTTCCTTGAACAATTGGAAAATGAAATTCAAATAGGGAAGTTATCGATGGATAATTATTCCTTCAAGTGACGTGTGAGTGTATGAGTGAATGTGTGTGAGTGTGTGTATAAATGAAAATCACTTTTATCAAATTTACTAATAGTTTTGTACAAGCTGATTGTAAATAGAAAAAAAATAAAAAAAAAAAAAAAACTAAATATTTGAAATGTTATTTTACTGAAAATTCAAACTTAATTTGTATCAGTTTATCATTTCAAAAATCATGTTTTTTTTTGTTATAAATAATAGATGGCAATTTATTAGCCAAAGACAAATCAATGAGAAATTGAAGCTTTTAGTGAACATTTTCAATAACTAATCGAGGGGGCGAAAAATGTAATTTCCAAAAGAGTAGTTGTTCTATTATAGAAATGAAAAAGTAAAGTGATTTGTTTTGTGGGATGAAGGGCTGTCAAAATATTTCAAATGACATTGCATACAATACTTCGATGAAAAGTTTGACAGTGGTAACGAAAATTTATATATTTTTTTTTCCTGGTGGCCAAGATTGTTTTTGTACAAAGTTGAATTTGATAAATTTATCAATTTTATTTTAATTTTTTATTTTTTTGTAATTCTTCATTCAGTGCTTTTAACTTATAATACTTTTTATAAATATTGAATGTTGTTTGTTTGGTGTTCTCCACTTAAATATATGGCATCCGAAAATTAAGAATATAAATACACTTTTTATTTAAGAATGATATAACATAAATAATAATTAAGTAAAGTAAAATTATTAATGTTATATCACTCACTAATTTAATAACTTTCACTTAATAATACATAATTTACTATATACATATATATGTTTATAGTAAATTATTTTTTCATAGTTAATTTATTATCACGTTTAAACATTTAAAAATGTAAATGAATGTTCTCTATTCTATAAATATAGACGCTTGTAAATGAAACAAATGAAGCGGATATGGTAATGCGGTTAAGTTTTAAATGGTCGTTGACCATCTACTAACTTTTCCGTTCGATTTATTTCTAGTGGTTTTGTTTCCATTCCAATGGATATGTTCTCCATCCATTCGAAACCCTTCAGGGTACTTTATATTCCTATGTCTTCTAAGCATCAACTTATAAAGAATATTCTTTCCTAGATAAATGTTCATGCATATTTGATAAGAGATAATACCATTTTTTATACCGATTTTATTGGAATTTTCATTCGTGGGATCAAGATTCTAATATGAAAATGTTCCCGTGAAAGTTACTTTGGGATTGTATTGAATGTTTCCTCTTTTCAGTTTAGTCTTAATGCTTGGAGGGAAAACGAAAAGGAAATCTTCCATTAACGTTTTGCTTGAGCCAGTTCAACACTTATTTCCGTCCAGTCAGACAACGCAACCAACTACCAACTAACTCACTAACTACCTAACTTGCTTCTTTCGAAACCAAACGGATTCTGTTTCCTGGTGCTGAGGGAGAGAGAGTGAGACGAAAAAAAAGACGAGTTTGAAAATTGTTCTAAGCTGTATTTGTCAGTGGATTTTCAACATTAGTTAATTGTGAAGGAAATCCTTACTAGAAGTCGGATGTGGCATAGACGGTGAATTAATTTTAATTTTCCGATTCATAGATGAATGGTTCGTTAAACAATTTTTATGATTTACAATGGAACAGGAAATAAAATTAAACTATCAAACCTATTCGGGACATACTGACCAACATGTTACAAGTATTATATGAATTCTCATTACTTTACATTTAACTATATTTATGGTTCAAATCTTCTTCCTAGCCTTTGTTCCTTGTGGGGTCTGCTGTTTTACAAAGCCCACAAGAGTTTTTTTGTGATGCAAACTCGAAAGAAGGTGGAATGTGTAAAGAATTTTTAATATTGAATTAATAGGATTTTTGTGATTTGATTAGGGCTTGGGAGGCCTCTTCCTCAAAGTCGTGGCTTGATTGAGTAAGGTTGCTTCCCTGAAGTGAACCTATCTCTATTGGGGTCATATCCATCAGCTAATCCTATATTTATGATTAAAATTAAATAAAGTTAATTGCCGAGATTTTACAAATTCTAGTTTAAATATAAATAATATTTGCCAATTACGCTACAAATGTTTGTTTAGGTCAAATTTTAAGTATGTTTTAAAAATGGATTGAGATAATGTAACTTTTCTTTATTTGAAGAATTAATCATTAAATTGAAAAGACCATACATCTGTAAATTCGTATGATTAATTTTATACCTTTATTTATTAAGAATGGTTTTATGAATACATCAATTCATGATCCGTTCATTCATTCCCCTTGTTTGAAAATAAATAGGAGACAGAGAATCACATAATACCATGCAATAAACATTTCTATTGCTGAACAAGTGTACACATTCATTATTTTATTATATAGAGACTATATTTGAGAGCACAATTTCTAAAAGAGTCGCTATTCAATTAACAATAATCCATAATGAAAGGTTCAAAGGTTGAACAATACAGGATTATCTCTCTGACATGATTAAAATAATTAATATTGCAAATTTCACATATCTATAATATAAATGAAGACAATAGAATTAGATCTTGAAAGTTTTATTGAATATTTTAAATTATACATTTTGAATATATAAAACAATAAAAATCTACCTTTCTGATATTTTAAGCTTATAAAAAATATAAATATATTTCAAATATATTGTCATTGTTCAAAATAGACAAGTTACTTGAAATAAAAAAAATCATGAAAATCAAGATAGAGGTGGAGAGTACTGATCACATAACACATCTACCCGGGCAACCTGTTCTTGTATATGATATTCAAAAGCAAGAAGTTTGATTTTTATTTAAAATAGCAAATTTCCATTTATTTTTACAATTAATAAAAATGTTAGTTTCATATTGTTTTCTTAATTTTCATTTATATTACATATCTAATCACTCGCTATATTTACCAGAATAGATAATAGGAAAGTGTCTTCATATTATCAAAAGATAAACAGATTTCATTGGATACATTCATCTCAAGGAGAAATGAGCGAAAATTTGCGTCAAACCACAGTGATAAATAAACGGAGGACAAAATTTCAAGAACGTCGCGCCATCAATCTCTTCGGTTGGCATCGTCACGCAGTTCTTCCTTATTTTGCATATATTATACCATATAATACATTTACTTAAATTCTAGTTATTACCATCTCTAGTTATATATTACTAAAGTGGTTTATAATAGTCAGTTCTATTAACTAAATGTTTTATTTAATTATCATTATTATTATTATTATAACGATTGAAAATTTAGAATAATTTTTTATAAGATTTTTAATCATTAAAAATTAAAACATTAAATCATTTATTTTAATGAAATCTTTAATAAGCACTCACAATAGGGAAAAAATTATCTCTTCTGTTACTTGTATCAATATTTAAACATTTATAATATTATGCTTTTTAATTAAATTGAGTGGGAATAGCAATTGACAAATGTTTAAGTAATTAATAATACCATTCATCGCAATATATGTCGAGTAAATTTATTAGCTTAATTATCATTCGAATGATGGGAAAATAAAGATTTAGTTTATTGTTAATTAAACTTAAACAATAATGAAATAATTTTAGGATTAATAGCCTATAACTTATGTACTAAATACAAGCGATTCAATATCTATTTAAATATATATTATATATATATATCCATATTTACGGTTCTAATGCAGATAGGATATATCTATATACTATATATTAATAAAATTATTCCTTATTTGGCTGGCAATATTAACACGTTGACGGACAGTTGGAACAAGTGAAGTTCAAAAATTGACACTATATGATTTTTCAATTTTTAGAATAGTAGAAGTATAGTTTTACTGTTTCTGCTTAAATAAACTTAATTTTTATTAATTTACTACTCTTAATTAGGTTGCGTCTATAACCGTCATGGCGCCAGCGGACTCTCGGCACTAAGTAATGGGACGATGACGGCTATAGCAGCAAACATTTAAAAACGTAAATGATAGGTTTAATGACTCAAATAAACATTTTTTTTGTGTTCAACAAAGTATTTTTTGGGGTTTTACACGAAATGTTAGTTCATAATCAAACAAAAATAAATAAATGACAAAAAAAATTATTATAATTTTATAATTATTATACATTAGTTTCGATATGCCATGTTTTTTAAGCATGGTGCAGGACACAGTGCAGGTTTTGAAATGCAATTCTTGCAGCAATACGATGTTTCTAATGCTGGATAATTTTAGCGGGGAATGAATCAAACACAAACCTAAAAACTTTCTCATTTCAATCGTATCCGTATTTTTGAAATTTGCCTTCCTACTATGCCTTGTATGTGGCCGTGTTTGATTGCAAAGTTTTATGCCGTAATCATTTGTAGATTTGATAATCATTTCCATTACCTGATCATCCCATATTTTATCAAAAACCTGAATTGGAGAAACATTTTCGTCTATATCCAAAAGAATCCCAACGGCATCTGCTTCAAAAGAAAAGTTTCTTATAGGTATTGTATTGGTATGCCATGTTTAATCATTTTCTGGTGCTTCTAGTTCTTCATATTCCTCATCTGTAGTTGATTCATTATCTTCACAACTCGAACTATTATATTCAGCACTGTCAGCATCAGATTCAGATGCACTGCTGCTTAACCCACTATCTATTTCCTCAAAAAGCCTCAGCAGCCTAGCTTCTCCTTCCCAACTGGCCAATTTCTTTAAATATTGAATAAACATTTAAATTGTATTTTATATTATTAATTATTGTATATTATATATATATTTATTATTAACACATTATTATTATTTATTTATATTTCAAATGTAAAATTATAAAAAAAAAAATAAACAGTTAAGGTTATACTGTTTACTTTTTATTACTAATATATCAAAAAATGCAAAATTTTCATTTTTTTATTTTCTCATTACATTGTAAAATCAATAATAAACAAATACTTACCAGTATAAACAATAAATATTGTTAAATGTATCAATAACAACTATTATATAAATTCAAGAGATCGCGTTACTTTAACAATCACGTGCATACATATCCAAAAAATTTTTTAAAAAGTTTTTTTCAAAAATGTGCCACTAGGTTTATACTTTTATGTAGGTAAATGCAAATTTGTGGTGCTATAATCGCAGGGTCTAAAAATGACCGTTTCCTTTTGGACGGCTATAGCCGTCATGTCACATTGTGAATTTCGCTTTGACGGCTATAGACGCAAGTGTCCGTCAACGTGTTAATAACTGGAAAACCGAGCCACCGTTCAAATAATTTAAAAGAAAATAAAATAGTCATAAAACATATACACCTTAAACGTATGTATTAATGCTCTGAAATACAGAAAAGTATGGACTGTTGATATAACAATATATATTCCGTAATTTGATTTTATATAATATAATTTGTATTTACGGAAGCGCTGTCTGACGTAGTTAATGACGTCATTTATATTTCCTATTTAAATTAAGAAAAAATTAATAAACGTTCAGAAACAATTTCAAATAATTTAAATATCTGTATTAATGCAATAAAAAACATATATGGATATAACATATTTTTAATTTTATTTTATTTATAATATATTTTGGATATAAGGAAGCGCAGAGTGACGTAGTTGGTGACCTCATATAAATTTAAATTTAGAAAAAACTAATGAAGATGATTTTTCCCGAGGCTAAAACCAATACAGATCGATTTTTGAATTGAACAAATAAGAAATAAACTTGTTTGGCTCATTTTTAATAAAAAGATTTAAGAAAAAAATAAAGAAAAAAAACAATAGATATACAAAACTAATATTAGAATAAAAATAAATGATATATAAAAAATAACAAAAAATAATAATAGATATTTACAAAAATAAATTGAAATTGTTTTATGATTCATAAACAGGATGACATTCTGTAAGGTGAATCCTAATCATAATCATCATAATAATCCCATATACCAATCATTAGCATGAGTATTATCATCATAATATTTTAAGTTAATTTCTTAATTTTATTGTGACACCTTTTACTTTAGTGTCTTTACCATATTAAGTATGCATATATACCGTATTTGATTATTATGTTTTACAGAACTTGAAATTGTTCATTGTAAATATTCAATTAATCCAAGTTATAGATGGGACATTGCACAATTCAAAGTGGTTGGCGAAATTGAAAGGGAGAAAATCGATTGTCCAAGTAATTTTAATTGATTATAGTAGCAAGTAATCTCAATTATGTTGAAAATAATTTCCGCACATTTTTTTATTTACACATGATAAATATATTAATGTATTAATATTAATTAAATATTAACCTATAAATGTCTGATGTTTCATAAATAAAAAAAGAAATACACACTAATTCAATAAATTGAATATTTTAAAGTTATATTTTCAAAATATATATAAATATTTCACTTTTCCGTTGAAATTATACCTAAATCAAATTTGTATGTCAAAATAAAACTAGTAAACTTTTGGTAAATAGTTTTAAGAGAAAAATCGAAATCTATAAAATAGAAGTTTTAACAAGCTCTTGGACATGTTTGTCAAGCCCCTTGAGGTTTCGACCAACCATTGCACTTCGTTTAACATACACTACATCTGACTTTGTTGATGTATTGTTTTTAAACTAAATTTTCCTGTTTTATAAAACTTTTATATTATTCATTGATCTTTTTTTGAAAGTGAAATTTTAAAAAAGATTACTATATCTATATGTCTAAAAAAATAATATTAAATATTTAATATAACAAAAATTCATATATAATAAAAAAAATAATTCAACTTTATTTAAGTTTAAATTAAGATTGATAATTTATTAATTGAATCAAGTTTAGGGATTAAGTCACTGAATTTTAATATTATATGGATTAATTTTTAGTAAGAAACGAAAATGTATTTTTTCTAATTTAAGTGATTTTTAGGCTCCATGCCTATAATTTTAAATTATTTATTTTTTATTTTAATAATATATATAAAGAGACTTGATGAATTTGAAACCCACGACCTCAAGTTCAGCTAATAAGGACTATAACCACTAGCAGGTGATCAAGAAACAATATTAAAATATATATTGTATAAAAAAAAACTTGCTCTGAAGGGTAATAGTTTAATTCACACCACTCAAAATTACATAATAAAATAATTCAATGTCCTAATTATACGATTACCAAAAATTGTAGTAGTTCTTATATATAATAATTTCATTATATTCATGTTATTGAACCTAATAAAATTTAAATTAAAATATTGGTGAGAGTATAGTTTTGTACAAATGGCTATACTATATCATCTTCATAATTAATTTTCAGTAAAAATTAAAAAACTTAAACATTAGTAATTCCCAATCAAATATATTTGATAATATTTATTCTAATGTGTTACTTCCTTTCATTTGTTTTTTGCTTTGCACTATTTAATTTAAGATGAATAATATGAATTGCTAAATAAGTGTTGTTTATAGTAAATTTAGGTTTTTTTTGCCCAACGAAATGCCTAAAGCCTCTGTTAAATCTCTTTCAATGCCATATCTTTTATTTTTCCGATGATTTCCGGTGTTGATGCAGTTTTTGGACGTCCCTCTCGCTTCGCGAACTTATTGAACAACCTAGCATAGATAGATAGATTGAAAAAACTATATATGTTATATATCTGAGTTTATTATATTTATAATGTATATATATATGTATATATAATTTAATTTAATTTTATTAGTAAACATTCAAAATTTCTTTAATAATATATTCTAGAAAAACATTCTAATTAAAATTATACAGAAATGCAATCAATTTTACTCCAGGCTAATTAGATAATATAACTAATGTTAGATAGAAAATATCGTTAGTCTATTTCGAGGGTTATTGTTCCTAAAAGTCATGGAAACGTTATCTATGCTTCTCGGTGGTTTATCTTTGTATGGCTCAAACTTTAATTAAATCCATTAGAACAGAAGAAGATAGAAATTTATTATTGGATGTCTTTTAATAGCTAAACTAAAATATTATTGCGTTAAATGTCATGTGACATTCATATTCATATGTTTTTTACATTCGAAAACAATTTAAAAAGAAATTTGTTCAAAACAGAAATTATTAAAGGCCTGCGGCATCAGTGGGTGTTTATAATTATTTTTAAATTAAATTTTATAAGATAATATTGAGCTTTGATTAACAAAACATAAATATTTAGAGTGAAAATATTGAAAATAACGAAACACGTGGAGAAAAAATATGAAAAAAGAATGAAAATATTAAATGAATAAATTAATTAATATGGATAGAATGACACTTTCATATTTGACTGCATTTAGATCCTATTGTCAAAATAGTTGACATGGATTAACTATTATCATATTAGTGTTTATATAATATACATCAAAAATATAATATTAATATGTAAAAACATCAAACCAATTTTGTATTATAATATTTATTATAATATTAAAAATTACATCAATTTTTTCAAAAAATTCAAAACTTCAGAGATAATGAATCATGTCCATATTTTTTTAAATATTAACTTTTTTGTTTTATTTTATTTTTTATTTAGTTTCTAGAAGTTATATTTTACTTCAGTGTTGATTTTTCTTTTTACTGTAAGTTCTTTGAGTATTTTAAAATTTTAATATCTCAATTACTTTAAAAATACATTGTGTAAAAATAAACGGCAATGCTCCATCTAATCTAAAAGAATATGTTTTTTCTTTTTGTAAAATTTCAGATGAAAAATAACTTTTTAAAACTTTCATTGTCAAAAAAATATTTTTAGAGCATAATAAAATATTTTTTTATAAAAGGAAAAAATATTTTCCTTTGTTTGATATTAATATTTTATTAGATTATAAATAGACAAAATTCGAAAGGGAATTCGAAGTATAATTACATAATATAAGTAGATAAAAAAACACTTTATAGCTTCAGATTATTACTATCTTTTAAATTCATATAAGTTTATTTGATTGAAGTTATTTATAAATTTATCCACTCAAATATAATTAATTTTAATCAGTAAAATAAATTAAAATAATGGTTTGTTATGGACAGTGAAGTCAGCTGCAGTCGAGCAAAGTGCCATATGTTATGCAACCCCCATGTCAGACCTGTTAATTTGTTAAACCGCCTGATATTTCGAAGGAGTCTTAATTTTTTTAATTATAAGTAATCATATATTTATTGAATTACGGCGAGATAATAATTATAAAAGTAAAAAATATTCTTGTTTAATTAAAAAATAAAAAATAAATTAGCTATTAATTTCTCAAACATTTAAAAAAAATAGATTAGAATAGAAATGATAAATTTTTTGTCTTTTTAAAATTGGGTAAATATTTTACATTTGTTTTAATTCCAAATGATTATATTCTACTATAAAATGTATTAAAAAGTTTCTTTATTTTATTTATTACATATATGTTTAAAAAATACACTTTTTTAATTTAGTATTAATAAATATTATATTAAATTGTATTTAACAATTTAAATTAGAATATTTGAATTAGTTTAATTTTTAATACAAGTAATCAATAATATGCAAAGAAAATAGAAAATTTTGAAAATCAACTCATTATTAAATTCAGAAATATGAGTTCAATTATAATTCAGTTATTATTTTAATATTAATGATAATACCCTATTCATATATTATCTCTCTATCTCTATTTTAAAATTTAAAAAAACAAATCCTTCTAGTTAAATTTAGGTGTCTCTGCAACTTGTATAGATGAATGAATTCGACTGGAGTAAGGCTCAACTTATAAGTTATTTCTAAGAATATCAATGCGGACAATATTAGATTAAATATAATCTCTCCAAGAACATTCAACATATTTCTGTACAAAAATAATTCAGAATCTTTCCTCAAAGCATATGACTCAGTTTAATTTAAATCGTATATAAATTAAAAATGAAATGACAATTTGTATTTGTTTAAATTTTAATACGAGGTAGGTTCAAAAGAAAAGATGAATTTTGAATTATTTCGAAAAGTATTTATTTATTCATCAATATCCATTTTGTCCCCTTCAAAGTAATTTCCCTCAGATATAATGTACTTATGCCAGCGCTTCTTCCAAACGTCGATGCACTTCTGAAATGCGCTTTTCGGTATGGCCATCAGCTCGTTTTTCGATTCCGACTTTAAGTCATCAATTGTGGCAAAACACTTTCCTTTCATTGGTCTCTTCAGTTTTGGGAATAGGAAAAAGTAGCAGGGAGCCAAATCTGGTGAATACGGTGGTTGAGACATGATTGCAGTGTTGTTTTTGACCAAAAAACCACGAACAATGTTGTGTGAGCTGGTGCATTATCGTGATGTAGAATCCATGATTTGTTTTTTCACAATTCCAATCGTTTGAACCGTATTGCTTGTCGCAAACATTGAATAACTATAAATTCATCAATATATTTAGTATTCTTTATTAACAGTACGACCTACTGGCAAGAACTCATGTAATCAAAGAAAAAATGAGCAAACGCTCATCGTGATCATCATTATCTTCTCGGCCTTCTTTAAAGCGGTTGTACCACATTTTTTTGAGACAAAGTATACTCGTCGAATGCCATAGTGAATATTTTAAGTGCGTTGGAGGACTTTATTTTATTTCTAACGCAACATTTAATACAGATTCTTTGATCCATTTTTTTAAGTAAAAAATCGAAGAACACAAAAATGTGACTAACTTTTCCAGTTGTCAAAAACAAACTACTAATCCAAAATGGCTGATAATGTCGACATATGAGAAATATATGTGTAGCAACATAACAAAAAAAAAATTCGATAATCGAATGTACATAGCCTGTGAAAATTAAAAATTCCCCTTTTCTTTTGAACAGACCTCGTATAATCAATCACTAAAATCAAAAAATACAATTAGGAGAGAGGGATTAACTGCTACCAAACAGTTTATTATAGAAATAATTAATATTTATTTATTTATTCAAGCTATATTTTTTATTTTATTATTATTTTTTTTATTTATATTTAAATTATTTTCATTTTTTTTTCTTTATTGAAATCTTAATAAGGGCTGATTTGATAAGATTTTATTGGTAAACAACATATTTATACTTATATTATTTTTAAATTAAAGATGATCGAAATTTCAGATTATTAAATAAATAGAAAAATAAATAGAATGACTCGAGACATGTTCGTTTTCCAAATGCATTACAATACTGTTAATTTTTAAAGAGAATTTCTAGTAATAAAATATCACTGAGTACGATCTATCGATTTGCAGGAAACAATGTGGCAACTCCTAATGGATCCCTTTTATTTATTCATCATCTTGTCCCTTAGCGTGATGTCTTTATTATCTCCCTTTCCAAAGATATTGAAGAAATTGTCACTCCGATAACAATTTCATGTAATTAATCAACAGTAAGTGTTCTCAAATTTCTTGTGATTAATGATTAAACTCGAAACTTTCGTGAACCCTACAAGCTCTAGTACAACTGAACGAAGGAGCGACCATTTGATGAAGACGTAAGAGCGGAAAGTGGAGGTGAGAGTTAAGGGGAAGGGGAGGGTTGAAAAGGTGGGCGGAGGTATTTTATAATGATGAAAACGAATACGGCCAACAACCATTAGGAGGATTGAGACTTAGAAAAATGTCGACAAGAACCAATTTAATTTATTAAAATATTGAGAATTCTTAAAGTATTTTTTTTTAATTTAATTAATTATTATTGAAAAAAGAGAGCTTTAATATAAAATAAAATTTAATATAATTATATATTTATTTAATTTTAATTTAATTGAATTGAAATTTAGTTATTATTTTATTAAGACAGATGGTGCATTAATAAATTTTATTTTTATTTATTGGAAATAAATTTCTTTAAATAATTGAAAATTTAATTGTACTATTTTTCTTATTTTCTTTTCTTTTCTATTTATTTAAATTACTAAAAAAATAATGACCAATGTTTTAGAATTTTATTTTTCATTTATCTTTGTAACCATTAATTAAATTATTAAGGAAAATAATAATACTTATATTATAAATTTATGTGAAGTAATAATATGGGTATTTAAAAAAATCATTAGAACTCTACTAATTGTAAGTACTTAAGAGTTCAACATGTTCATTATTAATTTTGCAGCAGAGACATATATGTAGTTTATAACTCAGACTAATTATAAAATTTATAGCTTAGGGAAGGACTATATGTTGTGTCCACCTTTAACATGATTTTATTAGATTTATGTAGAGGACAAAATGAGGATATAAAAATTTTTTCAGAGCATTACAAAGGTGAAAAATAAATATTTAAATGTTAGCTTTAATGAAATGCTATATTAAGTAATGAGAAAATATAGTCTGATATGATGTGTGTGTGTTACTTTAATTTCTAAAATATTTATTTAAAATAAAATATTTATTAATTTTCTCTAAAATATTATTACTCAAATTGTTGTAGATCTTAGAAACCGAAAAGAAATTTTCACCTTCAGTTTTCCGCAAATTTCACGCACTTTATTGTACGAAATTGTTTCTCAAAAGTTAGGCTACCATAAGTTTTGTGCCAGGTGGGTACCACACTCAGGCGGCGGATTTCTATGAGGAAGGAATTTCGAAGCACGTTGATCGCCACGATAAATGTCTCAACTTTTTTGGCGATTATGTAGAAAAATAGTATTTTAATTGCTCTTTCAAATGTATATATATTAATAAAATACATTTTCCTGTACTAGTTTTGTCTTAATTCCAAAACTTAACCTACTTTGTCCTTGCCCTTGTATATTTATATCTTATTAAACTAGCTAAAATTGTAAGTTTGTATATTTGTATATTTTCTTTTTTTTTAAATTCACACAATAGATAATTTTTATCAAGAAAAATCGAACTCTATTGGTTTCAACCTCCTGAAAAATCATCTTTGTTAGTTTTTTAATTAATTTTTAATTTCAGAATTTATATTATTAGCAGGAATAGTCCTTGATCGAAGCAGTCTATAAGCTTTTACTATTTTGGAAAATGTAAAACTGAAGCCATCTAAGTATAACATCATGTATATATAATATAGGATCAAAAATTGAAACAGGTAAATTTGAATATTTTTTTGTCTTGAAATGGAAATCAAGTAATTTTAATTAAGTTGTACCATTTTAGGAAACAAAGTTTTGAAAAACACATTTAATATTGCAACAAATAATTAAAAGTTGTATAATTTTTAAAGTTTAAAATTTTATAAATTTGTTAAAGGGTCGAGCTATGTCGATATTCCAGATACTAATAATTATAGGACTTAGAGGGTAAATCTAAAGGGCATTGGAGGAAGAATGACCTTAAAGTTGTGAAGGGAATATTAGGACAGTCAAAATTCGATCAATCAGGATTTTGTGATTATTAGAGCATATAGTTTGTTTAATAGGTCCCAAGAGAGAGATCCAGTGTTGAAATCGGTAACTGTACTTTCATTATTTTTTTATATTAAATATTCTTTGAAATTTTTGTGGACTTTGTGGTTTAAGTCTTGATTCTCAAGTTCAATAGTTCAACATTTAACCATTGTGCTCCGCTTTTAATTAATTATTTAAAAGAGTTACAGAAATACAATCTGAATAATCCTAACAGGTAATGAAATAATTTAAAAAAATAAAAATAGTTTTTTTTTTTATTTTTTTAGTCAAAGTTTAACTCCCAAGTTTAATTCAATTTTCTTTCAAGAAAGTTTTATAACATAATTATTTCTAAGAAAATTTTTAAAGTTTTAAGTAATGACAAAAAATATACATATATTTATATATGTATATATATATATGTATGTATATAGATAAAAACAATTCTCATGTCAGCATAATTTCTAAAATTTAATAATTGAATTTTAACTTTGAATAATTGTTTTAGAAATTTGATAAAAGCATTAAGGTAAGCTATTTTAAGAAGTTCTCCCTGTTAAAAGCCTTAATATCAAGACAATGCCAACTATTGGGACTTTCCTTTAGGCTTTTAGCGGCCTAAAAGCAATCATTAACGTGCCAATTTTCTCAATATTAACTCTTACGAACACACGAAAGGAAACGATTCAAGACCGGGATGAGGTGATGGGTGTTGGGGTAGGAGATCCCCTCCATCTACTCTCAATCTCTTTATATTCCCTTTTTTTCTTTCCAGGCATTTGCAACTTTTTTTTGTCTTCTTTCTCCTTAATTCCTTCCTCTATTCTCTCGACTAACATAAAAGATTTTGACCTTTTCGAATGTTTTATTTTTTATACGTAAGGAATGAAAAAACTTTTTCATTAAAGAGTCGAATTAAGCAATTCATATAGTGCTTGAAAAAATTAAATGACCTAGTTTTTCTTCTTTATTTTAAATTTTGAAAAAAAAAAATACTATTTAAAAACAAAATGCATTCAAAAAATTCTTAAGCTAAATTGTTTCTCTTTTTTGTTTGACAATAATAATAATTTTTTTTTTTTAAATTTAATTTGAAAATTGCTAATAATTTTATAAATATATAAATCGGTATCGGCATCTGTCTGATGTAATTTGACGTGAAGAGTTTGAGAAGGGCAAAGTGAAATAATGGAATTAAAATATTGAATTTTATTATTAATATTATTATTATTTTTATTATTACTATATAAATTAAATAATCAATTAAATTTAGAATTTTAATATAATTTTGGTAAAAATAATAATTATATATATGAGGATCAATGTTTAATTGTTTTTCAAGTAACACTAAGTTTTACTTTAAGAATTTTTTTTTTTTTTTTTTTTTTCAAATAAAAAGAAGGATTATATTTTTTCTTTTCTATTTGTAATATATTATGTACTGTACATAATGTTATATAATTATAGCAATTTGAATTTTTTTTCTCTCCTGGGGGGGGGGGGGGTTAAAACCCTAAAACCCCCCTGGTTGCGCCACTGCACTTGTGTGTTTGTAATAAATATTATCCAAATGTCAATGTTATTATATAATTAATTAATTAATTTAATTAATTTAATTTAATTTTAATAAATATGCTACATACAAGGAAATCACCACTGACTTCTAACGGCAAACGAGGGAATTTGAATTTGTTGAACTTCGTCAGAAAATACAATTTTTCATAGTTTTTATTTATTTATTTATAATTTTTTTTTTAATTTTTGAAAGAAATGATTAGTAATAATAGTAGATATATTTTTACCGACCGACGATAGGCAGGGAAAGATTGTTTTCACACCAAATTTCACATGAGGAGATTTTTTACATATCTTAACGAATCATGCATTTTGTTAACTGAAAAAAGTATTTTTAGTATGATGTCTGTCCGTCCGTCCGTCTGTCCATTGTGTGTTCTTATAGACGTGTATAGCTTGAACGGCTCAACGGATTTTGATAAAATTTGGTATATTTAGTTAATGCAGTACTACGAATTCATCAATTTTTGGTTAATTTCCGGAAGTATTAGTTTTATATTCAATGTCCCAAAATATTTCACTTAAAATATAGTAGTAATTAATAATTGATTAATTAAACTAAAAATAAAAACAAAGATAATATAATTTAGTCATTTTAATTCAAGTTTTAAATTTTTATTTAATATATTATATTTATAAATGTTGTTTGGAAATTAATTTATTTCAAATCGTCGGACGCGGTTCTGTGCCTTTAATATTTGAATTCACGAAATTTTAAAATCATTTCGATTGTATTTTTTTCTTTATTGACTAAAATGCTAATTTCGATATAATATAAAATGAATTTGTTGGTTATTAATATGAGAAGTATATTTATACTCTTTTTTAAATACCATTCTTTTAAATTAGAATGAAAGTTAACAAGGTAAAATTTATTATTACCATTTGTTCCCCAACTTCAGTAACTCTTCGTTTTTTTTATTAGCTGTCCTCTCTCAACCCCTCTTTTTCATTTTCATTTGTTTATTTTAATCCGCATCAACTGAATTAAACTTTATTTAATTTATTCTTGTCGAATGATTATTCGTTTTTATTTAATCGTAAGTTTAAAATCAAAATTAACCTTTCTGAGTGAGTGAATATGATTGCCAAAATTTTAGGGGATGAAGTTCATCCCCCACATGACCCGTTCCACACCTAAAATGTATTATCAGCATAAAAGTTGGCTCGCAGGAAAGAATGTTTTTGGCTCAAAATGCCAACATTTTATCATTCCGCCCCCGTGATCTTTTTCCCTCGGACCAGCCTTTTCATTCTTTCGTTGATTCTCAATTGTACTGTCTGTTATAAAACGGCTGCCTGGATAGTTTACGCCCTCTTGTCGTTTTATGTTCATCTAGTAATACTTTTTTTTATTACCCGTCTCATTCGCATTGCTAGAGTTACCATTTGAGTTGTCTCGACTTCCCCAAGTGGACGATCATTTACATTTTTTTGACACCATTTTACTCTGGAATTGTAATTTAGAGATATTTAACGCCTCCAAGAGAAAGGACAATGAGAGAACAATAAAAACAGAAACTCATTATCAAAAGGTCATATCTTTTTTTAACAACAAAAATGAAATTTACTAAATTTAATGAATAACAAAATAAAAATATTTTAAAAATATTTAGTATATATATAGGGTAATAAAGGTTGAGGCAGTCGGTGACTTTTTTATATTTTCTAAATAGTAAATGAAAACATACATTATGAATTTCAACATCAGGAAGATTCTCCAGATTTGCTCCTTTCAAACTACATATTATTTTTTGGTATGAAATAAATTAATTTCCAACTACAGAAACAATTTCAAATAATTTTAATATATCTATTAATGCAATAAAAAAAAGATATGGATATAACATAAATATTGTTAATTTTATTTTATTTATAATATATAAGGAGGCACTGACTGTGACGTAACAAAGGGCTGGGTGACGTCATATAATTTTAAATTAAGAAAGAACTAATGAAGATGATTTTTCCCGAGGATAGAACCAATACATGATTCGTGGAGATATGTAAAAAATCTCATGAGAAATTTGGTGTGAAAATAACCCTTCTCTTCCTATCGTCAATCGGTACTACTACCACTTCCGATTTCCGGATATACTCCAAAAGTTGATCAATTCATCATACTGATGCATTAAGTAAATATACCAAATTTCATCAAAATCCGTTAAGCCATTCAAGCTGTACACATCTATACGGGTAATAAAGGTTGAGGCAGTCGGTGACTTTTTTATATTTTCTAAATAGTAAATGAAAACATACATTATGAATTTCAACATCAGGAAGATTCTCCAGATTTGCTCCTTTCAAACTACATATTATTTTTTGGTATGAAATTGCTATTGTCGGTCTGTAAAAACTATTATTTAAAAGGAATAAAAATTTGGACTAAATGAATCATCAGAAGACATACACATTTAGAGAAATTCACATAAAATAAATTTTCAAGCGTCCAAATAACCAAATTTTATAAATATATTTTAAAATAAAGCAAATACAAGAACTACTAAGTTTTTTTTTTATGTTTATTGTCTCTCATCTCAGAAACTTTCTTTTACGAACATTCTGCAGTTTTGTCTACAAATGAAAATTGTATAGCATTTTCTTTAATATTTATTTTTTGATATTAATCGTGTTCTATTATATATTTTCTATTTTTATTCAATTTTGCATATTTATTATAATTTTAGTTTATTTATTTTATGATTTTTAAGTATAATCTCTTTATATCAAAATTAGCAAATATTTAGCTCGGGTGTTATTTATTTTAAAATATTTTATAATTTTGAATTTGAAAGCTTTAAATTAAATTGTTTGAAATCTAATATAAAATTAAGCTTTGTGGGTTGATATGTAGAGATTGGATTTCCATGAGAAGAGATATGTCAGTTCGTTTGAGATCATCTTTTCTCTTTTCTTCATCTGTTTTCTCATTCGTTCCCTCACTTTCCTTATTTACTACTAAACGATCTATATTGGAAAACAAACCCCGGGGCTCTCAAGTCAATCTGCTTGTCGGTTGTTTGTCTGTATTCGTGTACGTTGAGTTAATATTCCATCATCACACAAATTGGTTAAAACACACCCAGCGGGTTCAAAAATATACCATACTAATGAATTAAATTGATCTTTGAAAAATTCTTATGCAGAGGGGATTTCGGAAATTAGATTAAAATATAATTATGTATTTTAATATATTTTCCCAAAAAAGAGTATTTTTTTCCATAAAAAATTTAATTATTTTTGAAAGCAATTGAAAGATAATTTAATTTTTTCTAAAGAATCATATAAAAATAATGGAATATTCGTTCATGACAATATTTAGTCATGGTCTATAAAAAAATATTTTTTTTTATATATTTAATCTTTAATTAATGTAAAATAATAATAAAAAATTATTAATAGAGTTTATTTAAAAATTCTTGACATAATGTTAAAATTACATTGTTAAATAAATAAAAAGAGTTTAAAAATATACTTACATTAGATACAAAATAAAAATTTAAGAAAAATAATATTTATCTTATAAAATGAATTTAATACTTCTAATTATTATATAGAAGATATTTTAAAATTTTGGAATAAAGTATTCATTCATTAATTTCTAAGCTAACAGACAGCCCCTGGCACTATATGCAACCATCCTACGCGCCTCCATATAATAATAATATTGTAATATATTAAAATTAAAATAACTTTATTATATATATTAGAAATATGATTCAAATTGTTGTTAATAAATAAAATTCACTACATTTATGAATATATCAAATTAATATCTCGAATATAAATATATAATAGATTATATATATATTATATACATGTATTAATTGAATTAAAAATAATATTAAAATAGGATAATTGAAGTTGAAAAATGGGAAAAATAGCTGCCATTACTCTCCATTTCTCCCGTCAAAAATGATATCTGAGGTATAAAATCTAATAATTGTTTAATGATATGAAAATGTTGCATAGATGCGTGAATTTTTAAATTAGATACTTGATGGTAGGTTGACCTTCTTTAGAGCTCTTTACCCATTCATGCATAAAATAGCTGAGTCAAATAAAAAAATAAAATATCACTTTATTTTCTCTTAAAACCCTTTTCCCTTTATCAAAAACATCAACTTTTTTTTTATATAAACCAACAAAAATAAATCAAATGATAAATAATCACCAAGAAAGCGAATGAATACGAGACCAATTAATGTATATATCTAAGTTTTTTTTTATATATAAAAAAATACTAGCTATAAAAATTCCACATTTCATCCACTTTCTACCAGTATAGAGTAGAGCATGCCTTAATCTTTATTTATTATTTTATTTTTTTTTAGAAAAATAAATATTTTTATTAATATATTATGAATATTAATACTTATGTATTAATGTATTGAAATAAAACATTAATTTTAAAAAAGTTTAAGAGTTTTATGATTTGTAATTCTTAATTAAAAAAAGTTTAAAATATTTGTGTATCCACCATGAAATCCATTACTAGATTATTTATATAAAAAAAAAAAAAATATTTTATAATATTAATAAATGAATTTTTATATTTTTATTTTTTATGAATTTCTTAAAAATATACAAATATATTAAAATTCTGAAAATTTTAAATTATCAAAAATGATTAATAAATAATAAAATGATATCCAATATCTTAATAAGTTTTTAAACCAATTTTCATTTTATATAGACAGTGATTTTGATCTTAAAAGATTTTCTTTTGAAATTACTCTTCTCTTTTATGTCCATTGGAATTGATTATAAGAGTTTTAAAACAAGATTGAAACTATTAAACTTTGATTATATTATATGAGTGTGTTTGTATCTTTTGTTAATCAAGTTACTAATAAAATAACGATATTAAACTATTTGATTTGATGACTTGAAAAATGTTTTTAATTATATGCATGTAAATTGAAATATTTATTATTGATTAAAGTATGTCAAGATTCTGCTGATAATAATGATTAACATCAAATTTTTGATTAAATGAAATACAAATAAATTATCTAGATTCTCTGTCATTTAACTACCTAACGTTCTTTGAATCTAATGAGAATTCAACATTTATATATTAAAAAATATAAAAAAAAAACAAAAAAAAAAATAGAATAAAAAATCAGGATTTAAATCAAGAATAAAAAAAAAATAAATCTTGTTTCCTAAAAATACTAGAACTTTTATTTTCAACCAAAAGTGGATAATAAATGTGCTAAGTCTTTTACATTTTATGAAATGAGTTTTATAGTTATTTGTTTTTTTTATATTTTTTAAAGTCAAAAGTTCAAATATTTTATTTTTAATTTCATTCTTACTTTCGATGAAATGAAAAACTTTTCATCATAAATGATATATACCTATATATTCCTCTCAAAGGGTATATAGTTAACTTAAAATTAATATTTTTTGTCTGCAAATGTCTTTTTTGACTATCATAAAATGTCTTCATTTAATTAAATTTTTAAATTCGCAACCTTTTATGAGAAGGCAAATTAATGCTGTTTAAAAACAATATATTTACCACACTTAATAGGAAAGATTGAATTAAAAAGTACAAAAACAAAATACAAAAAACAAATTTAATTTTAAAGTAATATTAATAGTATTTGAAGGAAATATTTTAGTTCAGTTCTCAAACTAGCCTACGGACCCCTTCGAGAAAAAAATATACACAGGTTTCTCTAGAAATATTTTTTAATAGCAACTTTCCATTGCTAATATCCTGTGGTTTTGCCTACCAATTCCTATTGTAAATATAGATAGTGGTTTCTCCTATTGTCGAATTGATAATCGATGTTGAGTCCAAATAGTATATTTTATTTAAATGATATTATTATAATGAAAATGTATTAAACATTATTTTATATTTTTTCATTTTCCTTGAATTCCTGATTATTATAATAAAGTAGTTGTTTATAATTAAGCTTTAATCAAGTATCTTGGAGAGCAAGCGACAACTGATTTGACTCCAAGTGGCATGATCACTGGTGAGTTAATAATTTTCTAAAGTCAATCACTGTAAATAATCAAGATTGTCGAATCCACATGAAATCATCAACAAAATAAAATAATATAAATCATAATAAACTTAAATATTTTTATTTCAACTTACTTTTTTTAAAGATTTATCATTTATTTCTTAAAGTGTTTAAGGTTATTTTATATAATAATATAAAAGAAACGATTCTTTAATACGTGCCAAATTCTTTAAGTGAAATTTCATACTCTTTAAAAAAAAATGAAAATAGGGTATTGGAATATATAAATATAAGAAAGAATTAAGAGAACAATATAATATGATAATATATAATATGGCTTAATAAATTATACCTTCTGTGAAAATAATATATATATATATTCGAAAATATTGAAGTTCATTTAATGTTTAAGGATAATAAAATATTCAAATGATTCTTTTTTTTTTGTGGAAGACTTTCTATTTGGGTAGTTGATATCTTCAAGTGAGAATTGAATCCATTATTTCAGTAAAATCATTATTACTTTACTAATGACCTACAACATGAAACTTCGATAATTAGATTTATGTCTTTGATGAGAAAGTTGTTTCGATAGTATTCACTATTATTGTCAAGTTAACTATTTAGAATATTATTCAATTATAGGAAGATTATAGTTGAATGTTGCTTTAGTATAGGGACTTAAGAAACTTTAATTGAGCAATTAGTACAAATTTAGTTTAATGTAAAAAATCTTAAATAAGTAACAAATTTAAGAATTTTTTAACTTATTTATTACCTCTATTCAATTAATTTTACTTGAAGTGAAAAACAATATTTTTTTGAAAATTCAATATTAATTTAGTTATTAGTTGGAGTTTTGTTAACTTCTACTTAAGGTGATAAACGAGTATCAGAACTCGGAAATACTTCCAGCATTATTGTTATTTAACTATTTTCAAAATTACTCTCTCAATTTTATTTACTTCGAAAATTATTTATATTAATTCTCTACTTAATCGATTATACAAATAATAATGCATTAAGCACAAATATTTTACTAAACATTAACGTTGATCAATGTTAACCAGTGAAATAAATATTGAATTATAAAATAAATGAAAAAGTGTTTACCGATAGATCTAATGTTATATTTGGATTAGAGAAATTTTTGAAGATTTTAAAAATTTCCAATAAATAAATAACCAAAATTGTTCTTTGGTGAATTAATGATTATATATTTAAAAAAAAATATTAAATAGAAATAGCATCATACCTTTCACAGCATTGAGTTTATTGCCGACCATCTGCTTCGCAACGAACGCCGCCATCTTGGTTAGGAGGTGTTGTAGAGAGTACTTGCAGAAGAAGTAGTACTAGTTGTTGTAGTGAAGAAGTGTCAGTTGAGTAAGAGAGTAAATGAGATGAATGTTATATAATTTGCGAGTAGAGTCTGTTGTTGACGTAGTATTTGTTCTTGTTGATGTTGTTTATCAACTAAGACAAGGGAATGGGATGGTCAATCAATTGAACCAGTAGGCTGTTTGTATGGTGATTTTCTACGTCGTCCAATCAGAAATCTAAACAAACAAACAATGACAAAAGTTTGTTAAAATCAATTATCACAAATGATCCTGTTTAATATTATATAAATAGAAAGGTATTATTGAATTAAAATGATTATACTTAAAATATTATATCTTCATTAAACAAAGGATTACAAAGGTTTAACAATAACTTTGAGTTATTTGCCGCGCTAATCAAAATTTTAACAGAGATTTGAAAATGGTCCAGTTATAATTGGATTTTAACACTATACTGAAATTTGTTATTATATTCATATTTAGGTTTATGTTAGATAAAATTACTCATCAAGAAAACATTATAATATAATATATATATACATTATATTTAATAACATTAAACAATCTATTAAATTAGTAAATATATCGTTTGAATAGTAGAATAGTTAAAAGAATATAAATAAATAATTATAAAAATGTTTGAATAATAAAAATTAGTAGATATAATAATATATTTAAAAAAATCTTAAGTATCTCCACTCGTCTAACTTGCAAATTTGAATTGGTTTAATTAACAATATTGTATTTAAATTAAATTTAATTGATTAAATTATAAATTAAAATTAATAAATAATATTTATTAAACCAGTGCGTGTTTGGCTCTTTGTTGATAGCACTACGTCACGTGCTGGCTCGTGATTGCTAGTTAAATTGTTAAAAAATTAATTCCGGTACTTTCAGCGATTCAATCAAACTGAAATTCTATATATAGCAGTTTTATACAACTTTTAATAATGTGAAAAACTATCAAATGTATATCTTTATATTTACGGTCAGTTTAGAGGAAAAAAATAAAAACGTGATAGGTAATGACCCTCTTCCGAAAGACCTACATTTCTCAAAAGTTGATTTTTCTCAACCTTAGTGAAAATGACTCAGGGACCTTCAAAACGTATAAAAACATTAAAATCTCGACATTGAAAATTTTTATGATCGCAATACTATCTCTGGCGGTATAGTAAAAAGTACAAAATCCTCTAACGTTTGATGATTTTAATTAGTTCTATAAGGTTACAGGAAAAAAAAAATAAAATAAATTACATCTAAAGCCTTGATGAATATTTAACATTCCTCTTTTTAATTAATTTATTATAATTAATATGCATAATAATATAAAAGATTTTATTAAAAACTTGAGTAAAAGATTTTTACTTTAATAATAGTAATTTATATATTTGGAATAATCTTTTGAAATTAATAATACCTACGTACTTAGAAGGAATTTCATAAAGATTCTTATTTAAATCGAAGATTAAAAGTATAAATAATTCTTTGTTGAGAAAATATTTAAAAACTTTCTAGTTCAACTAGTTCTGTCCTTGACTTTTTAATCAGAACTTTTGTCTTTCTTCTTTTTCTTATTCTTTTTCCGAACATCTTTTGGACTTTGTTTAAGAATTTTAACCCGCAGTCACTAAGTCCTAAGGCTCAAGAGACTTTTCACGCACGGTCTTTGATCTTTCTACTTGTGAGTTAACTTTTGTTTCGTCATATAAAAAAAGAGGAAATAAGGTGGGTGATTGTTTAAGAAGAAAAAATAAAGAGCTTATATTTTAAGACCTGGGATTTAAATGTCAATCTAAAATTAGCCATGATGGAAATAAAGAAAGAAATATTTTTATCATTATTGATTTTATTATATTTTATTTATTAAATATTTAATTAGAAAAAGTTTTTCAAAGTTTGAATTTGTAGTCATCTTCGAAAGATTTTTTCTTATAGTGAAAGAATGTTTTAAGTAATTAAATAAAACACATAATTTTTTTATAATTAATTTGGATTTATTCATTCACTAGGGTGTTTATAATTAAAAAGTATTATGCATGTATATATTATAATACATATTAGATAATCTTAAAAACATAAGATTTAATGTTTAGGTTTATCTATGTTAACCATTTTGCTAGAATTTATTCTATTATTTTTCAAATCGTTAAAAACCCGCAAAACCTTAAAAGATCATTAAAAATATACAATATTAATCAAACAATAAAATATATATATATATATGGTCGGCAACCTCTTTCAATAGTCGGGCACATTTCTGAAATAATATAACAGGGGTGAGCATACTTAGAGCTATATTGAAAATGAAAATGTTTAAAAACATTTTACCTTTGTTTAATTTTTTTTTTTTTTATTAATAATTTATTACTTAGTAATTTGAATGCGGGCACTTGAAAATGGCTTCGCGGGCAACCTGGTGCCAATCAAGTCGGTTATATCAATGAGGTGTCCTATGATCAGTAGAACTGGTCCTATCAACCTTTACCTTGATTTTCTTGATCGGAGGCGCTACGTTTTATCAATGTTCCCAATGTTGTCCCGGCCCATAGACCCCAGCTAAAGAAATTTATGACAGCGACGCAAGCCTCTCACCCTGTGGCGCCTCATACAGTTTACTAAGTATAACTAACTTGAAGTATTATTTTATTATGAGGCCAGTGACAGTAACATATTGTATCATGTCAAAAAGTTAGTTAGTTAAGTCCAATTCCTTAACGAGTCGTTGTTTTCTATGATAAATTAATTTTAGCCATCCGCAAAACAGAAATCAATTAGATTCGAGTCACGTTGCCAAGGCGGCAGGAAGACGATCTAAAATTCCTGTAATCGAATAAATATTTGATCAAGAGTGTCACTTGCCAGCAAACGTAAAATAATTTAATCGAAATTCTAAGACTTAGTTCCCTTAGGGATAGTAGGGGATGGTTGGTCTACGTTGGCGTTGTTGTTGTTTCCCGATGGGACGCCCTCTAACCAGGCAACCAAAGAGACAGGTCTGATTGACCGGCGATGTCTTCTCCTCGCCTTTAATCAATGTTGACTCTTTGCCAATGGAAAGAGAGATATTTTTTTCTCATCCACTCTACCTTTCTCCATCTCGCTTTCTCTCTACCTTCGTTCATTGAGAATCTCATGCGTTTAAATCAACAAGAATTAACTCCAATCACTTCTGTACACATAGACATTGAAAGAAAAATAAACACTTCTATTTACTTTTATCATTGTACTGCCAAAGACATTTAACTAAAGCATAGTTGATTTTTTGTTACCCGATTTTACTTTTTTTTTTTTAATTTAACAGATAAATACATTTATTTGGATGTTAGGATGTTAAATTTTTTTTCATATTTTTCCTTCCACTTAGCACTGCATTTCATAAAATGGAAAATAAAACTCAGAGAATCTAATAAAATTTTAGAGAAGAATATTTTTATGATGTACTATATATATAAACAGGTGAAAGGATTAACCCCTTTTCGTGTTCTAATAAAATAAGTAATAAAAAACCTTCTGAGAAGGAATGGTAAATAATTTATTTGAGAATATTTCTAAGTCCTCAATTTTAACACATCTAATCTAAATATATATAAAAAGGTTTTTGTCTGTACATTGCTCAGAATTTTAAGATTTTTGCATATCTTCGCGTTTCATTACCTCTAGAATCCAAAAGTGACTTTAGAATTTTTTTTTCATGTCTGTTTGTCTGTCCGGAAAATAAGCATGTTATAGACTCAAAATTGGCTGAACCGATTTCTATGAAATTACATCACAATATTCTTAAACACCTCTATAGTAACATAGGCTATATATTTTATTAATATCTAATCAATAACCACAGAAATTAATAAATGAACTTAATAATAAAAAAACAAATAAATTAATTAATTTAAATTAATACTATAAATGAAGGTATATATTGTTAATTTATCTATAGTTTTATACCTTTAATTTTTATAAATTGTCTCAAGTCTCTAACTTTGCATTTTCTCAAATTGCATTATAATTAAAAATATTCAATAAAAATCAAACAATGAAAATAAAATATCAAAATGAAATGATCAAGAAATATTATACTCTATTTCTCTATTATAATATATTCAATAGTTACGAACCATAAGCGGAGGAAATATTAGGAGGATATCAATGCGGGTTCAGGCCAAATCGATCAACATTAATTAAGATATTTTCATTATGACAGATATAAGAAAAAAAAAACGCTAATTCAATATTTCTATTCACTAATTATTTGTATAAATACAATAGATCCGGATAAACTTTTTCAAATTTTGATCTTCAAATTTGTCTTGAAGTTAGTAAATAAAGATTAAGATGCGGAAATCAATAGTAAAATATTAGGTTACCCAGACGACTTAAATATAATAGGAGATTCGGGAATTGCAATTACAGATAGCGATGAAAAATTAATCGAGGTAGGAAAAGAGATGGGGTTTGAAATTAATAGTGATAAGACAAAATATTTAGTAACAGAGATACATAACATACAAAATCTTAATATACAAAATGTAGAATTTGAATATGTAGAAAAATTGAATGTGGATTCAGAGTATTTGAGACTAGGAATCTTCCCAACATTTATTGGCCAAAGAAAGATGAGGTCACCGGGGAATGGCGGAGACTGCATAACGAGGAATTGCATGACCTCTATGCATCTTCAGAAATAGTTAGGGTTATAAAAGAGAAAAGGCTGCGATAGGCAGGGCACGTAGCTAGAATGGGAGAGGAACAAAATACTGGTGGGGAGACCGATTGGAAAACGTCCGCTTGGAAGACCAAGGACGCGTAAGAAGGGACGTAAGAGAGATGGGACACTTGGAGAAATGTAGTTGTTGCGGCCAAGAACTTTCGTGTATCGTTGAACCACATAGATAGATAGAGATAACATATACAATAATAATATAATATAATTAATTTACTGATTAAATTAAAATATATTTTAAAGAAGAGACAAAAAGAAATGAATATTTTATGTAATATACTGATTGAAACAAAATGGATAAAAACTACTTTCAAACAAATACTATATACCACTCGGAGCCCCAGCCTAGGTGTGAAGAGCGCCGAAGACGCTCTGAGCAGCTAGTATTAAAATAATTATAAATTAGTATATTTAATCAGCATAATAAATAGTTATGATAAGTGGTTTTGAAAATCATAAAAAAATTTTAAGTAATTAATTATTAATTAATAAAATTTTTAAATTAACAATTTGGCCTAAAATCAATTTTTCTTCTATCATTTAGTCATCTTCTATTACTTTGTGGCTTATTGTTATCAAATATTTACCTTTATCACTCTACTTGATCGTTAATGTGAGAAAATAAGAATGTTTCAATAGAAATTAATTGATAATCAATTTAAATTTTGAAAGAAGGTATTTGATGCCAAAAAAATAATCATATCTTATTCTCTTTCACATCCCATTTTCAAAAATAAAAAAAAAAAATTAAAATGTAAAATTTCAATAATTTATATATTATTATAAAATGTTGTAGTACTAAATTGTCGAATAATTTTTAATATTTTTTCTTTAAATTACTTTTAGATAGCTAGATAAATAAATAAATTTTATTTTATTTTTTTATACATTGTTAATTATATATATATATATATATATATATATAAAAGCTTTTAAATATATAAATAAGTGAGAGCAACTCGCGGCCCGTTAACCCCTTACAGCCCACTGAACAGATTTGTGCGGCCCTTCAAGTATAATAGTACATATCATTTTATTGGTATCCTAAACTTTTTGCGGGCTACTTGACTACTGTTAAGTATAATATATATTATAATTATATATCAAAATTAATAATGAATCGTTTTTTTGGAATATGTAATACTTATGTGAATTGTTCATTAAATATTTAAGGATTAATTTTCTATTAGGTTGTTTTTAATGTCGACCTTTCGTTTGGTCCTTTGATAAAAAAAAGGTTGCTTATTAAACAAAGGATTTAATAAAATGAATGAATAAAATGTGTGAGGATTCAAAATTAACACTTTTAAATTTTTTTTATAAATTTACACAAAATAAAAAATAAATTTTCAATAACGAAAGAAAGTTACTTGCCCTTTAATTTTCTATGTTGACATATAAAAGGATGATGGTTTTGTTCTCCAGCTGGATAAATTGAACCCTAAATCTAAAATCAGATTAGATTAATGATAGAGTTTGCGTCGGAGCCAATATCAGAGAAAGAGAGAGAGAGAGAGACAATCGTGTTTCAAAGCCCCTCTATCGCTCTAAACCTCCATTTTCTCTTTCTAACTATACCCAAAGCTGACAGTGAAACAAGAGTAGAATATTTTTATATATATATATATATATGATTCGGATGAAGTCCTGGTTAAAAAAACCCGTTCAGGCAACCATGTCACGAAGAGTAAATTGTGAACCTCATCCACATTGCCCCACCTCTTCTAGCTGTACAAAACACCCACCCTCACTAACACAATATCGTATACAACATACAACACATACACACCCACAATACGTAAAATATTCAAGGCGTAAATTTAAAAAAAAAAAAATTCGAGCTGGAAGGGATTGGAGTATACAAGAAGTTTTCCCTTGATCTTCGAAAAATAAAATTACAAATTCAAGACAAAATATTATTTTTTTTAAATATAACTTTTTCAAAATATAGACAATTTTAATTTTTAAACCCTCAAATGAATTAATCTAAAAACTAACAAAAGGTTAAAACGACATTATATTATTTTAATTTTACGTTTTTAACCCAAACTTATAGAATCAATATTTTTTTATTAATATTTTCTTTGAAACGTAAAATCTAGAAAATTGTAATATCAGAAGAATTATAATTAAAGTATAATTAATATTGATTTGTAATTTACTAGTCATTAACAGAAAAGATTATTTGTTCATTATATGACTTTTATTTCATCATCCAATTAAACTTGATTCATATTATAGAGAAAATGATTAGAGTCGTCTTATACAAAGCCTAACCAGATAAGAAGTAACTATAATACACCCATCATCTTGTAATGTAATAAATAATTTTAGCAATAACAAATTTTGTTACAAAGACTTCCGTTACGAGAATTGTTATTTACCTCCAAAATATTAAAGGTTTTTGCTCATTGATTTGTGTTTATATTTAGACTTGACTCGGACTCGGCGAGTATTCAAAATATAGGACTCGGAACTCGCCGAGTCCTAAAAACCCGAGTTTTCAGAAACTCTACACCCATATCAATAATTTATATATTTTAAATATTTTTCTAAAATATTTGAAAAAATTTGGTCTGGAAAAAATAGAAATTGTTTATAAACTTTACATATAAATAACAATTTCTTCTTTCTTAGTTAATTCTTTCTTAATTCTTAAATATAAAACCCTCTATAGGAAAATCTTATACATTTTATCATATATATATATATATCTATATATATAAAGGAGAGTGTTTGTATGTATGTATGTATGTATGTATGTATGTAATTTGTTTACTTTTTTGCTGTCATAGAAACAAACAAAAAAGAAATTTCCTACTTAACCGACACTTTATCGGTAATTTAGAATTATGAACATCAAAAAATAAGAAACGATTTCTATGAAATTACATCACAATATTCTTATATACCTCTATGGTAACAAAGGCTATAGATTTTATTAATATCTAATTCTAATCAATAACCGCAGAATTTAATTTTTTAAAGTTTATATAGTTCTCCGTGTTGTTCATTCAAGAGCCATGCGTGGCCCACTGACTGGCAGACTCATTTTACACAATGTATATAACTAGCAATCAAAGAATTATTATAATATTTAACTTTTTATTTTAAATTCTAATATTCAAATATCATTTCAATTAAATAATTTATTCTAAAAGTTCTCATTTTAATTAATATAATAAAATATTTAAATCATATTTAACTTAAATTATTTTGTATTTATTCTTTCTATATTTGAATACTTCTTTTATTTTAAGGGAGGGAATTAACTATGATCTAAAAAAATTAATAAATGAACTTAATAATAAAAAATCAAATAAATCCATTAATTTAAATTAATACTATTAATGAATGTATATATTGTTAATTTATCTTTAGTTTTATCAATACTTTTATACCGTTAATTTTTATAAATTGTCTCAAGTCTCTAACTTTGCATTTTCTAAAATTTTATTATAATTAAAAATATTCAATAAAAATCAAGCAATGAAATTAAAATATCAAAATGAAATGATCAAGAAATATTATACTCTATTATAACATATACAATACTTATAAACTATAGGCGGAGGAAATATTAGACTATATCATTGCGGGTTCATGCCAAATCGATCAACATTAATTAAGATATTTTCATTATGACAGATATTAGGAAAAAAACTGCGAATTCAATATCTCTGTTCACTAATTATTTGTAGACTTTAGTAAAACCTACGCATGACTCAATAGATCCGGATAAACTTTGTCAAATTTTGATCTTAAAATATATCTTGAAGGTAGTAAAGAAAGAGTAAGATGCGGAAATCAATTGTAAAATATTAGGTGACCCAGACGACTTAAATATAATAGGAGATTCGGCAATTGCAATTACAGATAGCGAGGAAAAATTAATCGAGGTAGGAAAAGAGATGAGGTTTGAAATTAATAATGATAAATAAATATATTTAGAAACAAACAGGAGCAGTATTAACATACAAAATGTAGAATTTGAATATGTAGAAAAATTGAATGTAATCACGAAGGATAATAATATTTGAGAAGAATTTAAATCGAAGTTACAATCGGGAAACGCCTGTTATCATGCAGTAAAGAGGCTTATCTCATCAAAATTATTATAAAAGGGAATGAAAATTAAAATATATAAAACAATTATTTTGTCTGTTGTATTATATTAGTGTGAGACATGGTCTATGATCTTAGGAGATGAGAGTGGATTCAGAGTATTTGAGAATAGGATTCTCCCCAGCATTTATGGGCCAAAGAAAGATGAGTACATCAGGGAATGACGTACGAGAGATGGAACAGAGGCTCAGGATAAGGACACTTGGAGAAATGTGGTTGTAGCTGCCAAGAACTTTCGAGTAGATAGATATAACATATTCAATAATAATATATATAATTAATTTGCTATTTAAATTAAAATATATTTTAAATAATCACACAATAAGAAATGAATGTTTTATGTTATACATTGTTTGAAACAAAATGGATGAAAACCTTTTACTACTTTCAACCAAATACTATGTACCACTCGGGGGTACAGGGGGCGGAGCCCCCGTCTAGATGTGAAGAGCGACGAAGGAGCTCTGAGCAGCTAGTATATATATATATAGAAAATTTGAATCATGTGTATGATGAAATATAAAAAAAAGAGATCAAAAATGAAAATCAAAACAAAATTAAATAAATAAAACCAAACTAATAAATAAAATTAAAAGTTTATAATTTAAATAAGATTAAATGATTAATTGTTTAAATCAGAATAATAATAAGGTATTATAATAATTACAATTGATCATTATTTTAAATTATAAATTTATAATAATAAATATGTAATTAATTAATAATTATCTACGAGATTGCTAATTAGTGAATTTGATGGAATTTAGAAATGATGGCCAAATCCTTAATAATTATAAGACTTCCCATTCTAGGAAATATTCCAATTATAATTATTAATTCTGAAGAGCGACCTACTGTGGCTTACCGAACTAGAATAAGTGAGAATAAGATGAGGATGGATGGGAGAAGGCGACGGGGAGGGTAAGTAAATTTTCGCGAGTTTGAATTCAGAATGCTCTTGCGAAGACAAGAAAGGATTAAATTAAATATTTAAACTAAAAAACGGAGACGAGATGCAGATGAATTATGTTCTCATTTTCAAAAAGGGGGTCAGGGAAGATATTATATTTTATAAATCATAAATTAAAAAAAATTGAAAGTCATTTATTTTATTAACAAAAAAGAAAAATTATTGATATTTAATTAAAAATTTTCAACAATATTTGAATCGATTAAATTATTTCTTTAAAACGTAAATTTTTGCAATACATAGTGAGGAGTAAAGGTTTATACCAGGTTTTTACAAGAAAATTCAATCAAGTTTCAAGATCAATAAAATGTTGGGATAGAGAAGCTGAAATTACATATTACTTTAACTGTGGGAAACTTTACACTCCCTTCTAATGCATATATATATGCTTATTTTACGTTTTTTTAGGTTCTAGGCAACAAATTGATAAAAAAAATGTCAAATTTCATGAAAATCATTACAATTTAGGAATACAAACAAATTGTTACATTTCACATACAAATTTTAGTAGTAAATGAAAAAGACGATAGAAGATAAACAAATTTTGTATGATTAAAGCAGTAGTTATGGAAGTTTTAGGTTAACATTCTTGTGATTGGTCGATTAGTGAGTATATTTTCTGTATTCTGAAAAATAATATTTTTTACAGAAAATACATTATAAACATTATTTATAAGAAATGATCAATTTCAATGAATATTAAACTTTGGTACATGTACCTAGAGTACAATTACTTTTAATAACTAAATTATTTTAGTAGAACCTGAACTTTTTGATGAAAGTTTCTGCGGTATCAACTTCTAACAGTTTAAGACCGAAAAAATATACCTACTTCTGATAAGTATATTTTTTAATCAAAATTTTTAAAATTTTAATTTTAAGAAGAAATGAAATATATAGTAGAAAGAAGAAGTATCTAATATATATATATATATATATATATATATAAATATATATTAATCTTTTAGTATATTAAAGAGGATATATACTTTTGAAATTATGAGATGTTTAATTTTGCAATTCAAAGGGTGAAATTCATTTACTTAATTCTTTTATGAAATTGTGAACGTTATATAATATTATTACTTTTGACATTTTAACATTAATCATTTATTATCTTTAACATTGGGCATTTACTTAGTGTATAGTAAATACGAATATCAAAGTATATGAAAATCTCTATTCTAGAAGGTGGGATTTCACCGGGAATACTTTACTGAACTGAGTAAATTTCCTTCTATTAAAGATTCCTTTAGCTTAAGTCGTATGTCTATATACTCTCAGATAACATTCGTTATACGCTTCTATACTTCTCTATCCGCTAAAGTATACTTGACGCTAAGATTAATCTCCGTTTCAAATAACCAACCGACTGGATATAGGAGTGACAGAGGAGGACTTGAGTTCATTACTTGTGGTTTAATTAAGATGTTCCTCGGGGGATCACAAACCTATTTACTCGAACTATACATTTCGAAAGGATGTGTTTGTAAACCAATCTCATGATATCCGATCTTTTTTCGTCCTCTTCAACGTCCATCCCTCTTTTCTTTTCTAACATTCAATTGGTGGAATTAGATGACAATGGAGTCAACATCAAACACAAACATTTTTTTTATAACACTCTCTGGTTCGTTTCATCTTGTTTTTTTTTTACTATCCTATTTTGTTGTGTAATAAATTAAACATTTAACTAGAGGAGTAATAAAATTGTCCGAATGATTAACCCCTGAGTGGACTATAACAGTTCTCTTTTAATTATCTATTATCTTTATATCTATTCGTTTCATTTTGTTTTCTTCCTTAACAAATTATAAATTTTGAATAGGTATTCATATTAATATGGAAATAATATTTATTTTATTTATATTTTAAAAAGTGAATAAGAAATAAATTATTTAGTTATACAAAAATAATTTAACTTATATACTTTTTTAATAAGATTAAAGATAATTAAATTATGATTATTAATATTTATATATATTAATATATAATTAAAAATAATATATTAATAATATTATTTTTATTATAATTTATTTTTATTAATTCGAGGATTCTAAAATCATTACAAACTTAAGAGAAATTAACACTTTAAATATTTGTCTATTAAAATAAATTTATTGTGAATTTGGTGAGTTTTGAGCGCTAGTTTACAAGTAGTTCAGCATTTTGCTATCGAGTTAAGCGATTAATAAATAATTAGTTAAAAAATTAAATATTTATTTTTTTATAATCTGAAACAGTTGTTTTACTAGAGGAGGTGGGTGGGGAATGGGGAGTAACACCAAAAGGAGCACAGAAAACTATCAAGTAGGTACAACAGTTGCATTGAAAAGAGTAAAAAAATGTTAAGGTAATTAAATGCCTAAGCAATGTTAAATGTATTACGTTAATTAATTTGTTCTGACTCTAAATTCTTTATAACCGACCGACGATAGTAAGGGAGGTATTGTTTTCACACCAAATTCGCATGTGGAGATTTTTACATATCTTCACGGATCATGCATTTTCTTAACAGAAAAAAGTATTTTTAGCATGATGTCTGTCCGTCCGTCCGCTGTGTGCCCGTATAGATCTGTACAGCTTGAACGGCTCAACGGATTTTAATGAAATTTGGTATATTTACTTTTTTTGTTTTTATGCGGTGAGGTAGGAAATTTACTTAATGCATCAGTATGAAGAATTGATCAACTTTTGGTGCAAATCCGGAAACTGGAAGTGGTAGTATTAGCGATCGACGATAGGAAGGGAAGGGTTATTTTCACACCAAATTTCACATGAGGAGATTTTTTACATATCACCACGAATCATGCACTTTGTATTGGTTTTATCCTCGAGAAAAATCACCTTTATTAGTTTTTTCTTAATTTAAAATTATATGACGTCATCCAGCCATTCATGACGTCACAGCCTGGTCTTACATATATATTATAAATAAAATAAAATTAAAAATATTTATTTTATATCCTCTCACAAGAGATAGTATTGCGATCACAAAAATTTTTAATGTCGAAATTTTGATGTTTATACGCGTTTTGAAGACCGCTGAGTAATTTTCATTAAGGTTGAAAAAAATGTGTGTGTGTAGACAAGATTAAGCAAATACGGTTTGAGCTAGATTAATGAAATTTGGTACACAGTTAGTCACAGTTGGTATTCAAAATTCGTAGTTTTCTATCAACTTTTGAGAAATGTGGCTCATTCGCAAGAGGACCATTACCTATCACGTTTTCATTTTTTCCCCTTTAAACTGACCGTAAAAATAAAGATAACTGTTTGATAGATTTTCACATGATTTAAAATTGTATAAAACTGCTAAATATAGAATTTCAGCTCGATTGAATCGCTGAAAGTACCCCAATAAATTTTTTAAATTTTGCCTTAAAATGAAGATAAAAGTATTATTTACGTTCAAAAAATCAAAACAATCTTAATATTATTTGATTGCATTCTTATTTCAATAAAATGTTATCAGTGAAATTAATTATTAATTATATATATATATATATATTAATAATTATATTAATTATTATTAATTTATTTATTAATAATCTAAGTTATGAAAATCAATAAAATAATATATTTTTAATAATTGAATCAAAATAATAATACTCTGAAAAGTGTGTATGAATATGTGTGTTTGTATGTTGGATATTCACAGAAGTTAATTTTTTTAGTTTATTTTAGCAATTTTTATGTCTTAAAATTTAATCTTCTACCATCAAATCGTAAAAACCATTTTATAAAGTTCCCACCCTTAACATTCTCCAAAAGAGTTCTTTAAAGTTTTTTTTTTTTTTGCTTTTCACAAAAAAAAGGTTATATTTTATTAGTTTTTTTAAGGATTCTTAATAGGATATTATACCACCAAAGCGAGAGATTTTTTTTTCTATAAATTTCTTTTAAATACTTTTCTCGTATTTATCTATATATATAAAGGAGAGTGTTTGTATGTATGTATGTATGTATGTAATTTGTTTACTTTTTTGCTGTCATAGAAACAAACAAAAAAGAAATTCCCAATCAAAGAATTATTATAATATTTAAATTTTTATTTTAAATTCTAATATTCAAATATCATTTCAATTAAATAATTTATTCTAAAAAATTTTATTTTGTATTTATTCTTTCTATATTTGAATACTTCTTTTATTTTAAGGGAGGGAATTAACTATGATCTAAAAAAATTAATAAATGAACTTAATAATAAAAAATCAAATAAATCCATTAATTTAAATTAATACTATTAATGAATGTATATATTGTTAATTTATCTTTAGTTTTATCAATACTTTTATACCGTTAATTTTTATAAATTAATTTTTATAAATTGTCTCAAGTCTCTAACTTTGCATTTTCTCAAATTTTATTATAATTAAAAATATTCAATAAAAATCAAGCAATGAAATTAAAATATCGAAATGAAATGATCAAGAAATATTATACTCTATTATAACATATACAATACTTATAAACTATAGGCGGAGGAAATATTAGGAGATATCATTGCGGGTTCAGGCCAAATCGATCAACATTAATTAAGATATTTTCATTATGACAGATATTAAAAAAACCGCGAATTCAATATCTCTGTTCACTAATTATTTGTAGACTTTAGTAAAACCTACGCATGACTCAATAGATCCGGATAAATTTTTTCAAATTTTGATCTTAAAATTTATCTTGAAGGTAGTAAAGAAAGAGTAAGATGTGGAAATCAATTGTAAAATATTAGGTTACCCAGACGACTTAAATATAATAGGAGATTCGGCAATTGCAATTACAGATAGCGAGGAAAAATTAATCGAGGTAGGAAAAGAGATGAGATTTGAAATTAATGATGATAAATAAATATATTTAGAAACAAACAGGAGCAGTATTAACAAACAAAATGTAGAATTTGAATATGTAGAAAAATTGAATGTAATCACGAAGGATAATAATATTTGAGAAGAATTTAAATCGAAGTTGCAATCGGGAAACGCCTGTTATCATGCAGTAAAGAGGCTTATCTCATCAAAATTATTATAAAAGGGAATGAAAATTAAAATATATAAAACAATTATTTTGTCTGTTGTATTATATGAGTGTGAGACATGGTCTATGATCTTAGGAGATGAGAGTGGATTCAGTGTATTTGAGAATAGGATTCTCCCCAGCATTTATGGGCCAAAGAAAGATGAGGGAATGACGTACGAGAGATGGAACAGAGGTTCAGGATAAGGACACTTGGAGAAATGTGGTTGTAGCTGCCAAGAACTTTCGAGTACCGTTGAGCCACGCATGGTCTATGACCCTGGGAGATGAGAGTAGATTCAGATTATTCTTTCCAGCATTTATTGGCCAAAGAAAGATGAGGTCACCGGGGACACTTGGAGAAATGTGGTTGTAGCTGCCAAGAACTTTCGAATAGATAGATATAACATATTCAATAATATAATATATATAATTAATTTACTAAATAAATTAAAATATATTTTAAATAATCACACAATAAGAAATGAATGTTTTATGTTATACATTGTTTGAAACAAAATGGATAAAAACCTTTTACTATTCTTAACCAAATACTATGTACCACTCGGGGGTAAAGGGGGCGGAGCCCCCGTCTAGGTGTGAAGAGTGCCGAAGGCGCTCTGAGCAGCTAGTATATATATATATATATATATATATATATATATAATATTGATTTTAACAAACGATTTATAAATAAATTTAAAGAGTATTTCAGATATTCGAAGAATCAATATATAATTACACCCAGTAATCTAATTATTATTTCAATTTTCCCTAAATTATTTATTTATAAATTATATAAGAAGACAAAAACGAATTTATCTACAATAAATCAACGAAAATCTGTTGGCAAATCACTGTTCTCTCTTCTGATTGGAAAATAAGGCATCCCATTTGAGATCGAACTCCAGTCTGATAAACTAATTTGTGAAATTGACAGATCAAATTCGAATTCATGTATTTTGATAATGGAATTGCATTATATTGTTCGTGAATGTGAAAGAGTTAAGGGAGGCAATAATATCGGAATGGATGTTGAAATGAAATAGTATCTTAATGGGATATGTAATTATATACTACTACAAAAATGAAAACAGAAATAAAATAAAATATTATTTATGACTCTTTTTCTATTTTATTGAAATTAATTTTATAGTATTAAATTTAATTCAAATTTAAATTAATTTTATAAATTAAATTAATTATATATAAACACATTCATCTTATATTAAGAAAAAATTGAAATATATTTATGAATTCATATATTGTTAAATAAAAATGTTTAATACACTTATTTAATACATAAATCAAAAAAATTCAAAAAAAAAATTATTACGTTATGTCTTGTAAAAATTTTGTTGAATTAAGTTTAAAAATAAATATTCAAGTAAAATAATTGAATATTTTTTTCAATTAAAAACAAATAAATCATATAAAAATTAAATAAATATTATTGGATAAATAAATGTATCATGAATAAATAAAAGCAATGTAATTAAAAAAAAATTACAATATCCATTTAGTCACTTATTATATGATATTGATTTATTTTATGAAAAAAAAATATTTATTTTCTTTTGTTTGTTTTCTAAATTAATATTGATCCATTAATTATTCATTAAGTCTAAAATATGATATATACCTACTACAATTAGTATAATTAAAAATACAAATTTTAGTGTAGAATCAATTTCGTGCCTTGGGTTCAAGCCATGGGTCTGATAAGCTATTTCTCTAGGTCAATAAGAAGGAGTATACCCAGCCTCAGGGATCAAAAAATTGTGAAGCTACTTGAAATAAGAAGTAGTGGCCTTTGATCAAGAAAATTAAGATCAAAGTTGAAAGAATATGTTGTACTGTTCTTACAACGTCTCTACTCCACTTAGTTATCAATCGGCCTGATAGCCCTTTCTTTTTGTAGGATGTACAAAAGTCATCTTCTTCTTAAGGTGCCGTCTCCCTTTCGGAGTTTGGCTATCATCATGACTAGGTTAGTCTTAGAAGCTGCATAGCTACGATAATTTTTCTTGGGAATGTTAATGCGGTGGTTTCCCGTTGCTTTCCGCATGTATAGAACCAAGAACTGACAGTTCCTGGAGCCGGAGGCAGCTGATATTAAATTGAATTTTATTAGAAAAATTTGTTCTTAGTTGGAATTGAACGCCGACTTCTTGTGTAGAAAATTGCTATGCTACACTCTCGGCTAGCTGCCTCCTTACAAAAGTCATAGGTTTATTTATTATAGATTCTATATTTTAAGTGTTCATTTACCTAAAAATTATTTAAGATATAACAACAATTATTTATTATTTTTTTTATTTTTATTTAAATAAATATAAAAAAATTTCAAAAGATTTTAGCGATCGTAAAACGAAAAATTGATTTTGGTTGAATTTTATTTCAGACCCCATAAATCAAATTTATAAGTAGAAGGACCAATGGCAAATGAATATAATATAAAATGAAATTTAAAGAGGAAGTTAATTGTAATACGAAATGGACATGAAAATCCTCTCTAGTTCGGATGAATCCACATGGGAATTACATTTATACATGAGATTTCTTATCAAAATTTAATTATATTATATCACGGTAATGGAATTAATAAAAAAAATACAACTAAATGTGCATAAATGATAAAAAAAACAACTTTATATTTATTTAATTCGATTGTATTTCTAATATTCTTTTTATGATAAAAGTTAAAATCACAATCTAATAATTATTAAATTATATGAAAGATGTGTACTCAAAAATTCCACCCAACTCTGAGTCACTTCTTTCCAATTCTTTTTAAATATTCTCACAATGAATTCACATCTATGTTTACATTTTACAAAATTCATTTTTAAATTCAGGTTTTTCCATAAAGATTTCCAAAAAAATATTAGTAAAATTTAATTAATATTATGTTTTATTATTATTAATCAATTCTAAATAATGTAATATAAATAAATATATAAAATAAATCATACACATATTTTAAAATGATAAATTATTTAATTTTATTATAAAATAATTTATATTTGTTATATAAATCTAATTAAAATAATGTTACAATAATACTAATTTAATCTATAATTTATTATGTATATATATATATATATATAAGGTTTTTGACTGTACATTGCTCAGAATTTAAAATTTTATTGCATATTTTCACCTTTCATGATCTATAGAATCAAAAAGTGACTTTAAAACTGTCTGACTGTCTGTATGTGTGTAAGTCTGGGAAATTGTAACGCGATAGACTCAAAATTGGCTGAACCGGTTACTATGAAATTAAAACACAATGTTCTTATATAGCTCTATTTGAACATAGGGTGAAAAAACTTTTCAATGTCTAATTAATAAGCGCAGAAATTAATTAATTTTTTAAAATTTATATTATGCTCCATGTTGTTCATTCAAACCACCACGGGCTCTGTGAGTAGGTCCAAGCAAGCACGACAATAAATGTAAGAATGAATATAGAAAAAATAATTCTAGAAAAATTCACCATAAAAATTAAGGGAATTTTCTAAAATTCAAATATTATATTTCAATAATTTAATTTATTTTATAAGTTCTCATTTTAATTAATTTAATAAAATATTTAGACTATAATTATCATAAATTATTATTTCTATTAAATTATTATTATTTTATTTTGAATTTTATTTCTATTTAAAGTAGTGATTCTCAACCTGGGCGATCGACATCTCAAAGGGGGGACGATTATTTGACTATATGATTTTGGGGGACGAAATCATTTTCAACTCTAAAAAAAAGGTAAGATGATTATGCGAACAGGCTTTTAAACATTTCCACTTTTTTTTTAATATGGTTCTAAAAAAAGGTCAGATGATTTGTCAATTTGGCTCTAAGTACCAAATGTACCTACCTTATATTCTTATATTACGGATTATCATGCAATTTTTATCTGTTAAAATTTATAGGGGGGTGAATTATGAAGCCGGCCTTACGAAGTGCCAGGTTGAGAACCACTAATTTAAAGTGACAAAATTATACGTTGTCTTTGTTTTTGTTTTTAGTTTAATTACTCAATTATTAATTACAACTATATTTGAAGTGAAAAATGATTTATTTTGATAATATAAAAATTAAAATGGGATTTTTTAGACAAATGATATAAAGGAGTTGTTTTAAATTTTTGTATTTTTAAATTTGGGTAAATATTTTAAATTTGTTATATCTATTATAATTTATTAAAAGGTATCTTTTTTTTATGTTTAATAAATTCTCTTTTTGGATGTGCTATTAATATAAAATAATATTAAATCGTATATAAATTTAAAAATTAAAATATTTGAATTTGTTTACATTTTAACACATGTAATCAATCAAATGCAAATAAAATTGAAAATTTTCAATTATAATACTTAAAAATTTGAATATGTAATTATAATATTAAAATATAGGTAATATTAGGCAATATTTAGATGTCTCATATAACTAGTAAGGGTAAATGAATTGAACTGGGGTAAGAATCAACGTTATTTCCAATCTAGGGAGAACATCAATGCGGATTAAGACTAAATCGGACAACATTAGATCAAATCTAATCCCGCAAAGAAAATTCAATATTTCTGTACATCAATTATTATAACTCATAAGTTTAATTTAAATGATATTAAATTAAAAAATAAGTCTTATAATTTATTTAAATTTTGAATGTTTGTGTGGATACCAAATAAATAAACAAGTTAGTTTTTACTTTTATAAATCAAATAAATGGAATCGTATCACATACCGACTTTTACTTTATAAATGCAATTTGTTATTTACGTGGAACTAAATAATCTAACAAATATACAAATCAGTGTAGGTTTGCCTGTCTCTTGTAACGTAATTAGTCTGAAGATAACAATGTTGAAATATTGAAATTAAAAATTATATTTTAGTTATTAAGTAAAAAATCTGGAGTATCTCCACTCGACTATCCCGCAAATTTGAATTGGATTAATTGATATATATTATATTTAAATGAAATTTAACCAATTAAATTATAAATTAAAATTAACAAATAATATTTATTAAACCACTGCGTGTTTGGCTCTTTGTTGACGGCACCACGTCACGTGCTGGCGCATGAATGCCAGTCAACATGTTAAAAAATTAATTCCCGTACTTTCAGCGATTCAATCAAGCTGAAATTCTATATAAATTTTTAATTATGTGAAAAACTATCAAACGTATATCTTTAAGTCAGTTCAAAGGGGAAAAAATGAATACGTGATAGGTAATGGTCCACTTCCGGATGAGCTACATTTCTCAAAAGTTTATAGAAAACTGCGAATTTTGAATAATTCCCGTGTACCAAATTTCATAATTGTAGCTCAAACCGTTTTTGCGTAATCTTGTCTATATACACACATACACACATTTTCGTGATCGCAATACTATCTCTGGCGAGATAGTAAAAGTTAATATTAGATATAAAATATTTTTTTGGAAGGGTTGTGTAATATCCTATAAGACTACATTATTTTATATTTCAATTTATTTTTCAAAAGTAGCTAATTATATATTTGAATGCGATTGTTCATTATTTTAAAAAGTAAAATATCCTATAACTTATAAATTACTTATAACCCAAAAACATCTGACAAGTCGGGTTTATTTTCAAGTTTTAAATGTTTCTTAGAAGTGTCGAGTTGCAAAGGGATTAGGTAAATAGATGAAGCTTGTTATTCCATTACTTATCATAACCAAATTAGGCTTGACCCCAAGGATTATCGACTGCTGGGGGCTATTCTGGGGTCTACTTTATTATATTATTAGATCTCCTGAGTTCCTGTCAACTAATAAGATCTACTGAGAATCAGTTCCCAGACCATATGAATCATTCTGTGTGTGAGAATTTAAATGTTAATTAATGTCAAATATGTCATTTAAATCAATTTCAATATTAAATTGTTTCATAAGTTAATAATTAATTACAAGTAATTGGAGATATGATTTCTCTGGAGATTTCTTTAGTTTAAATTAATTATGAATTTATTTTTAACCAAAAGGACAAATTTTCTAGATTTTAGTTTGATTTTATTTAATTTTTAATAAAAATATTACGAGCAACCGAAGCTGTATTTACTAACCTCTGTAACAAATCTACCACTATGAGAATTATATAAGAGTAAATATAATACTAAAAAAAGATTTAAGAGTAAAAACATACAATATTTTGGAAGAAAATTTGATGTAAATGAAATGAGTTTTAAAGAATAAAGTTTTAAAGACTATTTCACCTATGCTAGACAATTATTATTTATTTTTTCGTTTTTCCAATTTTAAAACATTTTTATTATTTAAATTTGTCTGAAATTAGTGAGGTTTGAACTCTTAACCACAAGTTTTGTATAACTTAAGAATTTACCATTTGAACTACTTACTTTTGAACTTAAAAAATTCAATAAAACTCAGGTCTTTTCACACTTTTTATCTAATAATTGTTATAATAATATTTGAAATATAAACTTAATTTTATATCAGTGTTTTGAAAGTGGTAAAAAGACAACATTCTCAAAACTTTAAATAAGTTTAAAACAAATAATGAATTTATACAAAAATGTAATTTAATCTAATTTAATAAAAAAAAAAAAAAAAATTAACTAAGTTTATACATTATCATTTTAACTCTAAATTGTAGTTATTTGGTAAGACTATAAAAATGTTAAATCGCAGACAAACAGAGAGAAAAAGTAGATAAGATAGATGAATGAAATGGTAGTATTTTATTAAAGTTATAATAGTTGATAGTTTTTTGTAATAGATAAGTTAATGTTTGTTGTTTCTCATATCATGCCATAAAATGGAGAGATAGATCATCATCTTATGAAAGCTTGATATATATTATATTATAAATTTTTTTATAGCCTCTCTCGCTATGAACTTTGTTTCCATACCGGTATCAACAAATTGACTCACCTAAAAATATACAAACTAAGCACGATATATTGTATATATATATTATATTATATGTATATAAATAAACAAACAAAAAATGGAAAATAAACTCTATTAAATTTTCTAAGATATTATTTTACAATAAACAATAAATCATAAAATATTTTATAATCAAAGAAGGCTAAAAAATATAAAAATGAACAAAAATATTTTAATATTATAATTGGATATAACAATAATAAGAATATAAATTGAATGTTTTGATTAGTCATAAATTGATTACTAATATTGTTTTTTAAGTTAACAATAATTAACAACATAATTTATAAAAAACAAAATTCGGTACTTTAAAAAACTATGAATATTTAAGATTAAGATTATTATTTAAAATAAATAAACACAGAATATATGAAACAATTTCATTTAATTTAAAATTAAAATAAATAGTCATAATACATACAGCCCTTAAACCTACCTATTAATGCACCGAAAGAGAGAAAAAGTATGACCTGTGGATATAACATAATATATATTTCGTAATTTGATTACAGAATATTATTAAAATAAATATTTTTAATTTTATTTTATTTATAATATTTTGTCTTTAAGGAAGCGCTGTGCGGCGTTGCTGAGCGCCATTTATTTATTATTAAAATTCCTATTTTAAATTAAGAAAAAACTAACAAAGATGATTTTTCCCGAGTCTGAAACTAATACAGATCGATTTTTCTTCATAAAAATGATCTATAATGTGAATTTAAAAAAAAATTCTTAAAGCGGTTGAATATATCCCAAATACAAATATATACACAATTTTTACCCGTATAAGAAGATAAGATAAGATAAATAAATCATATTTAATAGTTATTATTTTTAAAATTAATTTTTAAAATTTGTAAATGTACCTTAATAAAGAATTATCATAAGCAATTTTTAAAATAAAAATTTAGATTGAAGTGTCATTCAATAAGTTCTTAAATGGTAGTTATTTGGTAAGACTATATGACGGGGAAAGGGGGCATTTTAGCTCATTCTATAGAAAGAGTTAAATTCGAATCAGATTAGTGAAATTCCAAAGCTGCTCAAAATATATAATATAAAAAATATATAATATTAAAAAGGAAATATTGTAAATTTAATTAATAATTAGCCAAGGGCAATGTCCAGATGTTTAGTAGTTAATCTCTAGGCGCTCTACCAAACAGTTGGTCTGTTAATAATTATATCTCTTTAGGCATTCGTGTTGAAATCGAACCACACAATTCACAAGCACATTCACAATACCAGTAGTTTGCACATCAAGAGGAGTAAATGACAACTGACAACAAATGTTTTAATTAACTAGAGAAATAGATAAATGCTAGAATATACCTATATATATATGGGAAGTGAAAGAGAGATAGAATTCAAGAGAAATAACGACTGGTTCATTAGTTGACCTCTCCCTATGAAATTCCAAATTCAATATCTGGTAATTATTCACTAACACAAATATTAAACTATATATTATTATATTATTATAACTTTCATACTAACTAAATATTTTTTTTATTAGAAAATGTTTATAGTTTAGTTCAACTTAAATCGTTTGAAATTGTATTTTAACTTGGTACATTTAGAATAAAAATTAGATTGAATATAGATATTTAAAAATTTGGAATTTGGAATTGGAATTTTAAAGAGTTACCTATAATTCATATAATTTGTTAATACCAGGGAGCTAGGGAGTGACACTAACGCTTGTTGTAAGTAGTGGGGGGAGTGGCTCCAAAAAAGTAGGGAGAAATTCTTGTCGCCCATTTTGCCTACATCAAAACATTGAATTTTCGATAAAACATATTACGTTTTTGTTTCAAATTTTCTCATATGTTTGAAAGTTTTCTCATATGTTTGAAAGTTTTTCTTAATTTTTTCTTCTTTATTTTATAGTTTAGTTAATATATTTAATAATTAGAAATAGTTTTTAATAATTTAATTTGTATTTAATATTAAATTATTTTTTATTAGATTCTAAGAGCAGGTTTTATTTTTGTTTTTAAAAATAATTTTTTTTTTTATTATTTAGCTAATTTCATCTGAAAGGATAAAAAGCTACCTAGATAATTTTTTGAATTATAACAAATTCTGGTAGTGCCTCAATACCTCTTGGTTAAATAAAAAATTGAGGAATAGAATAGAAATTTTGAATATTTCACATCTTTCAGAATTCCAAAAGATAGCAATTTATGCTCAGATCATTTTGATGAAGAGTGTTTTGATAAAACGTCACTGATATATATTATGTTCGATTAAAAGAAAATGCCATTCTTACAATATTCACAGGATTCAAAATTCAAAATCCTAGAGCAGGTCTGCTTTTCAGCATAATGTATAAGAATTTATTTAAATTAATAATTTTGGTAATTAAAAAAATATATTAAAATATAAATAAATTTCCATTAAACTAATGATAATTTCTTTTTATAATTGACTAATCATCAGCATTATGAAGAGAATGATTGCCGCAACATTTAATTTTTTTATACATATATACATATCAAAACAACCTGCAGTTGAAATAAAATAAAATTTAAAGTTTTTTCTATACAAGAAAATTTTTGCTCACATAATTTTCCACAAAAAAGGCCCGAAATTTGGTGATATATTAACATTAAGATCATTGGAAAATATCATGTTTTGATGTAGATAAAATGGCGGCTGTGACATCAGAGACAAGTTTTGTTCCAAATGTTCTTTCTCTACCTCCCTGGTTAATACAAACATTTATAAAGAAAAAATAAACAATGTTTAAAATAAAATAAAAAAAAGTAATAATAATTGTAGTATGACGTGGATAATAAGTGGTTATATATTTATATACTTAACTGCTTAAACACCTAAACTTTTAATCCTATATTAATTTAGATATATTTATTTTTTTTTAATATCCAGAAGTGTATAAAAAAACTAACTATATTAATAATATATTAAAACAATAATTAAATTACTCAAAAATGTAATTATTTATTACAGAAACAAAAAATTATTGAAAACATTAAAAAGAACTGAAAAAGTTTTTTTTCAGAATTTCCAAATTTGAAGAATAAACATTTCCATTGTCGCCCTTCAATCATCCCCTTATATACCAAATTCATATATCCATATATCCTTCATATATTATGAATGCTCTTCATTCTTTATACTTCTTTTACAAGTTGAGACATCGCTTTTATTCCTCAAACTCAATCTCTTTTTTTTTCTCATTCACTCATTCTCTCTCTCTCCCTCTCTCTTTCTCAGACCGACAAATATATTGCTATACCACACCTGGTTCTCTTTTCAAATCTTTTTATTCCCTTGCCATCAAATATTTTTATTTATTTTATGTCCATTTTATAAAAAACATACCATATTTTTTTCTTGTTATTATGTACACAGACAAGCAAAATTACTTGACTTTTCTTCCCTAATTATCTTTGAATTGCATATGAGTCAGTCAGTGCCTGTGCAAACTAATTATGCGCCCCAGGTGAAATTGATATAACTGATAACTTTGATACACTAACTCTAGAATAAAACATAGAAAATAAGTTTAAAACAATAGGCTCCCTTACGAACTTGGCACCCTTTTGTCTGACCGGACGACTGGCAATTTCGGCTAAACTGCCTTATTTATAAATTTTTTCTGTATTTGGACATTTTTTTGGTAATTGTTTAGTCTAACAGATGTATCATGGATTTTGATAAAACTTTACCAGTACATTCCGTTTTTGATTCAAAATAAACTTTCCTTAAGAAGTATGTGACGGTCGCTTCTAGTTTACGAGATAAAAATTATTAAATGTTGGATATAAACTAGTTATGAATGAGCAGCCATTTAATAATGTTTTATTGACTAATTCACTACTTATTCATTTATTCACTTATTTTCGGTTTTTATAAGTTCGGTTTGGATATAGAAAAATTATTAAATGAATTAATTTTTTTAATCTTCTTATATCTAAACTGAACTTATAAAATACACAGAAAATCAGTGGACCCCTCTAGTGGTCAAATAATAAAACATGGTAGCTAAATAGAATATCAATGGATTTGTAAGCAAACTTTAATAATTTTTATCTCGTAAACTAGAAATGACCGCCACATACTGCTTAAGGAAAGTGCGTATTGAATCAAAAAAGGTAAAGTTTGATCAAAATTCATCATATATCGGTTAGACTAAACAATTATCATTTTTTTTAAGATCATTTATAAATCATTTGTAATCAATATGAAAAATTAATAAAAAAATATATATTATAGGTATGAAATTATACTAAATCTTATTAAGCTACATATTTGTAAATAATAATGTAATGTAGGTAAAATACTAATATTTTATATAAAATTTAAATAAAGGTTTGTATAAGTAAAATAATCTCAACACACACGAAAAAAATATTTTGTTTATAAAAATGCAAAAGGAGTAACATAAATGTATTCATGTATAAACATAAACTAAACATAAAAAATTTAAATTTATATATAAAATGTATTTATAAAAATTGGATTTTTTTACTATAGACATATATATATAATATATTTATAAATAATTTTCTCTCTCTCTCTTGCCTTAACCATTAAATTAAAATACAATCATTTAAGTATAAATTTATTATATATCCTTAATTTTTTTCCCATTTTATTTTAATAGAAAACTTTCCTATTTGCATTTTATTCATAAATTTCTTAAATATCACCTCCATATTAAATTCTTTTTTATGTGGAGTTCTCATGGCATACACAGAGCGACTTTACCAATTTAAAGCCTTTAAATTTCTAATATAAAACTACTTAATGGCTCAGGAGGGAAGATTGTCTCCCCAATCTCGCGTAAATAAGACTCACCCACCTTACTCCCTCACGAGCACCCTTATTTCAAATACGAGTACCACCTTTATCAAAGTTTAGGACTTTAAATCTTATCTGTTTTATTTATTCTTCATTAACAACATTACTTCTCATTGCAAATGAACATTATTATAAACATATTTATTTAGCAACAATTAATAAATTAAAAGAATATGCAATTTTTCAAATTTTACCTATTTTGTCTTAGGATTACTACAATCTTATTAAATAACATTAAATCGTCATTCTAACATTAGAAAGAAGTAATAAACAAAGTTTTATCATCATAGAGTCTACATAAAAATACTATTAGTATAGTTTATACCAGGGCCACACTTGGTGATACTTAGAGCTAGGGTGACCTTATTTCGAAAACATCAAACCGGGACAAACGGTTTACCTTTTTTTTAGAACCAAATTGGAAAAAATTTAGAAAAAAAAATGTTCTAAATGTTTGGTGAGCACCTAAAAACGCGACAATTCCGATAAACCGGGACGTTTGGAGTACTTGGAATACTTGGAGCCATATTGAAAAATCGAAAATTTTTAAGAGCCAAATCAGGAAATAATTTTACCTTTTGCAATTTTACCAATTGCAAAATCAAAAATGTTACCATTTTTGTGTCATGACTTTAAATTTTTTAATTGAGCCACAATAAACTCGAAAAAAGCCACATGTGGCTCGCGGTTTAGCCACCGTGGGTTTATACTATTTCTAATGAAAAAAAAATTACGAGGTTGGTGTTACAGTAATGATTAATTATAATCAAATGCAAATACATCAAATGATATATAAAAAGACAACATCTGAAAACAAAATTGATTGTTGATATTGTATTCCTATTGGATTTGGAATGAGAATGATTTTCAAGATGGAGAGTGGTTGTCTAAATGTACTCCTTAAGAATTAAACCTATACATTAATTTTTTTATCTAATTATTTAAATTAAGACGCCTAGAAGGGTTTTGCTAACCTGTGTTAATTCACATACTTGTAGTGCCGGGTTCAAGTCTTGAGCCTGGCAAAGGGATTTTCTCTAGCTCAGGTTTATGGGAAGGAAGGAGTCAACTAAGCCTCCGGGATCAAATTTGGGAAGCTTCTTGATAAAAAGTAGCGCCTGCGATCAAGAAAATCAAGGAAAAGGTTAATAGGATCCGTTCTACTAAAAATATGTCAGCTAATTAATATAGTCAACTTGATTTGGGAAGGGTGTACATAAGTCAGAGGTTTTTTTTTAATTATCTAAATTAAAAAAATTGTTCATTGTATTGATTTAACCACCAAAATTAAGGAATTAAATTTGAATAATTTTTCTATGTTCATTATAATATTGCAATTTATTTTTTTTATATGAACAAATCTTTCTGTATGTATTCTATTTTCTAATTTTCTTTCTGAAATGTTCAAAAACTTCCTTTCTCTAAAATAATATATTTTCAATTTAGATATCTCTGAATGTATATATGTGTAAGAATAAAGCCAATTTGTCATTTCTCATTCTTTTGCAGAATAAATTATAAGAAATAAATTTATTAGAAATAGAAGTGAAATGGAATACTGGAACATTTGCGGAGAAAACAACAAATCAAATACATACAAAGAGAGTGGGGTTTTGTAACAAGAAACGCTTCAGGCTGCGTTTATTCACTGAACTTGAGATTATTCAATTTACTTCTTACTATTGGATTGGCACATTTGTTTTGTCATTTTCGAATTCTTGGTTGTTTGTAAAGACAATTTTCTGAGTTACAATTTTATTATTGTTATTTTATTTTCAAGAATAATTAGATACTGGATACAATGAATTGTATCTTGGGTGTCTCTAATTTCATCAGGACCACAAACGAATTATATAGTTAGAATGTACTTTAATTAAACATAGGCAAATTAAATGGAGTATTATCGATAGAAAGAGTTCGACATCGCTTTAATCAATTTGTAGATAAAATAAATGGTTGCGAACGTACAACGTGAAATTTAAATAAAATCAATTCCAATACAAGAAAAAAAAAAGAAAAAAAAATAATGAAAATAACATATTAAAATAATTTTACTCAGTGATGGACTTAATATTAGGTTGGGGAAAAAGAAATCCATTATTTTTTCGGTAGATGGTTGTAGTGATCGATATCTCGTAAATTATCGATCAAACAATTTCAAATTTATGCTCGTTGTCAAGGTAACAGTTCGCACTAAAAGAATTCGTTTGCAGTTTTTTGTTTTGTCCATTCAGTTCTGAGTTACACGGCGTTAAAGATGGAAGTCAACAAAGAGAAAATTCGGTACATTTTACAGTTTTTCTTTGATAAGGGCGAAAATGCAAGTCAGGCGGCTGAAAATGTGAATAGTGTTTATGGTCCCGATACTGTAACAGCTAATTACGCGCAATTTTGGTTTCGTCGATTCCGTTCGGGTATTTTTGACGTTAAGGATGCCCCTCGCACAGGCAGGCCCGTCGTCGAAAATGTCGACAAAGTCACTGAAATCATCGAAGTGGACCGGCATGTTAGTAGTCGTAGCATCGCCCAGGAGTTAAAGATCGACCACAAAACAGTTTTAAACCATTTGCACAAAGCTGGGTTTAAAAAAAAGCTTGATGTTTGGGTGCCACACCAATTAACACCAAAAAACATGATGGATCGAATTTCCATCTGCGAAGCCTTGGCCAAACGTAATGAAATCAACCCATTTCTTAAACGGATGGTGACTGGGGATGAGAAATGGGTCACATACGACAACATTATGCGAAAGCGATCGTGGTCAAAGCGTGTTTTAGTGATAAGAAATTGGCATCAAGGGAAGAGTGTGAAAATCAATTGCTGGAGTTTTTCGCTAATAAGGACCAAGACTTTTATGAGAGGCATAATGAAGCTACCATTAAAATGGCAACAAATTATAGAACAAAATGGTGCATATTTGACCTAAATCGGACAATGCAAAACATGTTAAATAGTCTTGAAGTTCACGTAAAAATAATGGATTTCTTTTTCCCCAACCTATTATTATTTTCAGCTACAAAATGAACATATGATAGGGTGGCCATATTTCGAAAAAACCAAACCGGGACAAACGGTTTACTTTTTTTTTTTTAAAAAAAAAAGTCAGAAATCTTTAAGAGCCTAGTCCCGAAAAGGTTTTATCTTTTTTTAGAACCGGGACAATAGGCTGTCCCGAAGACATTTTTCGGGACGCCGGGACAGAGCACCTAATAACGGGACAATCCCGGAAAACCGGGACGTTTGGTCACCGTAACATATGATCATATATAAATATATATCCTAAATATGTTCCAAATACAATATTAAACAAATTTCATTTACTTTGAAATGTCATTTTATTTATCCTTATTACATTTTTTGAATTTTAAAATTTTTTCACGTATAAAGTTATATTTAATTTTATTTAATTATTATTTTATTATTATAATAAATTGTATTAAATTCATTCCTCAAAATAGATTAAAGTTGTTGTATATACATTGTAACTATCTATGTTTATTAACATAAGAGTTGCACAGACCATCCTTATGTAGCCAAGTTTTTTATTACAATTGGTATAAAAATTACTTTCATGAGCTGCCACCTGTTAGTACTTATTTAAATTATCTCAAATATCTACATAGTGAGCTTAACATACTATATTGTAGGTATCATAAATAAAGTCAACAGAATAAAGAGAGACGGCTATTTCTTTATCAAACACATATTTGAAATAATTTACTCTGATTACAATTATAAATTATTGATTTTAATTTCATTATTATTTCTTAATAAATAAGGAATATCAGAAATGTGGATGTAATTTATTTATTTATTTTTTTTATGAAAAAAACAATTATTTATTTATATATAATAAATTAATATATTATATTTATATATATTATATCCTGCTTATGTATTATTATGAAATTATAATAATAATTGATAATAGAATTATCTAATATAAATGAATCATTAGATAACGAATTAATAAAAAGGCAGGAACATTATATTTAAGTATTATTAGTTTTATATTAATTTAAGCTCAAACACAAATAATTTAAATGAATAATTATATTATGACCAATTTCAAAAAAAAAAAATATTCAATTTATTTATTGATTAACCATATTTGTAAACTAAAAATCTGTTTATTCTATATTAAAACTAATATATTGGATAAGGATAATAATATTCGAGAAGAATAAGGGCGAAATATCGGGTAATGCCTGTTATCATGCAAGAAAGAGGCTTTTTTTTGTCAATACTGTTATCTAAGAGTATCAAAATTAAAATATATAAATCAATTATTATGTATTATGTTGTATTAAGAGGGTGTGGGGCGTGGTCTATGACTTTAGGGGACCAAAATAGATTTAGAGTATTCCTAACATAATGTATATGGGCCGTAGAAGAATGACGGAGACGTCAAAACGAGGAATTACTTGTCCCCTATTTTTGTCCAAACATAGATTGTTTGAATGAAAGAGAAAAGAGGAAATCTGTTTGTAGAAAAACCGGTTAGAACAAGAGGTGCTCAAGAACTTTTGAGTTCTGTAGAGATTGTGAGATTAATAGAATAAAATAGCAGTCAATAAATAGAAAAAACTAAATATGAAAGCATTTAACTGCAAAAATTATCTAACACTTTTAAGTTAATCATTACAAAAAATAAACGATGAAATCTATATTAATAATATTTTATTAATAGCTTAATATGTTTATTACTTTATGGGTTCTGTAAAAATATCACGAGCTCAAGAAGAATTTTGAGGCAAAATAAGAAAGAATGTGAATCATGCTAGTAAATTATAAAAGTTGAATCAAGTAAGAGAATGCATGAAAATCAATTCTTCTTCTTCTTCTTCTTCTTCTATTATAGGCCTAAGGCCTGTTCTTCTTCACTATCCTCAGGTCTTTTTTGGGAAGAGTACGCCCAGCAGTCAGCCCATTTTTTCGGTGGCTTGGTCTCTTGTGTTGCTGGCCTTCCATCCCGGGCTATATTCTCAAGAGCCCTTCCGCGTTGGCTCTTCCTACGTGTTCGTTCCATTTTTACGGCGAATCTTAACCCATTTGCCGTAATAGGTTCGTTGCCGTGTCGTCAATGTGTTAATCATTCCAATTTTCGAGGCTGTGTGTGGTTCTTTGAGCAATCGTGATTTGCGTCTCTTGAGTAGATTGCTAGTCTCATCTCCGAGACGTGGATGTTCTTAGTTAAGTCGAAGCCCCCCAACACGACAAGGTGACATCCATGGTGGGGCTTGCCGGAGGCAGCTGATGTTAATTAAATTGAAAATTTTTGTTCTTAGTTGGAATCGAACTCCGACTTCTTGCGTGGAAAGTTGGTATCCTACGCTCTCGGCCACCCTGCCTCCGAAAATCAATTCAATTCGATTGAATAAATTAAAAGAATGCATATATTCTTGAAATATTTTTGTGAGCCACCGGTGGTACATGGTACAAATCCTATTGCACATATCATTTTTATGATATTTAGATTTATATTTTATTGTATATATTATATATTAAATGTTTATAATCGTAATGAATTGATTCTATTTTCAAAGAAGCGAATTTTAAATCTTTTTGTGAAAATTTTATCTCATCATTGAACTATAGATTTTTTTTTATATCTCTTTAGATTTACATTCATTTTTTTTGTCGATTATCACATTAAATGATCCCATATTGCTAAGTTCAAATGTCGATTGGTGGCAGAAGATGATATGTGTGTTGAATTTTATAATATAGCGACACATGTATGTAGAATATTGCTGCCCAATGACATTTGCCTTTAAATTTATGACTTTGATTATATATTGAAATCTCAATCTTTTTTTTTATTTATATATACATGTTGATTTATGTATATATGTATCGTATAAATAAATCTCTACCGATTGGTGGAATATTTATACCCTTCAATATAATTTTACAAGACTATAAAATAAGTTTTAAACAAAAAAATATTCTTCCATTTATATATATATATATATATATATATTTAAAATGTCTTTAGATATATTATATATTTATATAAAATTAGTGTAATAAATTGTTTATATTTTATTCTACTTTTCCTTCGAGGGAAAAGAAACATTAAACTTTTGGTAATGTTATTTGGGAAACAAATATAATTATCGTAAAAGTTTACTTAAAAACTATTATCAAGGAATTTACTTTAACATATAAAATGTAATGTAATGGTTTAATTTAAGCGTAATTCGGGTATAAGATATTTGAAATTATATAAATCTATTGTTTACTTTTTTATTGAAAAATAAATTAAAAATAATAATTTATATTAGCGTCATTTTCATTATTAATTATTAACAAATAGAAAATATTTTTATTAAAAAAAAACTATAAATAGTTTTCATTTCTTCATTTATTTATAGTTCCAATTTTCATTATTTTATCAGGGGACTATGACTACATACATTATTTACAATTTCCTGCATTATCTGATGCCATGAAAGAAATAATACAAAACCAAGAGAAAAAAACAAAAAACGACAAAATCTCAACAAAAATAATAACGATAATAATATCAAAAGAAATTATACATTCTTTTTTTTAAAAAATAGCTCCTAGTTTTATAAATAGTTTTACGAATATGAATAAAATTCATATAAATTATTTTATGTTTTCAACTATTTTTTGTGTTTTATTAATTAATAAGGATTTTTGTTTTTATTAATTTAAATAATTTATCTATTTAATTCAAAAAAAGTATAATTGTATTGTTTAATTGTAATTAAATTATTATTAATTTATCAAGCGAATTCTAACAAATAGTAAAATAATTATCACTATTTATTTTTATTTTTTTTTGAAATTCCTTTTGGAAGTCATAAGTTATTTAATTAAATCATTATTCTTTAAAAAAAAAGTAATAAGAGATGTTCTGAAATTAATTACTTATCAAACATATAAATTAAAGCCCTCCATGAATATAGGATATTGATATTCAGTAATATTCGTAGTTCTATTTGTTTCTGATGTTGGCAGTAGGTCTCAAAGCATCTGCCCTTTGGCCAACGAAGCCATTTATCTACCCTATTCATAAGTTCCATTTAATTTTCCAACTTCTAACCATGTCATTTCGTTAATTTTGTGTAAAACAACACACCTGGCTCACTGTTCATTTCCAACCCTGATTTATTCAAAACCCTTCACTCGAAACCATTTTTAAAATTGGAAAATTACAAAAAGGGGGAATTTAATAAATTTATCATAATGGAGAGTGATTGATTGATTCGAACAAAATTGTTTTTGTCTGATTATTAGGAAGATTTTCTTTATAACTTATAATGAAAAACAATTTTGTTAATTTATTTTTATTGATTTTGATGTATTTGAAATATTTAAAGTTTTAAAATAAGATAACGTAACAAAAAGTTAAATTTTACTTAACGTTATTTTTAGCACTTCAAACTTTAGAATTGTTACTGTGATGTTAAATACGCGTATAAATTATAATTATGTAAAAAGATAAATAAATTTAATTGTAATATAATATACTCTAAAAGATTATTTATCACAGGCATTCAACCATCGCCTAAAATTTATGCAACCAACACACTACATATATTTTCCTATTAATATATTACAATCATTATATAGATTATAAGATACCAATTATTAATATATTAGATTAAAAATCATTATTAATAATTATAATTAGTATTATACAATGGTTCAAAAATATGAATGTGCAAAATACCTGTATTTAAATTATGCAAATAATAATTATCTTATTCTAATATTAAGTAACATTTAAAAAAATAAGATAAAATTGAGAAAAATTAAGAAAAAACACATAAAAAGGCAAATTGAAATAATTTTGCAAATTAATTTTATCATAAACATAAATTATTTTTATGATTATTTGCTATCAGTTTTAAAATAGAACATGTCAAATTGCTTTTTCAGAGGTTTTATGATTTCTAACTGGAAATTCTTTCAACCGTTATTTCTATCTCTTTTTTTTTCTTTTTTGAAAGAAATGGATGTAAAATTCCCGTCTGCTATCGAATAAATATCTTGAGCTGCGCGAATATTGCTATTTAGTGAAGATCTTTCTGTTGGTGTCCTATTGAAATGGCAATTTTTCGGTGTCTTGGTGTTGCTATATGTCGTTCCTCAACGCATTTTCACCTCCCCCATCTACTTCAAATACACCCTACCCTATTCGCTGGTGGCATCGTTCGCCGAGCTGACAATCCAATATGTTGTTTGGCCATAGCTTTGGGTTAAATCCCCACTACCAACCCACTCACCCACCATACACAATCCCAGTAACTCCAATCATACGATAATAAAAACGAACATCACCAAAAATTTCTAAAAAGTTGAATTCGTTGTTTATTTAGATACATTGAAAGGATAATAAAAATATATAATATAGATTGTAGAAATATATTATTCCCTTGCAATTTTTTGAAGTTAAATAAAAAGTCAATATATGATTTTAAATAAAAAAAATATACAGTTTTTTTTCATTAAAATTTCCTTCCAAATAAATAAAAATATCATTGATGCAATATATATTTAATATAAAATTTAAAAGTATTCAAAAGGATGTGTGTGTGGGGGGGGATATTAATAAATAATAAAACAAATTTATTTTTATAAAAAAGAAAAAAAAAATCGTTATAAAATTTATAAAATGCTTTATGTCAAACAACCTTGTAATTTTTGGACAATAACATGTAGAGACAAAATCTCTTCTCATTGACCAACATGGAATGGATATAAAAGAAAAAGCGGAGAGAGTGAGATGGCGAGTGATAAGCAGATAGAATCGAACTGACTGAAAAGCATACAACGCACCAACCCGTACAATGGCGCCAGAGTGATGTCCATTTCATTCGGACTATTCAAATGTCATTTTGCCTGAAAATCATCCCCTATAAAGTTGTATAGAGATACCAAAGAATGAGACTATTTCAATGGACGCACGTTATTATGCCCCTTTTGGAATCTAATATTACTGCCATATAAATGACATTATCATAATATTTGTATTTAAATAGGAAAATGAGTATTCGATCGATATTCCTAAGGGATAATAGAACGGGAATGTGTACAATTTATACTCGAAAATGTAAACATTATACAAGTGCGAAATTGTATATGGATTAAATCTAAAATAAGTCATTTTTGCTATTTCGATCAAAATTATTCTTGAAGTTATATTATATAAAGTTATAATATATTTATTTGAATTAGATATATAATGTTCAAATTGTAAAATATAACAAATTATACTTATAAATTTATTTTTTTAAAAAAAAAAAAATAAAACCTTTGATAAAAAAAGAATGATAATTAAATTCAATTTAAATACTTAATCAAGTAATTAATTAATTAAAATCTGTAATTTATTTTTCACAATTTTTAATATTTTTTTATTTTAATTTTTTTTAAGGTTGATTGTGAATTATACTTCAAAAGCAACTTAATTAGCCTCTCATTAATATCATTATAGTCCTTCTGAATATGAATGAAGATTAAAAAACAATCCATCTGGCTCACTTTATTACATTTTTTTTTCTTTTTTTTTATTATTTTGATAAAAGACAGCACCTGACACAAAATGGATTAAGATAAGGGCATTAAGTTAATTTTATGAAAAGAAAAGAAATGAAAGCATTTTTCTTTAATTATTCGCTATTCACTAAAATATAGTATTCAAAAACCTCGAGATATAATACAGATAATATTAATAAATGAGTCAATTTTTTATTTGATATCTATATATATAAAGGAGACTGTTTGTATGTATGTATGTATGTAATTCGTTTACTTTTTTGCTGTCATAGTGTAATATGTTAAAAGGTAAATAACTTACATTTTAACATAAAATAGAAAATATATTATTTAAGGATTAAAGAATAAAAATAGAAAGTAAATTAGTGAATATTTTAAAAATAAGACAATTTGTGGAAATTGAAATAACTAAGAAATGAGAGGTGGAGGGGATGAGGAGAGAGGTGGGAGTGTGTGTGAGCGGGAGAGAGAGATTTAAAGTTTATATATAGTTCTCCGTGTTGTTCATTCAAGAGCCAGGCGTGGCCCACTGACTGGCGGACTCATTTTACACAATGTATATAACTCTAGGGATTCCCAACCAAAGAATTATTATAATATTTAACTTTTATTTTAAATTCTAATATTCAAATATCATTTCAATTAAATAATTTATTCTAAAAGTTCTCATTTTAATTAATATAATAAAATATTTAAATCATATTTAACTTAAATTATTTTGTATTTATTCTTTCCATATTTGAATAGGTACTTCTTTTATTTTAAGGGAGGGAATTAACTATGATCTAAAAAAATTAATAAATGAACTTAATAATAAAAAATCAAATAAATCCATTAATTTAAATTAATACTATTAATGAATGTATATATTGTTAATTTATCTTTAGTTTTATCAATACTTTTATACCGTTAATTTTTATAAATTAATTTTTATAAATTGTCTCAAGTCTCTAACTTTGCATTTTCTCAAATTTTATTATAATTAAAAATATTCAATAAAAATCAAGCAATGAAATTAAAATATCGAAATGAAATGATCAAGAAATATTATACTCTATTATAACATATACAATACTTATAAACTATAGGCGGAGGAAATATTAGACGATATCATTGCGGGTTCAGGCCAAATCGATCAACATTAATTAAGATATTTCATTATGACAGATATTAAAAAAACCGCGAAAACAATATCTCTGTTCACTAATTATTTGTAGACTTTAGTAAAACCTACGCATGACTCAATAGATCCGGATAAACTTTTTCAAATTTTGATTTTAAAATTTATCTTGAAGGTAGTAAAGAAAGAGTAAGATGCGGAAATCAATTGTAAAATATTAGGTGACCCAGACGACTTAAATATAATAGGAGATTCGGCAATTGCAATTTCAGATAGCGAGGAAAAATTAATCGAGGTAGGAAAAGAGATGAGGTTTGAAATTAATAATGATAAATAAATATATTTAGAAACAAACAGGAGCAGTATTAACAAACAAAATGTAGAATTTGAATATGTAGAAAAATTGAATGTAATGACGAAGGATAATAATATTTGAGAAGAATTTAAATCGTAGTTGCAATCGGGAAACGCCTGTTATCATGCAGTAAAGAGGCTTATCTCATCAAAATTATTATAAAAGGGAATGAAAATTAAAATATATAAAACAATTATTTTGTCTGTTGTATTATATGAGTGTGAGACATGGTCTATGATCTTAGGAGATGAGAGTGGATTCAGAGTATTTGAGAATAGGATTCTCCCTAGCATTTATGGGCCAAAGAAAGATGAGTACATCAGGGAATGACGTACGAGAGATGGAACAGAGGCTCAGGATAAGGACACTTGGAGAAATGTGGTTGAAGCTGCCAAGAACTTTCGAGTAGATAGATATAACATATTCAATAATAATATATATAATTAATTTACTAAATAAATTAAAATATATTTTAAATAATCACACAATAAGAAATGAATGTTTTATGTTATACATTGTTTGAAACAAAATGGATGAAAACCTTTTACTACTTTCAACTAAATACTATGTACCACTCGGGGGTACAGGGGGCGGAGCCCCCGTCTAGATGTGAAGAGCGACGAAGGAGCTCTGAGCAGCTAGTATATATATAAACATTGGAAGAAAGCATAGGAAATGAGAGAGAGAGAGAGACCAAATAAAATGAATTTAAACACGAATGAAAAGCGAATCAGACAATACAGATTTTAGGTAAGTAAAATTCAATTTAATTATTTATTCGAAAAAAATAGATAATATTAAAATATAAAATATATAAATTTATCTTATTTGAAATATATTTATAAAATAATTATTTTAAATTTTTTTTTATTTTTAAATAAAATAAATATTAAAATAATCCCAAAATGGGATTAAAGTCTTTGTAAAATAATATATACTAGCTGCTCCGAGCGCCTTCGGCGCTCTTCACACCTAGACGGGGGCTCCGCCCCCTGTACCCCCGAGTGATACATAGTATTTGGTTGAAAGTCTGTATGTAAAAGGTTTTCATCCATTTTGTTTCAATCAGTATAAGTAGATAAGACATGTATTTGTTTTCTTGTAAAATATATTTTAATTTAATCAGTAAATTAATTATATATTATTATTGTATTTATCTAACTCTGAGTCTCTACAGTTTTCGAAAGTTCTTAGCCGCAGCATCCACATTTCTCTAAGCGTCCCTATCCTGAGCTACATTCGAATCCTACCCTGTCCCATCTCTCCCATGTCCCTTCCTTCATTGTCCACCACCTTGGTCCTTGGTCTTCCACCGGATGTTTCCCAATCGGTTTCTCCCAATTTCTAGTTTCTCCAATTCCAACCACGTCCCCTTCCCATCCCAGCTTTCTTGATTTTATAATCTTAACTATATCTGGACATTATTTCTCGTTATGGCATCTCCGTCATCCCCCTGTGACCTCATCTTCTTTTGGCCTTTAAATGCTGCGAACAATATTAATCTCACAAATACTCTAAATCTACTCTCGTCTCCCAGAGTCATCGATAGGGAGACCAAACTTCCCGTCTTTAGGTGCTCTGTCCCAAAAATGTCTTCGGGACACCCTACTGTCCCGTCTTTTCAATATTTAGGACATTTCGTAATTTTTTTTTCAAAATTTTTTCTATTTAGTTCTAAAAAAAAGGTATACCGTTTGTCCCGGTTTGGTGTTTTCGAAATATGGTCACCCTAGTCATCGATCAACATGAAAAATAATTGTTTTATATATTTTAATTTTGATCCTCTTTGATGAGATAAGCCCCTTTACTGCATAATAACAGGCGTTACTCAATTACAACGTCGATTTAAATTCTTCTCGAATATTATTATCCTTCGTGATTAGAGATCTTAAGTATTTAAATATTTATACTTTTTCAAATTCTACATTTTGTATGTTAATTGTATGTAAGTCGTATCTGTAGCATAATTCTTGAATTTTTTTGTTTAATTACATTTCGGTTGATTTTTCCCCAATTTCTCTAATCATATGTCTCCTCTTCCAGTCCAATTCATTACCTATCAATGTTGCATAAGGAATTTAAATTTCTTAATTTGGTTAGAACACTCCATTTTTTAAAATTTTAAATAGAGGGAGAGAGAGAGGTTCTAATTATATATATATCTGTTTCTATGACAGCAAAAAAGTAAACAAATTATATACATACAAACACTCTCCTTTATATATATTCCTGGAAAATGGAACACCCGCAGCTCAGCTCAGGAGTTACCTAAGATTCTAATTTCTTTTTTATTTTTCATCATTTGAGGTACCCTTCACCTCAGAAAAATTTGGTTACCTTACTCCTTGTAGTTTAGGCTCTGGAGTTTTTTGCGTACAGACGGACACTATCGTATTAAATATATAGATATATACACGAGGTGTGTCTAAAAAGTTCGGTGAATGGTATGATAATAACATTAAAAAGAGAATGTTAATTGTAAATACCTTTTTAACCTTAAAAATACTCTCCACTAGCCACAACCCACTTCTGACAACGATCGTATAACGCTTTTTAGGCACAACTCGTATAATTTTCAACGAACTTAAGTGAGTTTATAAAATCGTTCAGTCTGTCGTTCTGTCCGACATCAAACTCAAAATTTTGAAATTCTGACTTCAGATTCGGAAAGAGTATCGAAAAGTAGTATTGTAAAGTGCCTTTCATTTTTTGATACCCCCTCGGGAACATGGTCAAAATGGCGTCCAAAGTTGAAATTTTTAATATTTAAATTCTGATTTCAGATTCGAATAGTGTATCGAAAAGTATTAATGTAAAGTGTTTTTTATTTTTTGATATCACTTCAGGAACATAGTCAGAATGGAGTCCAAAGTTAAAAATTTTAAAATTTATATTAATAAATTGAATATTTTAAAACAAATTTATTCTTTATTTAAAGTGTCAATTGAATAGTCATTATATGAAAGTACTATATAGATATCATATATGGTTCATGATATATTAATTAATCCGAACTTAAGTTCGTTTTGGCAATGCAAGCTTGCGCATTCCCAGATGTTTAAATATATAGATTTTTAAAGAGGCGAAAATCTTTGAACCTCATATTTATATGCGTATGAATAAACATTGGTAATATTAATAATATTTTTTAATCATCTCTATATTATAACTTTTACTATCTTATATATCCAAAATAAAAACAGGATAGGATAACCCTAACATTTAAATCGAACCGAACAAGTAATGTCGGTAAAAAAAAAATTTATATAAAAACGAAGGTAAGCCAATAATATTGGGGGAAGAAAATATAAATTCAGAAGAAATTAGAAAAGAATGCTGGCAACATTCCTCCAACCATGACAATCCTGAGTCACATCCAATTCTAAGTGTCATAAATAGTTTTTTTTATTTCAAGTAACTACTAATTACTTTTAAAAATGAACTTAAATTATCTTATATAAAAATAATTAAATAAATATAAGTATGTTACTTTATAAAATATATTTTATAGTAAACTTATCTTATAAATTCTAAATAAGGATTTTATTTCAATTATTTTTATTTTATGGAGGAAAAATAATAGATGTTTTCTTTAGTATCTTTCTAACAGTGAGCGGATGATGTTTCTATTAAAATCTTATTTATTTCTTAATGCTTGGGGGGAATTTGTAAATTTTATGTTATTTTCCACTCTTTATAAATAAACTTCTTATAGTATTATAATAGTTTATTAGGTATCTTATTATATATTTTATTTATCATTAAATTTATATTATTAACTTTTTTTCCCTCAAAATAGTATACCGGTAGAATAATAAAATTTAAACTCTTCTCCATTAATTTTTTTTATTACTTTAGCTAATAAAATTTGTAAAAATTATATGTATAAATTTTTTTTTACTACTATAAAGAATAATAAGTATTGGTTAATTATTATATTGAAGTCAACTTTGACTTTTATTTATTTATTTATTAACATTTACAAAAATTGAAGATAAATGAAATTATAGGAAATGCATTAACTTGTTTAAGGATTGAATGGAAAGAAGAAAGCTGTTAAAGGATCTTGATGGAGGTGGAATACATACGCTACGTTTCTAATGCTTGACGATCGACGATCCTTTTCTCGGAAAGTTACTTTTAAGATGGAACGTGGGATAGGAAGGGCTTAAAGAAATCGAAGCGGACAATCGACAAGATGGAAGAGACAACTTCACAAATGGATTCTATATCTACTAAATATATATATATATATATATATATATATAAGTTTATTTTTTTATTAGATTTTTAATTTTCAGTATTATATTATTGAAGGACTAAGATGAACGACCACTGAGGCAGGCAGAATTAACAACAATTATTATTGATGATTAAAAGCTATATAGTTCGGAATGTTAATTTTTAATAATTAAAAGAGGGAACAGATGAAAGTTAAAATATTTTTAATCAAAACTTTATTCTCACTTTCTCTTTCTCGCACCCTCTCTCTCTCTCTCATTATATATATATATATATTCTATAAAAGAAGTGAAAAATTGAACTGAAAACAGTTGTGCTCATTGTTGGTGATGATGATGTTTAGAATTAAAAAAAAAAGGTGTTTTAATTGATATAAACTTATAAACTAAACTAAATTTCTAATTAATTAATTAAATAAATAAATCGCTACTGTTTGTTTTTTTATCATTAGCATATATTTAAGAGTGTGAGGTGGGCGGGTGATGACAATTTATGCTTGAAGCGCAAAATTTCCTTTAGGAATTGTTTCAAACAATGGGATTATAATCAATTAGCGTCGGTTTGTTCTTAATTCACTTTAAATAATCTAAAGTTTCTTCAAAGGAATTAGGTACAAATCATTTCCCATTATATTCAATTCAATACTAATTTGAACTATTGATCAGATTCTCAATTTGTAAAGGAAGATAAAAAGAGAGCGAGAGAGAGAGAGAAGAGACAAGATAATAATAAAATAGGAAAAAAATCTAAGGGGAAGTATTATAATATAAAAAAAAAATCATCCACGTTTAATGATTGAGGATTAATGCTAAATTTTGATCTTATCAATTTTAACAGAATTCTTTTGAACGAATATGTTAATAAAGTTATCAAGAGATCATTATTAATAATAGAAATTGAATAATAATTTATCAGTTTATTTAGAATATCGATAAATTGCTAAGAAATAAGTACCCATATAAATATTCAAATGGATTATTAATCTTAGATAACAAGAGTTAGTGATTTATTTAGTGAGATTATTCATGAAAAGAATAGAAAGAACTAAGAGGTTGAATAAAAAAAATCTCAAAAATTCTATAAAGATTCCAAGAATATAATTGTAGAGATCATGAAATGAATAAATTGAATTAATCTTGAATAAAGTGGTTTTTTCTTCTTTTTATACAATACATTTTTATATAATAGGACTATTTATTTCTTTTATTCTCTTTGGTGAATGTTATACTTAAAGTTAACTTTTGAGTGTATTATGGGTTATTAAAAAAATGATGATGATTGTTCCTTTGCTCAAGTTTTTCAACATCCACTTTAGTCCTTTTAATACATTTCGTTAAAGTTTCCTGAAAACTCAACCACTTCAAATGGTTTGGCAACAACATAGTAGGTTTTTTTTTCTAAGATGGATCAAATTTCAAGAGACCTCTCATGTGACTTTGTTTCTTTTTCACAAAAACATTTCACCTCTTCTCTTAGCCACTAACTTTGCTAGATAGCATGCTTCCCAGTCCGATTTTTTGCTTTAATCTATTATTTATAATAATAATATCATATAAAATTACCGATGTGATAGAATTATGCAGATATTTTTTTTTTATCTCACGATAAATTGAATAAATTAAAATTGAATTTAAATTGTGTATAAATAAATAATTAAATTTCCTTTTTAAATTCATTTTTAATAATTCAATTTTGTCTAATATTTTAATATATATACAAAAATATAATATAAAATTTTAATTAAATTTAAATTAAAATTTTAATTAAATAATTTCGAGATTATATATCCGCCCCTATGCTTATTCGAGAACATTTAAATAAATAATAAAAAGAAAAATTCCAGAATCTTAATATTAAATCTTTTTAAGTACATATTTCTTTTTATTTTATATTGTTTTATTTTTTTTTTATTTATAGAATTATTTTTTCTTTTTAGTTTTTAGTTTTTAACTTACCAAAAATAATATACTTCAATCATTCATTATTAAGTTATTAATAGATTAATTAATTAATTTTTTACGATTAAAAACAATTATTTTATATAAATTTTATCAAGCCATTATTATGTTTATTATATTATCTGTGTGAGGCGAGGTCTATGTCTTTAGAGGAAGCTTCAGAGTGAAGTATAAAATCAATAAAAAATGGAATGAATTTGCATAATTTTGCTCATATCGCTGTTGTAGCTACTAATTTTGACACTATTTATAAAAAAATAATTAAATAGAATAATATTTTATTTATTAAGATAAAAATAATGATTTATTATACATTTAAGATTCATAATAAATTTAAATTTTTATTTTATATTACATTAAAGTATATATTACTGTATTACTATCATTTTTAGAAAATATTATTTATTTATTTCATAATAAATCAGTTATTTAAAATGATGAAATGAATAAAAAAAAATCATGAATTGCGAAAATTGTAATAAGGATCAATCAAAAGAGAAAAATTCCATATGTTCAAATAGAATTTTATTAAATTTCAATATTTTAAATAAAAAAAGCTAATAAATTCCAATATTTATTTAACTATAATATAATACCATATATATATTATTTTATTTATTTCATTTTATATGGAATGTGAATATATTTGAATGCATTCCTATCAAATAGGATTTATTTGATTTTATCTATAAGATATTACATTCAAATACAATTAAATAAATTTTGAAAGGCGAAAGTATTTTCATTTGAAAAGCTTTTGTCTATTATGAATTCGTAAGATATTGAAGCCCCTTCAAAATATTAATAAAGGCTAGGCTTTTGTGAAATTTCTCTATTATAATCAAGTAAGAGAGATATTCATACCGATGAGTACTTCTCTCACAAAGTAATCATGCAATTAAAGGAAAATTATACTAAAAGTGTTTACTAGACGATTAATTAACTTATAACTTTACTTTAATATTATATAATATTAAAGTAAAGTTAATTAAATCAAAATAAATGACTATTAAACTGAAGTTAAAAAAACTTCTCTTTACAGTTTTCCATATAAAAATAACTATTCAACTAAAAAGTATCAAAATAAATAAATAAATAAAATCCATATTAAATAAGTTATTTAAGCAACAAAAAAAAACAAATATTTAAATATCTAAATATGTATTCAGTTTTTGTTATTCTATTTTACTTGTTACCTTTTATTTTTAATTAATTTAAATTTTAATTTATTATTTTCTTAAATCTTAAAATTTTAATTAACATGAAACATTCTTAAATAAAAAAAGAAAATGGTTATTAATTGAATGAAAAATAAACATAACATTAAATATAATATCCCTTAAAGATTTGCTTTGTCATTTTTCGTTATCGTATATAATGAAGACTTTATTAATTAATTTATAAAATACTTTATATAAAAAAAAAACTTTTTTAAAAAACCACGTTTTTAACGCACTAAAAAGAAGAAAATAATTTTTCTGAAACCCCATAGGTACTGACATTACAAACAAGAGATATGATTTGAAGAAAATTTTCTATAACGTAAAACGTGGGGCGCAACTATGGCTAAAATATTCTGTATCGTATAAAAATTTATAAATAAATGTTATTAGGTACAAATTAATAGGATAAATGAATTCATATTTTAATTAGCTTCAAAAAGTAAAGCTTATAACTTATCGAAATTTTTAAAAGAGGTAAATTTAATTTATGAAAAGATTACCTTTAGATTACTAATAATATTCACTTTTAAAAAATTCTGATAAAAAATGACATCCTAACAATATTCTGGTAAATAATATAAGAAATTTAACTTGAAGAAATCTAAAACTAAATTTTGCTACTGCAAAACTTCTAGCAAATATTTAATATTTATGTTAATAAAATTTCTAAAGTGTAAATTGAAGATGTTTATTTAATATTAAGGAATTAATTTTCCAAAAAAAATTTACATTAATAAAAGTATTCTGTTGGATTACTAATAATATTCCCTTTTACAAAAAGTCTGGTAAAAAATATAAAACTTAAAATATAAATCCATGGATATTGAAATAAATTAATCAAAGAAATTATATTGCATTTAAAAAATTTATTATTATTTGCGCCCCACGTTTTACGTTATAGAAAATTTTCTTCAAATCATATCTCTTGTTTGTAATGTCAGTACCTATGGGGTTTCAGAAAAATTATTTTCTTCTTTTTAGTGCGTTAAAAACGTGGTTTTTTAAAAAAGTTTTTTTTTTATATAAAGTATTATTTTCTACTTTTTAGTCTTCATATATTGCAATCGATTTCACTTGACCTATACTACTTTTAAGTTTTTTGATTGACTTTAATAGTCATGAAATACTATTATCCTGAAAGTAATAAATTTAAATTGAATTATAAAGAGAAATTTTTAAATTTGTCATATTTTAATTCTTTATTGCCTAAAACTCATCATAAATTTAAATTTTGTTTTCTAAATTACAGTACAAAACATTAATATACCTTCTTTCAAATTTATTTACATTTTAAATATTATACATATTATATTATTCTTTTAACGGGTTTTTAACGGTTTTTTTCAAATTTAAATATTTACACTTTTTGTTTTGATTTTCCCATACAAAATTATATTCATTAATTATGCTCTAATTAAACACTTGCAAGCTACGAATTATTATTGTATTATTGTATTGTCATCCAGAATACATTACTCTGAAAAGTTTCAGAGCGATTGGATGACTGGAAGTGGTCGAAATTTCGATTGCAAGATTTGACCCGAACAGATAAATAAACAAACAAACAAACAAGAAAGCAAGCTAAGAAAAACGTGGTAAAATACACTCAGTTAGCAAGAGTGCTAATGATGACTTGGTGAGATGCAGAGAGCAAATGATAGCTGAAAGAAATTGAGGGTGGCGTTTAAGTCGAAAAAAGGTGTGTCGAAACAGGCAACCAATCAGAAGACCCGTTAAGTAAAAATAAGAAGAGGGGAGTTTGAACCTTTTTTCTACCTCCCTATTATATTTTTTCAATATTTTGATTTTATTAATTTTTTATCTCTCTTTGTAAAGACGAAATTATAACTTTAAAATGATTTTAAATGTAATCAATCAAAAGTCAGAAATTATAATTTAAAAAAATCAAAATTCTTCATAAAAAAAAAATGGCTTTTTATTTTTTCTAATACATTTACCGTGTATATAATATATAGAGATTCTTTATTTCATTAGATTGAATATTATTTATTAGTAATTCATTTAATAAATATCTAATCGTTATTTGAAATTTATTTAATTATTATTTTAGAATTTATGATGCTTAATCCAAATTTAATTCGCAGCATGGAACATACGATCAGGACTGTCATTTAGTTGGAGGGGAGCGACCTGAACATTTTTTCAAACTTCTTATTTAAACGGATTTTAATATTTTGATTATTATTATTAATTAATGTATTATATTTGCATCCCGTCTCGTTTTTGTATTAGATATTGTATCAATATTTTTTATATTTAAAATATTTTAAAATTTTTTAATTAATTTCGAAAGAAAATTAAAAATATATTTATACAATTTTTGCTAGTATAATAAAATAAGATCTAATGAAATATATTTATTTTTATCGTCAATTCACAATGTGTCATTTATTATATTATTAATTTGTGAAATGATTACAAATTTTATGTAAAATCCATTCTCTATTCGTTTAGATCAAAAATAATATATTTAATATTTAATATATTGAATATATTTAATACATACTAGAATCAACTCTTGAATATTTTTTTAAACAAGCGGACTATGGACATCTGTATTATTTATTTTTAATGTTTTGACAAAGTCCCTTTTGTTGTTTTCTTCTTTTGTATTATGTATTGAGAAAGGTAAGTTTTGGAAAGGGCCTTTTGTTGTATTATTATTGTTTCTCCTTTTTAAGTTAACAAAATACAAATATTCATTAATTATGCTCTAATTAAACACTTGCAAGCTACGAATGTGTTATTTTATTGTATTGTCATCCAGAATACATAACTCTGAAAAGTTTCAGAGCGATTGGATGACTGGAAGTGGTCGAAATTTCGATTGCAAGATTTGACGCGAACAGATAAACAAGAAAGCAAGCTAAGAAAAACGTGGTAAAATAGAAAAAATGTTTACCTTCTTTTTCATTAATTATACACTTTTTAATAAAACCTCATCTAAGATGGACTTCGTAAATAAATGGGGTAGTTTTGAAGTATATATATTAAAATATATATAGATTATAAAATAAAAAAAAATTATAATTAAATTATTCATCATATATATCAGTGATTCTCATAGTGGGCGATACCACCCCCTCTTGGGTGTATTTAGGGAAAAAATTACTTGTATACATATTACTTATCTATTCTAAGCTCAATAAATAGATACATAATTTCAATGTTTTTAACTTACACCTTTATTTATAATAATTTGGGAATAGGTACATTTAACTTTCTGTTTAATTGTTATTAAAATTAAATAAAGTTAATTTCCAGGGGGCGCTGAGTAAATTCTTTTCTGGAAAAGGGGCGCTTGGCCAAATAGGCTTGGAAACCACTAATATATATGATGAAAAAGGTAAAGAGTCAACCGCATGTTCTTTTTTAACAATCATAGAAATAATATTAGAATAATTTATAAATCGTAAAAGTTTTTAAAATTTGGTCAAACTTAAAATTCAATAAGAACAAAATTGATAAGAGCATTACATAGTTTTCATTAGCTTCACCTTATTACTTTTATATTTTTGCAATTTCCTCCTGACTTAAGAAGGAAATATTAGGGAATATTCACAGGTCTTTATTTTCCAAAAGGATCTACACTTCTGCTCAAAGAGATCTTTTGATCTCACTCCATGTCACTATTTATTGTGATCTGCATTGTACTCAGAAGCAAATATGCTTTCTACATCGTAGATATTAGCCGTCCAGCTAACGGTGCCCACATTGAATATTTATAATAGAATATATGGGAAAAACTTCCACTTTACTTTTGTTTAAAAGTTGATCATTTTGTAATATACTTTTTTAAGTATTTATTGTATTTGTACTGTAATAAACATGAATTTAGAATAGCCGTGTGTTATTTACACTAAATTTAATGAACTTTAATAAACCATAAAAATGAGAAGAATCCTCCACAAAGAAAAATAAAAAAATACTTCAGGTTATCTGATATTAACCTCATGAATGAATTATTTTTTCTTAATAACATATTAAAGAACTTAAGAACTTAAATAAATTAATAAACTAGAATTACATTCGATCAATTGGCCTCTAGTTTAGTAAAGCAGAACTCAAACGATTGAATCTTAAATAATTTATTCTAAGAGAAAAATAACAGGTACATATATTATTTATAAATATTTTAATAAGATAAGTAAGTAAAAAGAGCAAAATAATTTTCAAATGTTTATCCTTTAAAAAATTAACCCTTTTCTAATATTTATTAAATATATATATTTAAATATATAATATAAGTAATCTCTTAATTAAAATTTGTTTAAAATCTAAGCAAAACGCCTTGAAATTAAACATTTTCATATCAATAAGATATTTAGATAAAGATATTTATTATTAACCATTTGTTAGAATGTAGCATAAATTCATTAAGTGTACCTTAAAATAATAATTCATTAAGAGAATTTATAAAGAAAGAAATGATTGGAATTCTTACTATTCAACTAAAATTAATGTAACATGAAATAAATTTTAATTATATAGATATTATCCTACCTTATAATAAAAATAAACTCGTTTGTTGAAGAAATTTCTGAAGTTTGATTTTACCTGCAACATAGAAAGAAAACAATATAGGTTAGTGGTCAATTTCATTTAATAATATAAATGTATATATATTTAAAAATTAATAAATTGAAAGTTAAACACATCTCAATAAACGACTTAACAATGACTGCAATATTTGAAAATGTAGAGAAGAGGGTCATAAGTTCTTAACGATCAAATGATAAATGCATTGTCACTGGGAGGATTATTTTTGCTCTTAATGAAAAAGACTTTTGTGTGAGTATAGAAAAAAACTTTATTTTTTTGTTTCTTTGTTAAGATATATAGAGCGATCTTTTCGAGGTTGTATCCAAGCTTGTATTAAGATAGAGGAGGGGGTGTGAAAGTGTGTGATGATGACAAAAAAGTCAGGGCTTAAGCTTATCTGTGGGTGTCGTCTTCTTTGGTTCGATAACCTCCATTTCTTCGTCCGTTTCCTTTAATAGAACCCCATCCAAAGAGAAAGAGAGAAAAAAAAATAAAGTTTCGCTCTTGCAAAAAAGAAGACGACTTGTTTCGTTTTTTTTTTTCTCTCCCATTCGATTTTTTTACACCGAATTTTTTTTTATAGAGAAAACGCGAAAAGAATGAAGGTTGAAAACAAAGGTTTGAAAGAAAGAATTAGCCGCAGAAGTCGGTAAGCGCAAAATGAGAAGAAATTTAATGAGAAATGAACAATTATTTCATTTTATTGTTTATTTTATTCAACATTGTTGAAATTTAAAATATATATTATTGTTTTGTTTCTAGAGTTGTTGCTGAAGATTTTCCGAGTAGGAGAAAATATTTTTTTACAATTTTTAATATAAAACAAATAAAAAAATTTTTAAATTTATTTATTTTATTTTATTTATTTTTTTTTATAATCAAAACATAAACTAACAATTTTTTTTAAGGTTCTAAACAATTTTTAATCTTTCTTCTAATAAATTCTATAATATAGGTAAACAATTTTATTTTTGAAGTTTATGCTTATATATATATATATATATATATATCATTTTAGTGATATGAGGAGGTATATCAACTCTAATATTATGAATGTAATGTTCATGTAAAACAGAGAATAAAACTTGTATTGTAAGATAATATTACATGCGAGAAATTCATATCCATTTCTTTGTATATACCTAAATACTGTTCTATCTATGTATTTTATATCCTGTATGATATTAATTAACATGAAAAGCGAGTCATATCAAAGGATAAAAATATATATATACAAAAATAAGAATGAATGGATGCCGCACTTTGATGTACTTTTAAATTGATATCGCTCTTACAAGTTACGACTTTCCAAATAATTAATGCTGCTGTGAACATTAATGAAAAATATACAAGACAAGAATACAATATACACGTTCTATATAAAATAAAAGATTTTCTCAAAGGAATTTTTAAAACTTAAAAAATATAATTTATCACTAAGATAATGAGAACTGAAATAATTAATTTTGAATAAATGATAAGAATAAATTGTGCGTGTGTGTTTCTCTAAACACCATTACATCTTATAAAATTTTTGAATATATATATTTCTATATTTTTATATCTTTTTTTATAGTTATATATAATAATTTTGGTAATATTTTTTTTTTGGTAATGTTTTCATTTTGTGGATGCCCCTGCAGTTAGGCAATCACCAATACATACTTTTTGTAACACAAATAAAATAGTTTACTTTTTAATATATATATTACATAGTATTATATAGCATAAACCAATGATTCCCAAAGTTCACTGGGGAACGCGATGACGTCAATATAGATATTACCGAAACAGTTGAAATTAGATATTTTATATTATTCCAAGGAAAATAGTAAGTATAAGTTTTTAATTTTTCGATGTTAAATGGGTAATCGCTTTTAACAAAGGAAAGTTTTCCAATTTTTCAATAAAGTCAAAAATTTAGAAAAAGATTCTGTATTATTGAGGGGGCGAGTGAAAAAATTCGATTATTTAGAGAGCCGGAAACCGGAAAAGATTGGGGGCCTCTGGTATAAACAAAACATATACTGAACTCCTTTGATAAATTTTACTCTATTAAGAATATCTTCAATAAGGTTATTTTAATTAATTTCTTTTTTCTGTAAATACATATATTTTTTTTATTTTTGTCGAACATTTTTTTTAAATATTATTTAACAAAAAATAATTATTGTAAATTTTCTCAAATCTCAACTTTCATTAAACATAATATATGTGAAATATTTTTTACTAAGTATATTACTTAATTTTAAATAATTTATTTTTTTCTAACTGTAATTAAAAATATAATTTTAATTAAAAAAAATTGGAAACGAAGAAATTAATCTAATAATTAAGAGCCAACATTATTAAAGAAATTCTAATACATTATTAGAAACTGAGTAGACATGAAAACTGCTTTAGGCGAGTTACTAACATACACATACACATAGTATAAATATATATAGTTTAATATTTTATATTCTATGTAAAATGATGCTTGTATGGTAATATTTTTTTTTTTTGCAAGTTAAAATCCGAGAAATAAATATTCTTTTGAAATCTTTCTAAATATTTAAAATGAAAATATGCAAGCTTTTTTTTATTTTTCTATTTGGTTGGGTGCTTCTTTATGAAAATCGGGGGACTTTGAACTTTAACGGCTTATGAAAGTAAAACGATGTAATATCATTCGC